>JAJIBD010023446.1:0-67338 GCA_021461705.1 Cryptotis parvus
TATCTCATGGTGATATAATAAAATATTTGAAAAAATAAATAAATTTGAAATTTTTTAAAAAAATTTTAAAAAATTTGAAAAATTTTACTATCTTAATTTTTTTTTTTTTTTTGCTTTTTGGGTCACACCCGGTGATGCTCAGGGGTTTCTCCTGGCTCTGCACTCAGGAATCACTCCTGGCGGTGCTCGGGGGACCATATGGGATGCGGAGAATGAACCCAGGCCAGCACAGGCTGGCTGCGTGCAAGGCAAACACCCAACCTGCTGGGCTATCGCTCTGGCCCCTATCTTAAAAAATTTTTAAGAGAGTAATAAATTAAAAACTTGGATACATGTAACTTTCAAGATTTCATATTTCAGGTCAACTTGATTATAGCAGGGTTATAGTCTTATATCTGCAGTTTAAAAATTGTGAAAATTATAGATAAAGAAATAGCCAAAGTTTAGAAATTTTTTTTTGTTACAACTTTTGTAAACTTTTTAATTTATGAAAAATTTAAAGTTTTTTAAGAATTGTGCTGAGGTAAAGGACTAATGCATGAACCAAACCAAACCACTAGATTAATGTATTAACAAAAGTCTATTATGGGAATGAGATCTATTATTGTTACTGATTTTTGGCGTATTGAATATGAAACGAGTAGCTTGCCCCGGCTCTGCCATGTGGGTGGAATAATGTAATAATAATAATAGACTGCATTCCCATTACTTGAATGAGTAGTTTGAAGCTCTTCGTGTTCCTGGAGTAAGCAGATGCCCTTGGACTATACTAGCACATGACAGGGACAAATGGAGAAGTTACTGGTGCCTGCTTGAGCAAATCGATGAACAATGGGAAGACAAGTGGTAAGTGAAGTGATTAACAAAAGTCAGAGTGAAGTGATTAACAAAAGTCAGGGTATCAACTTTATATTAGTCTCAGGAATGGTTGAAGGACTGTATTACTTTTGTATACGCCAAAGATGGAAAATTCAAGAAACGAACAGAAAATCTGGCCACACAACCATCCTTATGGCAATTATGACTAAATATTGCTGCATAAAATTTAATTTTTACTGGATATAAAATCATTATTGTAGAGTCGAGGTAAACAATGAAAACTTAAAATAAGTATCACATAATAATTTTCAGCACAAAATTCACTTTGGGCCTGGGTTATTTATATTATTTTGCTATTTCAAGTGAAATTTGCTTTTTTTTTGATATGATTAGGAAAAATCTTATAGAAAGATGAAAATCAGAGTGATTGATTCAGGATGGATTTGTAGGAGGAAACTAAAGTGACCTTTTTTTGCACAGACATAAACAAATCTTTTTTGCACAGACATGACAAATTCCACAAGCAAAAAATGGAAAAATTTAGAAAAAAGGATGAGCTATAACTGGACAAATAAATATTTTCCCAATATCAGGAAATATAGTAGAGTTGCCAGATACACTTTTCCCACCTGCTACTTGAGGTGTTGCAGGTGTGGCTGTGGTGCCCGGCTGCATCGGCAGATGACAGACAGGAGACAGGCTTGTCTACACCCAGGCCTCTGCCCCCCGTGGGCCCTGGATGGTTGATGGTCTGACATAGAAAAAGACTGGGTCCCCTGGGATGAACCCAGAGCCATGGCAGAGCCTGGCAAGCTACCTCTGGTGTATTCAATATGCCCAAAACAGTAACAATAATGGACCTCATTCACAACGAATGGAGATGTTACTGGTGTCCACTTAAGCAAATAGATGAACAACGGGAAGACAAGTGTCAAGTGGCAGATACACAAAAAATTAGGCAAAATAGTAAGACAAAGGAGTATACCAATGGGAAACAATTGTGAATAACTGTGAAAAAAGACTGAAGAAGTAGATATGAGTAATACACCTGATTCAAAGTAATGGTTATAATGATATGTGCTAAACTGAGGAGAGTGGATGACCTAGATTATATTAGAGAGGTCCAAATAGCCAAATAGAAACAACAGAACTGAGAATTAAAACAACAAAAGTAAAAAACACAAGTGAGGAATTTAATAGTAGTATGAATAGTGCAGAGGAGTTGCTAAGTGTGCTGGAAGCCAAAGCAATAGATATCACAAGACTTCTATAGAAAAGTGCTAAATGAATTTTTTTTTTGCTTTTTGGGTCACACCCGGCGATGCTCAGGGGTTACTCCTGGCTCTTCGCTCAGGAACTACCCCTGGCGGGTGCTCGGGGACCATATGGGATGCCAGGGACTGAACCGGGTCTGGCCACATGCAAAGCAAACGCCCTACCCACAGGACTATTGCTCCAGCCCTAAATGAATTCTTAAAAGTGAAGATACCTTAAAAGACTCTGGAATAATACCTACACTATAGGGCTCCCAGAAGAATAAGAAAAGATCATAAAAATTACACAAGTAAATAGTGCCTCCAAAACTTTCCTCATCAGATGGCTCAGTGGAATCTACCACAAGTGTGGGGGGACAGAGGTTAAGTAAGATAGAGAAGGGACCAGCTTGCCAACAATAGTAGGAAATGGTAATGCTAGACTAGAACTGACTATTGAAAGTAGGTAAAGGGATATGAATGATAACCCCTCAGTGTATGTACTGAAAACCACAATGTGCAAAAAAAAGACAGAGAGAGAGAGAGAGAGAGAGAGAGAGAGAGAGAGAGAGAGAGAAGAGGCAAAGTGCCTGCTATAGAGACAGGTTGGGGCAGGGGGAAGGGAATATGGGGACATTGGTGATGGGAATGGGAAATGTGCACTGGTGGAGGGATGGGTGCTGGAACACTATGTGACTGAAACCCCCTCCCCCCAGTCTTTCCTAATCTGAGGGAGGAAATAGGAAACCAGATACAGAAAGTTCAGAGAATTCCAAATAAGAGAATCCCTAACATCCACACCAAAGTCACATTATAATTAAAATATTCTTTCTTATAAAAAAAAATAATGGAACTAAAACCAGCCAAAAGAAGTAGATTTCCCAGACTGTTTTTAAACAAAAACTTCAGAGACAATCAGAGAACAGTATACAATGCTAAAAAAATTGCCAAAACAAAACTTTGCAATCAAGAAGTGTTTACATGAAAAGGTTAGCATTCAGAATGGAAAGAGAGATGAAAAGTTTTCTAGGCCTGCTAAAATAAAAGGAGTTCATTACTACTAATCTGGTGTTTGCAGAAGTATTTTTGTTTAAAAAGTTTTTCTTTTTTGATAATATGGAAGCCCAGAGATATAGCTCACACTGAGAAATGCATATAGGACTCACCCTCTCAACAACAGGATCAACACCCTCCTACGACCAAGAAAATCCCTCTACTCATTTCTCCTGTTAACACCTCTTTCCCTCTGGTAACACCAGGATTTTCAACAAGTCTAGCAGGTGGCTATGTTGTCTTTTCCCCGAGTTCACTTACTTTAATAATGTACTTCCACATATGATAGAAACCATCTGGCAGTTGATGTTAATTCTTTGCTTATTTTATTTAGCATGATTACCTGAAGTTCCATTCTACTTTTTTGTCCCAAAGGAAACAACTGTATCTTTAAAAAAAAAAGATAGAGTAGATATTGAGTATATATACTGTAGTTAGAATCTACCAAGTGTGTGTGTGTGTGTGTGTGTGTGTGTGTGTGTGTGTGTGTGTGTGGGTGTGGGAGACAGAGGGTAAGGAAGATAGAGAAGGGCCAGTTTGCCAACAATAGTAAGAAATGGTAATGCTAGACTGGAGCTTAATATTGAAAGTAGGTAAAGGTATATACATGATAACCCCAATGTATATATTCATTGAATATATATACACTAAATCTTTATCATTCAGTCATGTATTGATGGGCATTTAGGTTGAGTCCATGACTGACTATTAAAGTAATGCTCCTTTGAAAACAGGTGCAAATATCCTTTTAAAATAGCATTTTCATATCATTCAAATAAATGCCTAGCTCATGGTAGTGCTTGATCACATGAAATCTTCATTTATATTTTTGAAGGAAAATACACACATTCTTCATAGCAGCTGAACCAATTTACATTCCAACCAACTGTGTCTCAGGGCTTATTTTGCTCCTAATTCTTGTAAGCTTTTGTTTCCAATCATTTTGGCATAGGTCATTTTCAATTATGTGAGTCAATATCTCATTGCGGTTTTGATTTCCATGTCAAAAACTGATAAAGGGACTTCTATAAATGGAAAAAAAATGGCACAACGACAATAAGCACACCAAAAAAACCTCATTGGTAAAGGAAATTGTAAAGTAAAAGTAGTAAAGCAAGTACTTCAAATGCAAGCATGAAGATTAAAGGACAAGCTGTAAGACTAAAACTACAATGATTAGTCAACGAGTACATACGAAGATGTAAAATATTGAAATTTTGAAATGGGGGTTTCAGGATAGGGAGTGAAACAGATGTAAAGTTCTGGAATATAGTTAAAGTTAAGGAATTATCAATACCAAAGAGAATTCTACACCTATAGGATATTCTGGGTTTCAAGATTTGGAATGACAGAGAGAGACAGTACAGGGAGTAAGACACTTGCCTTGCAAGATACTGACCTGGGTTAGATGTCTGCCACCACTAATGGTGCCCTGTGCAGTTCCAGGAGTGATCCTTGAGCACTGAGCCAGGAGTAGTCTCTGAGTACTATTGAATATGGCACCATCCACCCCCCAAAGCCCCTCAAAGACAAATACTGTACGATCTCACTTATATATGGAATATATTTGTATATATGTTTGTGTTATGTATATATATGTTCATGTAAGTATGTATATATATATTCTAAGGGGACAACAAGTAGAAATAATGTAAATGACCGGCACAACAGGAAAGTAGGGTGATGTAGTGGGGAAATAGGAGTGAAACAATGTCAAAAGAAGGCAGGGGTCAGAAAAAAGTCTCAGAAATGCTGATGTAGAGAAGAAACAGCTGGAGTTAAATTTATAAGTGGGTGGCATTTGGGACCAGGTGTTTTACTGCTGTGATTCCAGAAGTACAGGGAGATGTGGGGAGGTAGCCAATTCCTGCCTCTGTGAAAGCCTGGATATTTCAGTCACAAAACCCTGAGTTTTCCAACAGATTTAATTTCTGTGTGATGCTTGTCCAGAGTCCAGGCAAGAATATGGCGACGATTGTGGGTTGTGGAGGTTTTTGGCTGCTGGGACTCTGTTTGGAAGGGTGTGGGCTCACCTGCCCCACTTCTCTGGGTATCCAAGGCAACTCAGCCTAGTGCAGGGTCAGGAAAAATCTTGTTGTTTACTCTTGAGATTTATTTATGAGTCTCTGGATCATGGCCAGTGAAAAAGCTTACATGGCACCAAAGGTGGTTGATGGGTAGGACTTACTTGTCACATCTTTAAACATCACAATAGTGTGTGATGTTTAGAGCATGCAGTTCTTAGAGTGGTTACCTCTTCTGGCTGAGGAAGGACAATAACTGACATTGTTCCTGTGTGAATGTGCTGCATCCTGGATGATAGGCCCGCCTCTGGGATTCTCTGAACTCTGTGAATCCCACCTTCATACTTCAAATGCTTATAGACATTGTCACCAAAAAATTCTGCAGCTGCATGATGTAGTCCACCTATAGAAAAAAAAGAATATTAATGATTTCTACTTTGAATTCTACTTTGAGTTGCTACTGGCTCTTCTTGTGCCCAGCTGATCATGAGGCATCCAGGAGGGATGGTGGGTTCTAGCCCTGGCCTGCCATCCCAGCAGAGCCTTGCAAGAAGCCAGAGGAACCCCCCACCGGTGAGGGCCACCATTTTCAACATCCGGACTCCACAGCTAGTCAGAGCTCCACCCAGCAGAAAAGCTGATCTTTCCCTGTCTTGTGCTGCTGCGCAGTTCATCAATGAATGCCTGAGATGAGAGCCTACTACTGAGAGTGTCCCACCCACATGGCGGTGCCTGGAAATCTACCCATATTGTATTTGATATGCCAAAAACAAGTAACAATTATAGACCTCATCCCCATGACCTGAAGGAATGGTTTGAGGCTCTTCATGTTCCTGGAGCGAGCAGATGCCCTTGGGCTACACTAGCATGCAACAGGGCAACAGGACGTATGGAGATGTTACTGGTGCCTGCTCGAGCAAATCGATGAACAACAGGAAGACAAGTGATACAAGTGATACAAGTTGTTAGATATTTTATTTTATTAACATTCCCAACAAATGGAGAAGTTACTGGTGCCCACTTGAGCAAATCGATGAACAACAGGAAGACAAGTGAAATAGATGAACAACAGTTTGTAAAGATAATGGTGAGTTTTATGTGTCAACTTGGCTATAGTCCACAACCATTTAATCAAATACCAATATACATGATGCCTGCGAAAGGTGCCTAGCACATACAATTTATGCCTATATTAATTGGCTTTAAGTAAAAGAGTTTTCCCTAGATGGCTTAAGGGAATCTGAGTCTATCAGTTGGAAAGCCTTTAGAGTAGATCTGAGGTTTCCTGAGAAAGAAGAAAGTTTTCTTGTGGACTGTACTTCAAAATAAGGCTGAAAGAGTTGAATCTGTCCTATCTGACTATGTGCCTAACAAATTTCAGAAGTTCCTCTTGAGCATCCACAGCCGCATAAACCAATTAGTTGTAATAAATCTCTTTATCACTTGCTGGTTCTGTTTGCTCATGGCATCAATAATGGTACTGTTAGCAAAATTAATACCTTTCAGTATGGAGACACTCGGCTGGCCCCATGTGGAAGCAACCCATGGAGCTGACCTTCTGGTAAGGGGGCTCGGCCATCCCCTGGCTGAGTCCAACATTGCTCCAAGGGTTTGCTCTCATGAGCGGGAAAATGCCATGCTGGCAGGACTTGGAGTGGAGTTTTGGGCCCTGCCCTTTCCTCCGCCTCCATGCCAGTTGCCCCAGAAGAGAGAGACCCACCCATGCCAGACCCACATGTCCTTGGTGCGCAGCTGCAAAGCGGCCGCGCAATATTTTTATAGGATACTGAAATTTGCATAAGGTTCTTCCCAATTTCTTTCACATTTATACATAGTAAACAGTTATAGACATGTTTTAACTGATACCAGTAAGCCTGGCAAGAAGCCAGAGCAAAGCACACATCATGCAGTTAGTCATTGTCAACATCCAGACTCCATAGTTCCTCAGAGCTCCATCCAAGAGAAAACCTCATCTTCCCCCTTTAAGTTTCATCAGTAAATGCTCGGGTTGAGAGCCTTCTACTGAGACTATACCACCTACACGGTAAAGCCTGGCAAGCTACCATGTTTTATTTACTTTTTATGCCAAAGACTAGTAACTATTATGGACCTCAGTTCCATAACCTGAAGAATGGTTTTGGGCTCCTCCTGTCCCTGTAGCAAGTAGATGCCCTTGGGTTGCACTTGCTTGTGACAGGACGAATGGAGATGTTACTAGTGCCCACTCGAGCAAATCAATGAACAATGGGAAGACAGTGATACAGTAATGGGGACACTATATATGACTCTCCATGTGTTCTTTGCTTGAGTCTATAGATGTACAGACAAACATACAAGAAAGATGATAGTCTGAAAATATGATCTAAAATATGGAAGTAACTACCTTATTTACCCTTTCCTAACCTTAATCCTTCCTGTAGTTAATTTTTGTCCTATGGTATTATGTTAACAGTTTCACGGAAATTCTACATCTTGAGCCTTCATTCACCCCATTGTCACCACCTCTCACTCTTCACCACCTTAGCAATGCTCAAGGATGACCACACTGCTGGGGGGTGTTTTGTGCCAAGTATTGAGCTTAGGGGCTCCACATGCAAGCTATGTGCTCCAACCATTTGAGATATCTGTTTAACTGCAACCATTCTCCAGTTTTACCCATCACACCCATAAACCCCCAAAATGGTGGTTTTTGACAGATGGCCCTGAGAGATGAGAGGTGGAGAGAAACAAATCTTCTCAAAAGTTGATATTTTTGTTCTTGATTTTATTGAGGTATGTTTTGTGGCTCAGCATGTGACCTTTCTTAAGAAATGTTCCATGTGTGCTGGAGAAAAATGTGTATTTGACTTGTGGGAGATGAAACACTACCTATATATATATATATATATTATATATATATATATATATATATATATATAATAATATATATATATACTAGCCCTATTTCTTCCTTTAGGGCCAGTATTTCCTTGGTGAGTTTCAGTCTTGTCTATCTATCAAGAGTTGATAGGGTGGTGTTGAAGTCTCCAACTGCAATCGTGTTGCTGTCAAGGTCTTCTTTGAAGTCTATTATCAGTTGTTTAAGTATTTTGCTGGCCCCTCATTGTATATGTTTAAATGTGTAATTTATTCCTGATATATGTATCCCTTGATTATTAAGAAGTGACCTTCACTGTCCCTTCTGACCTTTTCAGACTGAAGTTTATGTTGTTGGATACTAATATGGCCACCCTGGCCTTTTGGAAGGGTTGTTTGAGTGCAGGATTATTTCCTGTTGGGTGACATGCCATACTGAGTCTTAGGTTCCAGCTACATTTAGTTTATGTGAAGAGCTACTCCCTGCCTTTAGGGAATCTCTGGAGCAGACACAATGGGAGCTTGGGCAGAATCAGATTGATTTCATCATTTTATATGGCATAAATATTTTTATCATGAATATTATGAATCTCATTTGCCCAGTTCTATACTCTTCCTACTCCCATGGGTTCCCACGAGGGACATGCCTGTATATATTCCAAGTGTACTTGGCCACGTTGGATCAATGTGGGCTGGGCTGGAAGGTTTTGGCGGGCTTCTATCTATAAAACAAGTTAGGAGAAAGGAGAAAGCCCTTTTTGGCCATTTTGACTTCTTGCCCTCTCCCTCTCCTTTCTGTTCTCTTCCCTGTTAGCCCTTAACATGTGGTAGCAGCCATCTTGGCCTAGGGTTCTAAACCTACACGTGGCCGGGGCCCAGCTAGGAACTTAAGTTCAAGTGTTTTCCTGTTATTGGATTGTATGCCAGAACCTGTGAGAGTAAAGCCTTTTAAAAGTGCGCTAGGTTCCTGAGTCTTCATCCATTCTCTGCTGGCTTCGAGGGAGAAGAGAACTCATTCCTTGGTATTGTTGGGGACCCCCGCAGCTCCCCCAACAGTTTTCCAGCCTTTAACTTCGATCCTATTTTGCTCTGATTGTTCACATGCATTTCTTGAAGGCAGAAGAATTTTGGGTTCAGTTTTTGGCATTTTGCCACTCTGTGTTTCTTAACAGGTACATTAGACTGTTGACAGTGAGAGAGATTATTGTCATGGACTTTTGTGCCATCAATCTGTATAAGTTTGTTTTTATTTTGGGTTTTGTTTTGTCTTAGAGTAGCTCTTTGAGACATTCTTTTAAAGTTGGTTTTGAGTGTACCTGAGCAGTTGTTTATCCACAAAGCTGTGTATAAGTCCTTCATATCTGAATGAGAGTCTAGCTAGGTAAAGAATTTTTTGGTAAGGCCTTTATTTCATTGATATTTTTTATTATATTCCATCACTGCCTTCAAACTCAGAGGGTCTCTTCCGATAGGTCTGCTGAAAGTCAAATGGATGCTCCTTTGTATAAAATTTCCTTCTTTGATATTGCTGCTTGAAGAATTGTGTCTCTATCTACTGCATCAATCATGCTGATGAGGATAAATCTTGGAGTATTTTTATTTGGGTCTCTTTTTGCTAGTCTCCATCCTTCAGGCTTCTTGAATCTGGAGACCTGCATCCTTTAAATCTGGGAAGTTTTACAAAAGCCCAGATCCAGATGGATTCACCAGTGAATTCTACAAAACCTTTAAAGAGGACCTACTCCCAATTCTTTTTAAGCTCTTCCAGCAAATTGAAGAAACAGAAACACTCCCAAATAGCTTTTTACGAGGCACATATCACCCTGATACCCAAAGCAGACAGAGATGTCACAAAAAGGAAAACTACAGACCAATCTCCCTGATGAATACAGATGCTAAGATCTTCAACAAAATACTAGCAAGTAGAATCCAAAGAGTCATCAAAAATATTATACACCATGACCAAGTGGGATTCATCCCAGGAATGCAAGGATGGTTCAACATCCACAAGTCAATCAACATAATACATCATATCAACAAATAGAAAAATAAAAACCATATGATCATATCAATAGATGCAGAGAGGGCTTTTGACAAGATTCAACACCTGTTCATGATAAAAGCTCTCCGTAAAATGGGGATTGAAGGAACCTTCCTCAAGATAATCCAGGCCATCTACTACAAGCCCACAGCGAGCATCATTCTCAATGGGGAAAAACTGAAAGCCTTCCCCTTAAGACCAGGGACAAGACAAGGCTGCCCACTCTCACCACTTCTATTCAATATAGTACTGGAAGTACTTGCCATAGCAATCAGGGAAGAAAGAGACATTAAGGACATCCGGATAGGAAGGGAAGAAGCCAAGTTGTCACTATTTGCGTGACATGATACTATACCTCGAAAACCCGGAAACTCTCTACCAAGAGGCTCCTAGAAATAATACATTCCTACAGTAGAGTAGCAGGGTACAAAATCAATACCCAAAAGTCAATGGCCTTCCTATATGCAAACAGCGAAAGAGAAGAAAGGGACATTAAAGAAACTATCCCATTCACAATTGCACAGAAAATCAAATACCTAGGAATCAGTTTGACAAAGAATGTAAAGGATCTCTACAAAGAAAACTACAAAATGTTACTTCAGGAAATAAAAGAAGACCTGAGGAAATGGAGACACATTCCCTGCTCATGGATTGGAAGGATTAACATTATCAAAATGGTAATACTCCCTAGAGCTTTATACAGATTCAATGCAGTCCCTATAAAGATACCCATGATGTTCTTCAAAGAAATTGAACAAACACTCCTGAAATTTGTATGGAATAATAAACCCCCACAAATAGCTAAAGCAATCCTTGGGAAAAAGAAGATGGGAGGTATCACTTTCCCCAACCTCAAGCTCTACTAAAGAGCAGTTGTAATGTGGTATTGGTATAGAAACAGACCCGTAGACCTATGGAATAGAACTGAATATCCTGAAACACACTCTCAAATATACAACCACTTAATCTTCGATAAAGGAGCAAAAAATATTAAGTGGAGCAAAGAAAGCCTCTTCAACAAATGTTGCTGGGAAAACTGGGCAGCTACGTGTAAAAAAATGAACTTAGACCTCCTTCTAACGCCATGCACAAAAGTCAGATCAAAATGGATTATAGATCTCAACATCAGACATGAATCTATAAGGTACATCAAAGAAAACATAGGAGAAATGCTCTACGACATCGAAACTAAAAGTATCTTTAAAGATGACACACCACTGACCAAGCAAATGGAAGCAAAGATAAACAAATGGGATTATATAAAATTGAAAAGCTTCTGCACCTCAAAAGAAATGGTGACCAAGATACAAAGACAATCCACAGAGTGGGAAAGGATATTCACCCAATACCCATCTGACAAGGGGTTAATATCCAGGATATATCAGGCACCGTAGCACTTCACAAGAAAAAAACAGCCAACCCCATCAAAAAATGGGGAGAAGAAATGAACAGAAGCATCCAAAAAGAAGAAATTTGAATGGCCAAAAGGCATATGAAAAAGTGCTCTTCATCTTTAATCATCAGGGAGATGCAAATCAAAACATCAATGAGGTACCATCTCACACCACAGAGACTGGCACACATCCAAAACAACAAGAACAACCGGTGCTGGTGTGGATGTGGGGGAAAAAGGGCTCTCATCCACTGCTGGTGGGAGTGCCGACTGGTCCATATTGGAAAACAATATGGGCATTCCTCCGAAAACTAGATATTGAGCTCCCATTTGATCCAGCAATAGCACTCCTGGGAATATCCCCAAGAGACCGAAAAACACATAGCAGAAACACTATCTGTACTTCTTTATTCATCTCTGCGCTATTCACTATAGCTAGAATCTGGAAACAACCTAAATGCCCGAGAACAGAGGACTGGCTAAAGAAACTGTGGTTCATCTACACTATGGAATACTATGCAGCTGTCAGAAAAGATGAAATTATGAAATTTACCTGCAAATGGATGGACATGGAGACTATCATGCTGAGTGAAATTAGTCAGAAGGAAAAGGACAGATATAGAAAGACTGCATTCATTAATAGGATATAAATAGATACCAGTGTTTTACTAAATGTGGGGAAATGGTAATGGCAGATTAAAACTCACCATTGAATATACACAAAGAGACTTAAGTTATAAACTCAAAATTTCTGCAGGGCTAGCCACAATGTGTAAAAGAAGAGGGAGAGAGATGCAGAGACAGAGAGAGACAGAGAGAGAAAGAGAGGAAACTGGGGTACCTGCTACTGTGGCAGCCTGGGGTGGGCAGGAGGGGGGGGGGGTACATTGGTGGTGGAAATGGGGCACTGGTGGAGGGATGGGTGCTGGAATACTGTATTACCAAGAACCAATTATGAACACCTTTGTAATTGTATGTCTCACGGTGGTATAATAAAAAATTAAAAAAAAATAAATTTGGGAAGTTTTCAGCAAAGATGTCTTTAACTGTTCTTATCTCTTTCTGGTTGACTCCCTGTTCATCTGGGACTCGGTGATTCTTATATCGTTCCTTTTGAACTCATCCTCATGTTCTCTATCGCAGTGCTGATCTATTTTTCAGTCATTTTTATCTGTAATATTTCCCTGAGTGCTTTCTGCAGCTCATCCTCAGTCTCACTTATTCTGTCTTCTGCCACTGTCTTTCTACTGTTGAGGGCACTCATTGTGTTTTTCATGTCATCTACAGAGTCTTTTATTGATGACATTTCTGATTGTATTTTTCTTGTTTCTGCTCTAATTTCTTCCCATATTTTTATTTATTTATTTATGTATTTATTTTTATTTAAACACCATGATTTACAAAGTAGAAAGTTTTTCACAATAGTTGTTAAAAAAGAATTCTAACAACAATTGCATTGTGAAAACACAAATCAATTCAACACAAATCCCACCATCAGTGTGTTCCCACCACCAAAGCCCTCATTTTCCACACACCCCACCACTATGCCTGCTCCCTCAGCTGGCACTAATTATATTAGCCAGTAGAGCCTATTATGGGAATGGTGTTGTTAAAGTCATGACTTTTTTTATGGGTTGTTATGTGCGAATCTGGCTGATTTCTGTTCCTGCATTCACTTTCTAAATTTCTAGAACATAGTAGATTTCTACTCATCAACCCCAAACCCTCCACAATTGCACCTGCAACAATATTTATTTCAAATTTTTCTCAACCTCTGTTTGAGCTTGTCCTAAGCATACACTGAATAATCTATCCCATATTGCTTATTGGAGCTAATTCTCTAAATAAGGTCAATGAATATATTCTTAGACAAAAGTCAATAGAAATTATTAATTCTCAACAGGATCCATTGTGCCATTTGGGTCCACTGTATAAGAAATTATTGATATGTTCTTACAGACCATACATTGTGCCCTCACACCTGTGATTGTATGCCCCAAACTTAATTCTATAGAATGTGGTGTGATACCTGATGCTTCACTATACCAGGTTTTGCAGCTGTGCACCACGAGGTGAGCCAGCAGCAGCTCACTTCCTGTGCGTCTGAATCTCTGGATCATGGCCAATGGCACCAGACGTAATTCATGGGCAGGTCCACAGGGCCTTCTGAAGGAGACAGATGTGGGGGAAGGGACCCCAGCTCCATCTCCACGAAAGCTTGGTGACTTTAGCCACCGATACACACATACCTGGGCTTGAAATTTGCTTCTGTCTTGGGTGGGGCTCTCACAAACTGTGGAGTCAGGACCTTGAAATTGACTGTGATTGTGGTGTGAGAGGTTCCTCTCTCTTCTTCTGAGGCTCTATTGTGTGGAAGTGGGCAGGAACCAGAACCTGCCCTCTCTCCTGGATGCCTCATGAATAGCAGAGCTAGGGGAGAGCTGGCAGCAGTTCGATCCTGTGTGTCTACATCTCTGGATCATAGCTGACAGCACTGGAAGCAGTTCATGGGTGGGTGCACTGGACCTCTGAAAATGACTGCGATTATGCACCTATGTTTATTTTTCACACCAATTCTGAGAACTTGATGGAACCTGAGTCTGTTCTCCATATACTGCTGCTGTTTTTAATCAGACGGTGAAGTTGCTCCCACACAGCTAGACTTGTGACCCAGCATGGGCATTTTGGTTCTTCAAGGATAGCCCCAGAACAGTGAAGTTAAAGCCAGACTCTTTAACATAAGAAGGTCTGGATGAGACCAAGCTCAGCATCTGTTGCTCATTGCTTGAAGATCAATAGTCAAGAGACAATAGTTGGTACATGGAAAACAGGTTTATTCAGGTGGGGCAATCATAGACAAAGGACTTGTGCCCTGCACCCCCCAAAAAAAAAAACGATATATTTTTCTAAAACTGGTTTTAATGATCTATATGGGACTGGTTGTGAAAGAAAGTTTACAAAAAAAAATGGGAAGTGGTTCAGCAGGAAGAAGGAGTCTGATAAGTGTCAGGAATCTTTTCAGAAGGCCTTTGTTTTGCCTCTTCCTTTGCCCTCTCCTGTAACTGGACCTTGTTCAACTTTCAATACACGTATAAGAACATCTGTTAGGATTGGGAGACAGGGCAAGTAGAACCAAGGTGCAGTTAAACATTTTAAAGTATGCTTTTGTTACAAACAGGATGGGGTCTCTAATGCTTGATGGGGGGAAGGAGAGATTATAAAGATATACAACTGTGGAAAACAGAATGGAGTTTAATGCTTTTTCCTATACATAGTAAGAAAAGAATATTCAGTAACGTCTTAAATTAAAATTTTAGATTAAACTTCATGTACTCATAAAATGTCATCAATACAAATTGTGATAATTCAAAGGAAAATTTACTTGTTCGTAAGACAGAATAATATTCTTCCACACAGCACTACATTGCTTTTTAAATATTATGTTATTCCAACTCCTAATAGTTTAATTTTTTTGCTTGTTATTCTTGAGCCATACCAATAGAGTTTATCAACTGTGATATAATTGAAACATTTTGACTTTGAAATATAAGATCAGTATAAGTCAGAGTCTATGAACATATCAGGTTTCTGAAAGTCCTTAGGGAGTTTGAAGGGTTGAGAAAAAAGGGCACAACTAACTTGGTTCCTGTCAGGGTTTGATATAAATATCTCAAACAACAGATGATCAAGAGATATAAAATGTGGAGAATCACTGCCTTAACTTTCCGTAACAAGTAAGTAGAAATTGTTGTTGTTCATTTCATTCCATATAATTAATGACTGAAAGGAAACTTGCCACTCATGAGAGTTTGAACTCTGCCCCAAACTGTGCTACTTGGCACACTGATTAAAATAATAATAATAATAATAATAATAATAATAATTATTATAATAATAATAATAGTTATATACAAAATGTCAGTGCAAACACTTCAAAATTCTTTTTGTCTTGAAGTATATTTTTTTAAAAAATCTGTCCCTGGACCCTGTAAACAAAATAGAAAGCGTCTTTATCACCAAAGAAAGGAAAATAAGGGCTTCAAGGTCTGTGTAAACAAACTTTATTATTTCTTCCTAACTTAAAACTCAAACTTCTTTTATTTTCTAATTATTCTTGATCTAAAATCGACAAAAAACAAAACATCACAGTTGATTTTTCTAGGTCCCTTATTTCTAGGGTTTCATACATATATACATATATACATATATACATATATACATATATACATATATACATATATACATATATATATACATGTATACATGTATACATATACACATATACACATGTATACATATACATATATACATATACATGTATGCATATATACATATATACACATATACATATATGCATATATGCATACATGCATACATGCATATATGCATATATATGTATGCATATATGCATGTATGCATATATGCATGTATGCATACATATACATATAACATATATACATATATGCACATATACATATACACATATGTATATATACATATGTGCATATGTGCATATATGCATATATATATGCATATATGCATATATGCATACATGCATATGCATATATGCATGTATGCATGTATGCATATATACATATATACATATTTATTTGACTTTTTATTTTTTAACTGCTCCCTTGTATATAAGCTTTAATGATTTAACTTCCTGATATTTATTTTAGAAATGATTAGGTAGTGATAATATTTTGAATTATAGTGACTATAAAATTCTATACTTTCATATATTGAAATAAGGACAGACATGGTTGAATGGTGGTGTCGGTCATTAACGTTTTATATTTTTGGGGGATCTAAACAATGAGCCTAGAACATAAAAAAGTGGGGACTCTTTATGGTAGAAATGAAACTAGTTAAGAGATACATTTTTATGAAGAAAAGGTAGTCAATAGTTTTGGGGTGGAATTAAGATCAAATCCAAAGTATCTAGATTTATTTGCCCACCACAATGACCACCCTTTATTTAGTTTATTCTCAACCTTTAGAATTCAATGCAAAAATGCTTTTTGTCCCTAGTTATTGACTTTTTTCATATGATTTTCATAGGACTAGTTAAATATTTATTTCATGCTTATTTTCTATTGCATAGAAGTAACCACAAAGGCAGCATGGATTATTTTTGGAAACCAACCACATATAATCAATCATGATTTCCTCAGACATTTTATTCACAATTTTATTATAGAAGCATAATGCAATTATGTATTAACATAGCAAAGCGGCCCAAAATAAATTTTATGATCTCCCTGGGATTTGGTTTCCCATCAGATAAAAATCCTCACAACTTGAGTTATCAGAATTGAATAAAAATGACATTTAGTCTAGCATAATATCTGTTTCACACAAAGAATCAGTATATAACAATAGTTGCTATGTTTATTTCAGAATTTTTGTATGTGTGAATATTGTACTTTTCACTCCCAATTGAATATATTTTGGAACACATTTTCTTCTGATTCCCTGAGTTGCCTTATCCTTGTTTCTATTGTCTCTGACATCAATCACCATTGATGTGGAAAATGGAGAGGATACTATCTAATAGTAGATAGCAATTCCAAGCTTCATTAAAGTTGCAGTCAAACTTCAAGAACATTCAGAGGTCGGAGTGTTTCTGAATTTAAAAAAGCTACTATGAGCTGCTCATGTCCAGAATATTTTTTGCTGTTTCTCTGGTGCTGGGAACAAAGGCAAACACAGAGACTGCAACAGGACAGTTAAATCATTGGTTGAATAGAAGATTTTTTTCCTTAAGATACCTGGGTATTATAAGGAACAAAACACATTGAATAAGAAAGATTTTTTTTATGTTTCTTAGAGAGGGCTAAATGGTGTATTTTTATGAATTCAGATGATTTCAAATGACTGTTTTAGTGGGAATAAATTACAGCTTATTGAGATGGAAAGAATATAAGTGACCCTCCCCCATGGGAATGAATTGAAACATTAGCTTAAGAACATTCTCACCATGAGGAACCAGAGGAAGTGATTTCAGCCCAGTGCTGCTCTCATCCTGGAGTCGGGGCACAGTCAAGAGACCTTGACAGGAGCTTATTTTTTCTTGTATTTATCATTCCAGAAAAAAAAGTGTGGGGGGGCGGGTAGCATTAGGGGAGACTCCCTCACATCATTTCCTAAGAAGCTAAATATTTACAGAATATATTCTGTAACCTTGACGCTAGTCAGGAGGCAGTGCCTTTTACAAATAGTACAGAAATTTGAAGATTTTGTTGAATATCAATTCTGTGCTATTTTCTACCATCATAATTGGGCTATCTGGACTCAAAATACCTTCTAATATCCCTCACCCCCAAAGATTGATAGAAATCAGTCATCAATTCTATTTCTCTTTCTTAAATGACCCTTGCCCACTTGTTTTCTAGTTTTATCTCTTAATCATTTATTCATTCTACAAGCTTGCAAAGATATATGAAACCTTAAATAAATATTACATAAAACCAGTAAAAGTTACTAAAATATAAAAGATAAGACATGTATATAGCAGGAAGAAAGAGGCATATAGATGAGGGGGAAATCCAAAATGTTGCCATCTAAATAAATTAAAAACTACTGCAAAATTCTATTGAAGAAGTATAAATATGAATGGTTATTTTATAAAAATAAACTTCAGTGGATCATTTAGGATGAAATTTGCAACTTCCTGGCCATGTAGATGAGTGGGTGAAAAATAAGAGAAATTTTGCTGGAGTATGGAGTGCAATTAGGAATGTACATAACAGAAAGGGATTGTAAACCTGAGAGAAGAGGCAGATGCCAAAAGGTTTCAGAACTTTGGCCAGAAAAAAAACTCCCTGTGATTTGGTGGCAGAGGGATTAAAACCAATGACTGATCAATATTAATTGTTTTCTGGACTTTGTTGGTATGAAATCTTTCTTTTTTCAGACCTCCAAAATAATATGCTGCCCCCAATGCTATAGGGACTTTCAAGAGTTCAGGGCAGAAACCATGAGTAGTTGATTGGTATTGTGTCATCCAGGGATAGTTCCAACGCAATTTCCAGTGAGGTTGGCTTAGATTAGCTAGTTCCCATGTCCACTTCTCTAAGGTTTTCAGAAAAATGAAGGGTACAGGGACTGAGTTTCAGTGGGTTTCCCACAATCCATGGATGAGGATTCCAGCTTTCCCTTTGGCTCTCATGTAGGAAAAGTTACAATTATCCCATAAGATTCTTTATTTGATAGGAAATTAATCAATGTTAAGAGTTTGTCATATAAGTAATCCTTGAGTTTTTTTGTATTTTAATTTTTATTATATTTTGCATCGCAGGTTATGACATCATAAATAGATATTATATAAAAGCAGGGAAAATACAAAAGTGATACAGGCAGTATGCATTATAGGATTTTAGAGATGGACAGATTGTTCTGCCTTCCCTAAAGACAGAAATAATTTTATATGCTCTAAGAGGAGATCATGAAGGATTTGCAATCTGGCTGGCGTTGCAGATCACTTTGAGACTGTAGGATGATGAGTATTAGGAGCTTTGCTCCTTGTAGAATAAGAGAAGACAGGCTGTTGGTAAAAAAAAGGAGATTCATTTATGTCTAGAGTTAAAGCTAAATATAGGAGAGCAGGAGTTATACTGAAAATTAGACTGGGAGGGTTTTGACTCGCAATCAAATAGGAAGTGTATTCCTGCCACTGAGCTGTCATGGAAGGAATTTTTTTAGAAGAAACTATCAAGATTAGAGTTTGCCTTGAAGGAATTAACCTAACAGTAGACAGTCTAAAAGGGGAAACAGAAAAAAGACACCAAGAATAACTTTTTAGTATAATTTTTGTAATCAGGCTGGGATAGACAAGCAAGCATAGTGCGGTGGTGGTAAGTATAGGAGGGGAGAGAGAGAGAGAGTGATACAGAGACAGAGACAGAGAGACAGAGACAGAGAGAAACAGAGAGAGAGATGTCAAAATATTAATAAGTAGATTTTAGAAACTGACTTAATTTAAGAAAAATACAATATATTGGTCACTTGATTACTTGATCACTTGAATCCCGTTATTCATCGATTTGATCGAGCGGGCGCCAGTAATATTTCCATTGGACTCTATCACGTGCCAATGTAGCCCAGTGGCATCTGGTTGATTCAGGAATATGAAGAGCCTCAAACCGTTCCTTCAGGGTCTTGACAAGGAAGTCTGACCATCTTGTAGGTGGGAGGCCAAGTGATCTTTTGACATCCCGTGGGATCCAGTCGGTAACGGCTCTAGTCCAGCGGTTGTCTCCAAATCGCATTACATGTCCAGCCCATCTGATTTTCGATGCCTTGGCAAACGAGACAACATCCCTGATTCTGGAATAGGGATAGAGGTCAGAACTCCAGATTCCTTCTCTCACTTGAGTGAGGCGTGATATTCCAATATATTGGTAAAATGAAGAAAGTCAGGTAATTATCATCTGCAACATTTGAGTCTAAAGAACAGAAAGAATGGTAAGTCCAAATAATATGGACATTCCTCCAAAGACTAGAAATAGAACTCCCATTTGACCCAGCCATGCCACTCCTGGGAATATACCCTGGGAAGCCAAAAATATGCAGTGGAAACACCATGCCTACTTTTATGTTCATAGCAGCATTATTCACAATAGCCAGAACCTGGAAACAACCAGAGTGCCTGAGAATCGATGACTGGATAAAGAAGCTTTGGTACATCTACACAATGGAATACTATGCAGCTGTTAGGAAAAATGAAGTTATGAAATTTGCCTATAAATGAATGGACATGGAGAGGATCACGTTGAGTGAAATTAGCCAGAAGGAGAGAGACAGATATAGAATGACTGCATTTATTTGCATGACATAAATATATATGTACATATTATGATACCAATATCCAAGGTCAGGTGAAACATGGATCAGGAGGTCTTGTCAAAGGTGGAAATTATCACAAGCATGTGGGAGTTATAGGCTAGGTAAGACAGAGAATGGAACAGTGTGCCAATAATTGTCAAAAGTGCTAATACCAACCTAGAACTGAGCATTACATAGAGGCAAAAAGATACACATGATAACCTCTTAATGTATGTATTGTAACCCACAATGTGAAAGGGAAGGGAAAGAGAAAGAGACAGAGAGAAAGAGAAAGAAATAAAGAACCTTCCATAGAGGCAGGCTAGGGAAAGGGGGAGGAATCGGGGACATTGGTGGCGGGAAATGGGCACTGGTGGAGGGATGGGTTCTGGAACACTGTATGACCGAAACCCAAATACGAATATCTTATGAACAGTTTCGTAATTGTATATCTCACGGTAGTATAATAAAATATTAAAAAAAAAACAAAAGCAAGCTAGGACTGCAAGGTACTTTGGGTCTGCAAAGTACTGTCATCTGATAGAAGATTGATGAAAGTCAGCTGAATAAATGAATGCTGAAGATAGTTTACCAGTGGCACAGATGCAGGGGGAAAAAAAGTTTCAAGGAAGAATTTGTTGATGTATTAAAAATTCAGGATGAGAAAGATGGGACCTGAGAAGAGGGTCTGTTAGTGTGTAGTCATTGGTGATTTTAAATAAAGGAGTGAGAACAGAAAAAGAAAGAGAAATTTTGAGAGACATTCAGAAAGGAAGAATATTGATAAGGGCATATCAATTGGTTTTGGAATATGTTTGGAATCAAATGGAAGGGAAATAAAAAGTTATACAAAATCTCTAAGTTAAAGTATCATATCAGTGCTCTGGAGTAAAAGAAATGAGTGTGTTTTCAGGAAAATAAATAAAAGAGAGAAATTATATATATTCAAATTTGCTCATTACAAAGGAGGAGCAAGGGAGTCTTTTCTCAAAAGGCCAAGTAGGCCCACTGAGTCTTGGCAATCCTAGCTCAGCAGATATGAAGTTCCAACTGTGGTTTATCATGAGAAATTTAGGACAGTTTTTCACAATACCAGTTTCCTGCCTAGCCCTAAAAACAGTAATAAAGTATAACTGTGTGTTTGTCTATGTTTTGCAAAACTCCACAAACCAAATTTTTTCTTCCTTTCTTCTTTGCCTTCCTTCTGCCTGCCTTCCCCCTTTCTATTTTACTTTATTTTCTCTGTCTTTAACTACACACACACACACACACACACACACACACACACACAAAACCTAGAGCTCAAGGTATAATGTGTTAAATAAATATTTCTTACTTTATATGCACACATATAAACAGCATATTCGGAGTTAGAGATAATAGTACAGAGGGGTTAAGCCTCCTTCCATACATTCCACAGACCCCGGTTGATATCTCTGACACCATATATGAACACTGCCAGGGTCACTTTTGAGCTCTAAGAAAGGACTAGCCCGCAAGCAAAAAAACAAAACAAATGTTTCAAAATAAATATTACTTAAAAAGAAAGACTCATACACCTTTTGTTTCTAAAGTTAGATTATGCGTCTCTGCCACTTTGTTTTTATTCTAGACTTAAATAAAACTGAGAAACCTCCACTGGGGGCTTTACAGTCAAATATGACACTGATTTATATGAAGTGATATAAGTTCAGAAGTTTACAAGAACTGCAAGAAAGAGCCAGAACTTGATTTGCATCTCTCTGATGATTAGTGATGATGAGCATTTTTTCATATGCCTTTTGGCCATTCGGATTTCTTCCTTGTCAAAGTTTCTGTTCATCTCTTCTCCCCATTTTTTAATGGGGTTGGCTGTTTTCTTCTTATGTAGCTGTACCAGTGCCTGATATATCTTGGATATTAACCCCTTATCAGATGGGTATTGGGTGAATATTCTTTCCCATTCTGTGGACTGTCTTTCTATCTTGATCACTGTTTCTTTCGAGGTGCAGAAGCTCTTTAGTTTCATGTAGTCCCATATGTTTATATTTTCTTCTAGTTGCTTTGTTAATGGTGTTTCACCTTTGAAGATGTCATTAGCTTCAATGTCATCACACCACAAAGACTGGCCCATATCCAAAAGGGTAAAAGCAATAAGTGCTGGCATGGATGCGGGGAAAAGGGGGCTCTCATACATTGTTGGTGGGAATGTCGACTTGTACAACCTTTCTGGAAAACAATATGGACATCCCTCCAAAGACTAGAAATTGAGCTCCCTTTTGACCCAGCCATACCACTCCTGTGAGTGGTTAATATTCCCTGGGAAGCCAAAAACACACAGCGGAAACACAATCCGCACTTTTATTTTCATAGCAGCACTATTCACAATAGCCAGAACCTGGAAACAACCAGTATGCCAGAGAACTGATGACTGGATAAAGAAACTGTGGTACATCTACACAATGGAATAGTATGCAGCTGTTAGGAAAAATGAAGTTATGAAATTTGCCTATAAATGGATGGACATGGAAAGGATCATGTTGAGTGAAATTAGTCAGAAGGAAAAAGAGAGATATAGAATGACTGCATTTATTTGCATGACATAAATATATCAGGTGGTCTTACCAAAAGTGGAAATTACCGCAAACGTGTGGGAGTGAGAGGTTAGGTAAGACAGAGAAGGGAACATGTGTGAATAAATGTTGAAAGGGCTAATACCAACCTAGAACTGAACATTAAATACAGGCAAAAAATGCACATGATGGCTTCTAATTGTATGTAGTGCAACCCACAATGTAAAGAGAAGGAAAAAGAGAGAGATGGAGAGAGAAAAGAAATAAAGAACCTGCCACTTAGGCAGGCTATGGGAGGGGGAGGGAATTGGGGACATCGGTGGTGGGAAATGGGCACTGGTGAGGGCGGGGTGCTGGAACACTATGTGACCGAAAACTCTAAACATGAGCAACGTTGTAATTGCATATCTCACGGTGGTATAATAAAATGTTTAATTAAAAAAAAAGAAAGTTGTAAATAGAAACTGAGAATAAATAGTCTGCATATATGTATATGGAAAAGGAAGACGCAGGATATAAAATGAGAAAATAGCTCAATACTTACACATAAACATGTGAGAGAAAATAAAGAGTAAGACAAAAATATCCACAATTAGAACTTTTAACTGAGCATGCCATTTTCCTAGAGAAGGTCAAAGAAAAAAAATTACCCTTTTACATAGCAATGGCATTTATGGAGAAGAGAAGAGTTTAACACAATTTGACACCTACCTGAATGCTATATATAAGGTATTATCCTACAGGCCATTTGGATTAATAAGGAGATTTCAGAGATAAAATATACCTTTAAGGAATATTGATATGACAGGAAAAGTGGGTACATAGATAGCTCCCACCTTAAGTTTATTATATGAAACATGGATAAATATCCATGGAATTAATGTGAAATGAGAGAAATGATGCACTATTTCATACCTGGCTAAATGTGAATTTACTAGCTAGAACATCCAGGCTATCAGAGAGAATAAAGGGCAAATTGTTAGTTTATGGTTTGAATTGATGAGAAATATAAAACTGGTGTCTCAACTGCCTAATCCTAATGCTAGCCCTGTGCTAACTCAATGAAAATTTTCTTTTGACTGATGTAGATTTGTAAGTGTTTTTAACTCTGTGGCCCTGTCTTGGTTCAGCACATGCTAAAACCAGGAATCCCACTCCAAGGATGCTAGGTTAGAAGTCCTACTAAAAATCGATCTTATTTTACAGTAGTAGTTCTTGCATTTCTGTGTTATTTGGTACCAACACAGCAGTAAGAGTGAATGAACATTGTTTCTGCAATTGCCTAAGAAGGAGAACAATAGGGACACCTTGACCGCAAATCACAGAAATAAGGGACTTAGGAAAGAAACATGAGATCTGTTCTACTGAGAGGAAATAATCGATATGAACTTTTTATGTGCTTGTCTTGAGTCACACCCTGTAGTGCTTAGGACTTACTTCTGGCTCTGTGCTCACGGATCACTCCAGGCAGGGCTCAGGAGACCTTACAAGATGCCAGGTAGCAAACCCTGTTCACCTATGTGCAAGGCAAGTGCCCTGCCCTCTGTGTATCTCTCTGATCCCAATATGAATTTGTTTTTAAATATAAAATAGTATGTAAAATTTAGCACAGGTGAAAAGAATTGTTTAAACTAAAATGGATGACTTTTTTTCTCTTTGAGGTAAATGATGGAAGCCAGAACTTGTACTGTGACTTGACTTCATCACAGACTGCTTTCTACTGCTCTTATTCCTATAGCCCGACATACTTATTCAGCCTCTAATCAGTGCTGCAAGTGCAGAATCAAGAAAGATAAAAGGAGAAAAGCTAAGACCAGGCACCAACAATCTTTTAGGAAATTTCTTCAAGGCCATCACAAAAACAATTCTACATAACCCCACCAGCTGCATGGCCACAAACACATGACTTGTAAGAATTGCTCAGATCATCCTTCAATAAGACCTCTCTCAATCCATAGAGAGAAGATTGCTTATTGGGGGACAGATAGCATTTTTACAACCAGAAAAAAAATGATTGAAATCAGTATTTAGCTAGAAACCTTGTGATCAGCACCTCAGCAAGGTCCATGTCATACAGGACATAAAAGCCCTCTGTAAATGGAGAAGAAGAAATGGAAATCCAAGCAGCAAATCTCTGGCCAATGTGTGGTCCTGTCCCCAGGGCTGGGTCCCAACAAATGTCATCATCTCCACCAACTCCTCCATGACAAGGCCCACAAAGACTACATGCCATCGTACATTCCCCAGACTCATCCTTCCGAATTGTGGCATTTTCTAACCCATCCCCCAACCCCATTTCCTCCTAATGTATTCAAAATCCCTGTGCTGATAAACCCAACTGGCAAATCAACAATGTGTGTGCAAATGAGCATTGTTCATTTCACTTGTAAACAGCATCATAAAACAAATAAAAGTAATACTCTTTTTTTAATGTTAAAAAAGCTAAGTATTATGCTCTTTTTTAACATTTGAGAATATTGAGTTTCAGAATCAGAAAGTTGGTTGAGCAAAAATTTTCTTTATTTTTCCTTCTTTTTTTTGCCCTTTGAATCAAAACCCAGTGATACTTACTCAGGAACTACTCCTGGAGGTGCTCAGGGGATCCAATCCAGGTTGGCCCCATGCAAGGCAAACCCACTGTACTATCACTCTGTACTATCACACTGTACTATCCACTGTAAACCCATTGTATTATCACTCTGGCCCCAGCAAAAAAAAAATTTTAATCCACCTCAAATAATTGTTTTTTAACAATTGTGTCATGTAAAAAGACATAGAAATAAAAGAACCTGATAAATTAACCATATATAATGAAACATGAAGTACTATATAATAAAGATCAAGACAAACCATCATAGAGCTAAGTTAAAAATCAACTCCTAGACTGGCACATATCCAAAAGAGCAACAACAACAACAACAAGTGCTGGCGTGGATGTGGGGAAAAGGGGACACTCATCCATTGTTGGTGGGAATGCCAGCTGGTACAGCCTTTCTGGAAAACAATATGGACATTCCTCCAAAGACTAGAAATTGAACTCCCATTCGGCCCAGACATACCACCTGGGACTACCTGGGAAGCCAAATAGGCGGAACACCCCCCTATAGCCAGAATCTGGAAACACCCAGAGTGCTCGAGAATTGATGACTGGATAAAGAAGCTTTGGTACATCTACACAATGGAATACTATGCAGCTGTTAGGAAAAATGAAGTTATGAAATTTGCCTATAAATGGATGGACATGGAGAAGATCATGTTGAGTGAAATTAGCCAGAAGGAGAGAGACAGATATAGAATGACTGCATTTATTTGCATGACATAAATATATATGTATGTATTATGATACCAATATCCAAGGTCAAGTGAAACATGTATCAGGAGGTTTTGTCAAAGGTGGAAATCATCACAAACGTGTCGGAGTCAGAGTCTTAGGTAAGACAGAAAATGGAACAGTGTGCTAACAATTGTCGAGGGTACTAATGCCAACCTAGAACTGAGCATTAAATACAGGCAAAAAGATACACATGACAACCCTTTAATGTATGTTCTGTAATCCATAGTCTGGAAGGGAAGGAGAAGAGAAAGAGATAGAGAGAAAGAGAAAGAAATAAAGAACCTGCCATGGAGGCGGGCTGGGGAGGGGGGAGGAACCAAGGACATTGGTGGTGGGAGATGGGCACTGGTGGAGGGATGGGTGCTGGAACACTGTATGACCAAGACCCAAATATGAACATCTTTGTAATTGTATATTTCAGGGTGGTATAATAAAATACTTATATAAAAAAACAATGTATGGATTGTCATTTTCCTTCTTCCTCAGCACCCCCATCCCACTCCCTTCCATGAATTCCCTTGTGGTTTTCCACATTGCTCCCACTCTATCTACTCTTCTTTCTCCCAACTTCTGTCCTTCTCTTTCCATGCCTCTTCTGTTATTTGCCTCTTCCTATGTCGTTTCCTTTCCTTCTGCTAACCTCTAACACCTTCCTGTTTTCACACACCCTTACTCACTTCAGTCCTCCTCACTTGGCCTGTGTAGGGATTCATTTTATGGCTAGAGATGATTTTCTACTCTAGGTCTTTCTAGAATAAGGACATACATCACCTTTTTCTAGAAAAACATAGGTCTTTTAGAATGAGCTATGGCAAATAGAGATACTTTTCATTAATTATTACACAACACATAACAATTGCTCATGAGAAATCACTCAAATTTGTATTCCAGAGTTTGAATTACCAAGCCATAACAATAGTCTTTTTTTTTTATTTTATTTTATTTCATTTCATTTTTTCATTGAATCAGCATGTGATGGGCCATTACAAAGCTGTGCATGATTGGGTCTCAGTCATACAGTGGTTCAACACCCATCTCTCCACCAGTCCACATTTCCCAATGTTTTCCTTTTGAGTCTGATGCTTTCTCTTTCCTATCATACATAATGCTGCTTTTACAAAGGTGCAACTTATACAATCTGACCCCTCTCCAGAGACTAGGTCTAGGGATGCAATGCTGAAATGAACACCTCCCATAATTTTGCAGAGTTCATGGTCTAGAGGAGAAGTGTGACTACTGAACAGATTTGTTTTGCATTGATTCATGACTGTTGTGAGAAAGTTAAACGTAGTATGATCAGGAAGACCATCAAAGGGGTCTAAGAGGTGATAGTGGTGGTAGAATTGGAGTTGAAATATTGAATGCCTGTAACAAATCATCATAAACAACTTTGTAAACCATGGTATTTAAATATAGAGTTAAAATAAAATCCTACATCTTCAAAAAAGAGTGTAGTATGTGCTGGGCCAGATAAAATTGTCTGGAAATTAGGAGCATATTGATTGTTCTGCAAAGGCACTCTTTGTAGAGTAGTTTCTAAAGATGGGGAAAGGAGAAAGGAGGGGGAAGCAGGCCTTAAGGTCAGGTAGAAAAGGTTGGCCAGTGCCAGATCCTAAACGGACTGGAAGTACTGGAAAGGTGCCTGCCCTTTATTCTTGGTGACTGAAATATTTAAATCTTGTGAATCTTATCATAAAGATTATCTATGAGATTGATTACTTGTGGGGTGAAGGACTCAAGCAATGAATCAGAGATTGGCAAACTGACCAGTGGTGTGATTTACAGTTAGTGATCTGTTTGTGGTTTGTGGCTGACCTCATCCACAGTCCAGCACCTCCATTTTCCCACCATGTAGCAGCTTCCAAGGGCCCTGCCATTAAAGGGTTGGTTATCTTCTCAAGGAACAAAATGGCAATAACTTCACTGGTTAAAAAGCAGCAAACAGGTGATTTCAACCTTCTTCCTGTGCCAAGAAGTCTTGTCCCAGGACTGACTTCAGGGAAGTCCACTCACATCGATCATCACTTCTGGATGTAGGTGTTGTTTTCATCATTTGATAATGTTTTTTTGGATGAGTAGCCTCCCCTTTTCATACCTTGATGGTAACCCTTAGGTAACCTAGGGCAAAACCTAGGGCAAAAATAGCACAAAGATTTGGTGAGTGGGCCCAAGAAATATAGCAGCAAGTAGGGTACTTGCTTTGCACACTGCATCTGCTTTGCAGATCTGGGTTCAATCCCCTGTACTCCATATGGTCACTTAAACCCACCAGGAATGATTCCTGGGTGCAGAGAAAAGAGCAAGCCCTATGCACCGTCTGGTGTGACCCCAAAACAAAACAAAACAAAAAGGACTTGTAGAGTTATTCCATTATTAGAAATGGTTTACCATAGCATTTATATATACATTTATATGTGAATGTGTGTGTGTATATATATATATACACACACATATATGTATATATATATATTTGTAATGCAAGATAGTTTTTTATTGAATAATGCTTAGATGTTAGCTGGAGAGAAGGCAAAGGATACATGTTCAAGAGAGAACATGAACCTGAAAGAGCAAGGAGGTGAGATAGGTGTCCAGGAGAGAAAATGTGCTTGAAGAACAAGCAAGCAATCAAGTAAAGGGACATAGAACAATACGTGTTCAAGGGAGAACACTTCCATCAGAATTTTTAAAGACAGAGACCTGGGGGTCCTTTCCTCGCTAGAGCAGCAGTCCCTTTTCAAGCCTCTTCTGATCTGTTGCTCCCCAGCAGCTCTGGAGCAAAGCATTTGGTCTGTGGCCAGTACGTGCTTCAGCACTGTGGGAGAGGATGAGGGCATTCTTGACTTTCTCAGAGTTAAACACTTGGGGAGACTTCAGGAAGTGCGTACTTGGTAAAGGTAAAGCCTGCTGATCCATCAGTGTCTTGCCTGCTGCCCAGCTTCTCGTTTTCATGGTTCTTAGCATATTTATTCTTTTTTTTCAGTGGCCAAAGGACAAGATTTAATTTCTTATTTCCTCTAGGGAGAATGGAAGGAGACATCAGGCCCTAAATATAGGAAAGCATGTGGAGAGGAATCTCTTATTTATTACAGTTCCCATATCACTTTCCTTCCCTCCCTCCCCCCCCCCCCCCCCCCAGTCTCCTCCCCTACCTCCAGCCACACTGCGTCTCTTTGGCTTTTTCCTGCACCAGACAGAAGGCAGCTCACCTCTGCTCCCTAAAGTCTGGAGCTCTGAGTGAGCCCTGAGGTGTGTTGTTAGGAAACCCCACCCTCCTGTGCTAGGGGTTGAATGGGAGGCCTTCCAGCTTCAACGCACATAAGAGATTCTTCAGGAGATCTCCTGTGCAAGGTTAAATTTTAGAAGCTTGCACAATCAGAAGAGAAAGGTAGGTACCTAATTTTTGTTTGTTTGAAACTTGTAGATGGGGTTTCAAGCTGCTGCAAAGGGAATGTATAGTCACTCAGAGCTTTTCTGTAGGCTCTATGTTTTCAGCCAGTGTATCAGATGGAGTTGTATTTGGTTCTAGGACATGAGGAAAAGTAGAGAGGAAACATGACTTTTGGGGTTTATAATGTGTGCAGCGTTTCTGGAGAAAGGACAACAGCCATAGCACCTTGGACATGAAACAGATATGTTTTAGAGGGCAAATCTTGTTAGAAATTGCAATATTTTTTGTTGCTTTATTTTTACATATATTTTATGGGGCAAATCTTGTTAGAAATTGCATTTTTTTTTGTGTCTGCATAAAGGAAAAAAGCTTACCAACCACCTTTTTTTCCCCAACAATCTAGACTCCTCATATGACTTTGGTTTTCTTTGACTCCATTCTGAGGTTATTTTCCCCCATTTATGTTAAAGATTTATAAATGTTGATAGAATTTTCTCTCTCTCATAAATTTAAAATACATTTTTGGTTAAGGGTATCTATGAACTATAAAAAAGTAAGCATTTTGCTTAAGATCTGGTGACCTTTCATATTATTTTCCATAATTTTTTAAAAAAACAATTACTTAGCGTAAAGTTTCCTAAAGTTAGACCCTAGAGTGACAATGCACATCAAGCAATGGTTGAAAAAAAAATAGGATGATTTTTTTAAACTATATAGTTATTGTTTACAGGAATAGGACTCACTGCTTATCTGACTGGTTTTATTGATTACTTTTGGGACCTGATATGTCAAGGTTTATTCAAATAAAGCTGCATATTTCTCGGGTTGTTTTCTTCTTATACTTTGTTTCATTATGGTCCTCAGAACAAGAACCATTTCTTCTACTTGATGAAAACGTTGCAGTGACTTCACAGACTGTCAGCTAATATATACCTACTGTCAGCTAATATATGCCTGTCAAATATGGACTCTTCTCCCCTCACTTATTTGGTTCAGAGGCTCCATTTTACTTGACGTTCATGTCTTGTTCACAGGGTATCTCCGTTTTTCCTCCATATCCTGACACAAGTTTATTGGGAACATAAAGTCAGGCTAATGTTTCTTTTCTCAGGGAAATATTTCCTTTGCTTCCTATTGTTTACAGCCTTGTGACCCACATGATAGTCTGAGACTTGTGTACCAGACATCACTCAGGGACTAGTAAATTTTTTGTGGCTTCCCCAGACTTGAAGGCTAAGCATTTCTACCAGGTCCCAGAATAATTCAGATCCCCATTAATATCTGAGAAGCCCAAATTTAGGGGCATAGATAAAACCGTTGCAATCTATTCCTGTATTGTCTCATTCAACTCTTTCACTTGTCTTTCCAGCTAAATCTCATGCATTCTACTTCCTCCAAGCAAAAATGCCAATATCCACCTGCATCTGTGCTGTTCTCCCTGTCTTAGACACCTCCTGTCTGGGATACCCCATTCTCTACCCAATCAACACGACTGTCTGTTCTGCTTCCTCTCCGTCACCCTCATCTGGTCTGCTGCCTCCCAGCACTTCATCTCTGCAAGTGTATAGCACTTAGTGACAGGCTTTATCCCCCCCCCCCCCGCACTGTATTTTTTTTTAGCTTTTTGTTTTTCAAGAATTCTCTGTGTCTCTCTCTAATTATTTTGAGCAATGTGCTACACCTTTGGGAATCTATTTTGACTTCACCACTTCAGGTCAGAGACTTAATCACTTGTCAGCAAATATATGCAGTGTATTCTGGACCCCAGCAGACCAGCCTATCACAGCCCGGCTCGTGCGGCCTCAAGCGGCCGTGTGGTTTATCAATAAATGCTGGATTTTTAGATGACTACAAGAGTATGCTACCCGCATGGCAGAGCCTGGCAAGCTGCCTGTGTTGTATTTGATATGCCAGATACCAGTAACAATTATAGACCTCATTCCCATGACCTGATGGAATGGTTTGAGGCTCTTTATTTTCCTGTAGCAAGTAGGTGCCCTTGGGCTCTACTTGCATGAGACAGGTCATATGGAGATGTTACTGGTGCCCGCTTGAGCAAATCGATGATGAACGGGAAGCTAGTGGTAGTGATTCTGGACCCATGCTACTTGTTCCAGATCTGATGCCCAGAAGCTACAGACATGAAGTCCATTTGTATGTGTATGTATAAAGGACAGGCATTTTATAAATGAACTTTATTGGGGTCCGGAGCAACAGCACAGTGGGTAGGGCATTTGCCTTGCAAGAGGCCCACCTGGGTTCAATCCCTATCATCACATATGGTGCCCTGAGCACCGTCAGGAGTAATTCCTGAGTGCAGAGCCTGGAGAAACCCCTGTGCACTGCCAGGTGTGACCCAAAAAAGCAAAAAAAAAAAAAAAAAGAACTTTATTTAAACACTGGTTTACAAAGTTGTTTATAATACTATTATGAGCACTCAATGTTCCAAAACCAATTCCACCACCAGATCACCAGTGTAGACAGGCATTTTATAGTTATCCTCTCCTGATGTTCACAAAAACACATTAGGGGAAACTTAAAGAAATCTTTTCTATAAAAATATTTTTTGACATTTTTAATATTAATGTATTCTCTTTCCCTTCCCTCCCTCCCCTCCCCTTCCCTCCTCTTCCCTTCCCTCCCCCTCCCTCCCTTCCCTTCCTCTCCCTTCCCTTCCCTTCCCTCCCTTCCCTCCTCTTCCCTTCCCTTCCCTTCCCTTTCCTCCCTTCCATCCCCTCCTCCCTTCCCTTCCCTCCCTCCCCTTCCATCCCTCCCCCTCCCCTCTTGTCCCCTCCCCTCCCCTTCCATCTCCTCCCCTAACCCCCTTCCCTTCCATCGCCTCCCCTCCCTCCCTCTCACTGGTGTTGTTGTTGAACTGAGTGGTGCTCACACACAATTGGTTTCACTTCTTGAACCCTTCCTTGTGATGTTTTTCAGGGCAAGTCTACTTGGTGCAGCCATGTTTGCTGAGCCTCACACTCTTTCACTATGGTGCTCACACACAATCTTTTTGGTGCTATCTGGAGATCACACACTTAGTTGTGGTACTAGGGATCCCAAATAACAGAGCTGTTGGGAAAACACTTGGGCATGTGGAGTCATAGAGAATTCAGTTTAAGGCCTCACTTGCTTCAGCTTGCAAAATAGGTGCATTTTGGGTCACTGAACTATATCTGGCTCTCTGAAAGAAATATTTCTAATAAATCTTTGAAAATTCAAATATAGCAATTTGCATCTTGAAGGAAGTATAATTTATTAAGAAGAAAGCTGGGTTGGGGAACTGGAGCGATAGCCCAGCGGTTAGGGAATTTGCCTTGCACCGCCCGGTCCATGCTGTCCTGGGTTCGATCCCAGGCATCCCATATGGTCCCCGAGCACCGCCAGGAGTGATTCCTGAGTGCAGAGCCAGGAGAAACCCCTGAGCATTGCTAGGTGTGACCCAAAAAGAAAAAAAAAAAAAGAAAGCTGGGTTGGGTTAGGTTTAAGGGACCCTGTCCTGCAACTCACTTGTGATGTGGTCTTCGATGAATCAACTTCTTTTCTCTAAATCTCGATTCTTTGGAGGGGTAAAAGCTATAGGGTTCCATGGAAGTAAAGGCCCTGACTTTATGAATTCATAGAGAAGTCAATAGCTAGAGCCTCTTACTCACCTTTCCTCCTGCTTAAGAAAAGCAGGAAATTTTATGATTTTTTTTTTAAAGGCCAGGCTCTGTGGTCAAACTCACATCATCTGGAGTGTCATTTCACTATGTGTTCCCTGTGCTGAAATGTAGATTTTGGCACTATCTCTTGAGTTCATGGAGCACTGTGTGGGGATGGTGGCAAAGAAGCAGAATGTTGTGGCTTAGAGACAACTACTTGACTAAAAAGTGGTTGGGTAGAAAGATGGTTTGGGGCAGCTGAGAATGGTGACTATTTTCCTGCAGGAAATTCTGCTTCCAGAGAGCAACCAAGAAAAGGAATTCATTCTACCAAGAGATACAGGAACATCTAAAGCCTATAAAAAGCACCAGACCAATACACTGACTCTCAGTGGTGCAGGGTTGCAGGGATACCTTCTGAATATGTAGATTTTTTTTCTTTCCCCCATCTATAGGCGTGAGTCTTAGCTGGACTATACCTAGAGTCACATCTTGGGGGCAGGATCTATTATCCTTTGTTGGGAGTACATGGACAGCTGGGAGGACACAAGTACTTTTCTCTTTTTCTCTAGACACAACTGCCTGGCTTAGGCTGTAGCAGACTCTCTAGGCTCTCACAAGCAACCACTCTTTCCCTTTTTCAGCTTCTTGTTTTGCTCCTTTCATTCCCCAATTAAAAAAAAAAACCTCCCTAGGTTTCTCAAACTCCTTCTTGCTTCCCTGTTGCATATTCCTTGTTGTCACTGTACTTACCAGCTAAAGTATCTCAACTGGTCCTTTCTTTTTATATAGTTTTTTTTACAATTACAAAGATATACAATTAAAAAGTTCATATTTGGGTTTTGGTCATACAGTGTTCCAGCACCCATCCCTCCACCAGTGCCCATCTCCCACCACCAACGTCCCCGGTTCCCTTCCCCCTCCCCCCAGCCCTCCTTCATGGCAGGTTCTTTATTTCTTTCCTTTTTCTCTCTCTTTCTCTTTTCCTTCCCTTCCAGACTATGGATTACAGAACATACATTAAAGGGTTGTCATGTGTATCTTTTTGCCCCTATTTAATGCTCAGTTCTAGGTTGGTATTAGTACCCCTCAACAATTGTTAGCACACTGTTTCAACTGGTCCTTTCTTAACCACTCAAATTAACACTTGTCACTGTTAGTGAGCAAAAGCTGCATTAACCGTTGGAATATCATCCTGCGAAGGAATGTCTAGTCGGGCTGTCCAATTTCAGAATGCTTCCAGATCAATCTTGGCGGTAGCAGTTTGACATTTCCTTTTTAATCAGAGTCCTTTGGTGGGTCAGAAAGAGGAAGGGCTACTTTTGAATCTCCGATCGGTTATTTCCTTGATAAACAATCCACTCTTGTTCAGTCTCAATTTTGTTTCATAAAAATGCAGGTGCTGCTTTAGTAGACAAGACTGCAAAGATTAGTTGTTTGTTGCAAATATTAGTGAATATATCACTTTCTAAGATATATTATGTCTTAAAGAGGAGATGGGGCAAATTGTCATTTACAGAGTACTTGAAGGAACCCACAGATGTTTGAAGCGAAAAAGGCATGTTTTTAGAACATAACGACTTTTTTTTAAATATTTAAAGATTGTTTAGGGGTGGAAGAAGAGGTCAACAGGGGATCAATGAGCGGAAATTATAGGGTAACGAAGTTTGGGCTTAATGCGAGGAAGGATTTACCCACCATCAGAATGGTCTAAAAATGGGTAAGCTGTCTTGCGGTGTGGTGAACGCCCTGTCCCGGGCCATGTTCCAGCACCCTGGACGACTGTGGCCCAGTTGTTCCCAAAGGGATGCCCGTACTGGGTGGAGTCCTTGAAATGACCTCAAGGTCCTTCCCGCTCAGTGCTCCCAAGAGTCTTGTGATATCAGGGACCCAATCCAAACCACCAAATGAAGGTCTGTAAAAAAATAACCAGGCTAGAGAGTGGCTTCAGTTGCCTTTTTTCCTAGTCAGCCCAATTTATCTGCTAAGATCATTTTTAAATCTTTACAACAACAATGGTTAGGCTGAACTTCCAGGAAAAGGCAAGAAGAAGCGAGAACAATGAAGTGGGAAAGTTCACTCCAAACCACTCTTCTTAGGTTACTCTTTAACTAACTTGTGGGTTGCTTCTTATGCTGCAAGTAGATTCCTATTGAATGGAAAATTGCCACATTCAGTACATCTCAGTCACACTAGGTTCAGGCAGTAATGGATCATTTTGTCCCTCAGTTCTGCCCTGGATACTTTCCCATATGGATTTGTATTCATAGCCACTCTGAAATGGAATTGCCCAAAGTGCAAAATAAACACATCTAAAGGGTCTAAGTTTCATGGGACTAAATGCCATTAGTCTCATTTGACTTTGGGAGAAAAAAAGAGAGAGCTGTTGGGGTCTGAATCAGTTCACGGGGTCATTATGTTCCATCCACTCTTCCTTCTCTGCTAGCGAGAAACATTAACAACTGCTTCCCTGCCAGAGAAGGAGCAGGGAGATCTTTAGCTAGTGGACTCTGCTTGTATGTCCCACACTTATCATCCATTGCACTTGGCTCTCTTGAGGTTTTGCTGATAGGTCGTCATTTCTGGTGGTGGAAAACAGGTGGTTTTGTGGGTTGTGATCTTCTCCATCTCTCTGCAGTTGCTTGAGCAGCATCTTAGCATGTCCCTTGCTTTTATCAATATTGTCTTGAAACTCAGAGAAATAGCAGTAATATTTTCCATAGAAATGGTGGCAAAAAGTGACATTTTGTCCTATCAAACATGCTAAAAATTTGTTTTCCAGATTTTCTAAAGATTTCTTTCTTCAAAACAAATAATCAAAAATGTGTCATTGCTTTGAAATAGAATCAACAGGGCAGAGCCAAACCTTCGACACCCAGGCAGACTAGCATGTTTATTTTTAGGTGCACACGAGCCTGCCCAGCATAGCAAAGCAACTGTCTAATGTCCAAGCTATGGCCCTGGGAATTTCCTCTAACAAGCCTGTGTTTCCGAGCATTGTTATAGTACAAAGGGCAGAAAGAGGCCTGAGTGGAAGCTCCTGGTAACCCCACCTAGAGTGAAATCTGGAACCTCTCATTCTCTTAGCTGCAAAGTCCTGAGAGCTGGGGTCACAATGAGGGTCGTCCACCAGCTCTGAGCAGATGCAAATGAGTAGACATGTATTATCATTTCATCTAAAAAATATCCCAGCCACCAGTGATGGCATTTCAGCAGAAAGACTCAGCTTTCCGTTTGTATATCTGAACCTCATCCGAGTCATGGAGTGGATTCTCCTCTAACCCAGAAACACAGACATCATTTGTAGATTCTGGGTTAGGTTGCAAATAGTAAAGGGATTTCCATAGTATCCCTGTGTGTGTGTGTGTGGGGCGACCTTGACAAATACAGCACAAATGCATAAACACAGTGACAACATAAGAGGGAGAGAAAGAGGGACAGACAGACAGAGACCAGACGCTTGAAACATTCATATTTTTTGCGTTATACTAGGTCACACTCTGGTCTTTGATTTATTCACCAACAGAAATTCACCCATCAGTTGTCAGATATGTAACGTGCAAGATTACAGAGAAAACAATAAAAAACCAGACGTTTGCTTAAGGTTGTCCATTTGAACATCTTTCAAGAAATTATTGACAAAATGTTTGCTATTAAGTACCTGGAGTTTTTTTTTTTTGTTCTGTTTTTGTTGTTTTGAGGGTCCACACCCTGCAGTGCTCAGAACGTACTCTGGCTCTGCATGCAGGGTTGAAAGTGTGTAAAACAAACCCTACCCATTATCCTATGTTGCTGTGAAAAGAAACAAGACACCTAGTAGTGGTCCAGAGTGGTCCTGAGTGCTAGGAGCTCTAGCCACTGCACACACAGGTTTCACCAAACTCCAGCCAGACCCCAAAGTTTTTGTTAGGAGTTTGCGTATATAGGGGTCACATTTTGCTTTATTTATTTTTGTTGACACTATAGAGAAAATAGTCTATAAAATGGGCACATTTTATCTGTGGCAATTGTTATGCCTTTCAGAAGCATTCCGCATGTCTAGGGGAATGCTGTTTCCCATGGTTGTCATATCCAGGGTTATATCTGGGACTCGCAGCCAAGAAGAATCTAGGTGACTCTCAGGTCTCATGTGGCAGAGCTTAAGCAGCCTGAGCGGGAGTTAGATCCGCAGTCCAGCGCCCCCATATGGTGATGACGCTCCCGTACAACCAAAGACCAAGGGGTGTGGGTCTGCAGGCTGCCCTGAGCACACATACACAAGGCAGAGCAACCTACACTTCGGCACTGGTACCGGGTTGTTGGGCTCTGCAGCAGGTGGATGTTCAGGCCCCTGCAGGTCTGCAGATACAGGAAAAGGAGTTCTAGCCTTTGGGTAAAAAGTGCGGAATGTTAGTACAAATGCCTTTATGGATTGTTTTGCTTGCAAGTGTTTATTATCAGACACTCCTCAGGGGTTCATAGGGCAGCTTGCGAATGTCCGAAGTGGGGCCTGGGAATTTCCTTCCACAAAGACTGAGCTTCCTCTCTTTGTTACTCCTCAGAGCACAAGTGGATGCGTTACTAGAGATCCTCACTCAACCCTTTCTCGTGTGCCCACCCACTGCTCCCTGTGTTCCCACGGCAGAAAGATTGTGTCTCCAGATTCCTAAGAAACAAAAAGATTTAAAATTTGGGTTCTATGAGTGCGTGCCCAGCTGGTTTGTGTGGAGACATGCTTACATGTGTGTGTGTACATATATGTACATGTGCATATAGAGAAAGTAGGTGATACATTTTTTAAAACTTTTTAAACTTCATTTTCTATCATAAAATGCACTCAGTTACTGTACATATATTCAGAAATATTTTTTACTTTCTTTTAATGTTTTGTTTTTCTGGGAGACCACACCCAGAGGTGCTCAGGCTTGCTGCAGACTCTGCTTAAGGTCCCTCCTGACAGTACAAAGGGACCATTTGTAGTGCCAGATTGTGGACTGGCATGGGCAGCCTGCAAGGCAAGCACCTTTAAGACCTCTATTATCTTTACAGCCTACTTGTGAACATTTTTACCTATAACTGTACAGTATAGAATGCACCCCTAAGAATGTAGAACCAATTTCAATTCCCTGTCTCATGGGATCTTCAACAAGTTAAACTGCTTTCCCATTCTGTACTCTTCTGCTCCCTCTCCTCTCTCCCCTCCCTTCCCCTCCCTTCCCTTCCTCCTCCCTCCTCTCCCCTTCCTCTTCCTTCCCTTCCTTTCCCCTTCCTTTCCCTGGCTTTTCTTCCCTTTCTCCTTTTCTTTACTTTTCTTCTCTCTTCTTTCCTTTTTATTTATTTATTTGTGTGTGTGTGTGTGTGTGTGTTTACCATACCCATGAGTACTTAGTATTTACTCTTGGTTCTGTGCTCAGAGATCACACCTTATGGTGCTTGGGGACTAAACGTGGTTCTGGGAAACTAACCCAACTTGGCTGCATGCAAGGCAAATGCCTTAGCCCTGTAATAGCTCTCTTGCCTTGTAGCCTGTTTGTTGACTAAAGCAAAAGAAGACTTATTCATTGAACATATGCTGGGCATTCAGGAAAAAAGACATGATTTCAGCCTGCAAGGAGGTTCAAAAATAGATGGTGTATTTATACTCAAATAGAGACATATGCATTAACGTACTGTTGTGAGGCTGCAAATTCACACAGTGAATAGCTGTATGAATGTAAGTGCAGCAAAGATCAGAAGACCAGCATAAACACAACCCACCTGGGCTCTAATGATCTCCAGAGACATTTTCATAGTGTTCTTGGTGCACTCAGATACCAAAGCACCAACGTGCACAATATACTACACGTGCATACACTCACATGAACTCTTGGGACATGGCTTTACATTCTCAGAGGGAAAATTCCTTGACATCTCACCACGAATTCATGAAAGTCTCAGCAACAACACCACTGTCATCCTGCTTTCCCTTCCTTGCCCGTCCCTGCACTCAGCACTCCGCCTCCCTCCGCACCTCCACCAATGTCCCGAGCTTCTCTTCCACTCTCCCAACCTGCCCTTTAGCAGGCACATACATTTATTTCATATTGTTTTCTCAAAAAAATTTAAAAAATGACAAATGCAATTATCAGAAAATAAGTGAATAACTGTCAATTATTGATGACTGATTGCTTCAGGATTTTTACCTATGTGAATAACTCAAAGTCATTTAATAAAATATAATAAAATGCCTACTCATTTACATTTATGTTTACAACTTTAGTATCTAAAATATACTGCATTAACTTTTATTTTGTACTTGGCATCATTATGGTAATAATTCTATCTTCCTTGTCATGAATAAACTTATTTTTTTTTATAATTCTTTGCTAGGGTATTTTAGAGTTTATACAAAAGAAGGTAAAGCTTACAACTGTAAGTAAAGAGAATTAAGAAAATCTTAATAGGCCTATAAAATACAGTGTTTTATCATTAGAAAGATAAATGAGACATTAATTCATTGTTGAAAATGTATGAAATACCTAAGTAATCCAGGAGTAAACATGCTTTTTTAATTTCTGAGTCTCACCCAGCAATACTCAGTAATTACTACTGCACTGAGTAATTACTACTGGCGGTGCTTGGGGGACGATATGGGATGCTGGGAAATAGAACCCAGGTCAACAGTGTGCATGGCAAACACCCTCCCTGTTGGCCTATAGCTCCGGCCCCAAACATGCCTTCTTTAATCTAGCAGAGGACAACCATAAGCACACGTGAGTGCTATACTCAGTACCAGGTGCTGAGAAGTTTGTCCAGTTCTTTAAAGAAGCTCCTTTAATGCTTGTTGTAAAACTGGTTCCAATGCTGTGACTTGCTAAGTGTTAAGTGTTCCTGAAGCTTTGTGTCATTCCTTCATATCTGAACGATAATCTACCTGAATAGAGTATTCTTGGTAAGGTGTTTATTTCGTTGAATTTTTTGTGCTATATTTCTCCATTCTGGCTTATAGAGTCTCATTAGATATCTCACAGTGAATCTCCTGGACTTTCATTATTTATGTTAATTGCTTTATTTATCTTGGCTCTTTTCAATACTTTGTCTCGATCTTTGGATTTCTTCCTTTTGCGTATGGTGTATCTTAGGATTTTCCCTAGTTGAGCTTGTTTTTGCTGGAACCCTTCTGGCCTCTTGGATCTTGGTGCCTATAATCCTCAAGTCTAGAAAATTCCTTTCTATGATTTAACTATTGTTTCCTCATCAAATTTGCCTTCCTGTTCTTCAGGACTCAGGTGAATTTTATATTGTTCCTCTTGTGCTTATCCCATAATTCTCTGGTATACTGTTCATTTCTTTTCAAACTATTTTTCATATTTTTGTTGTTTTCAGAAGTTTTCTCCACCTTATCTTGGGGCTCCTTGATCTTTTCCTCAGCTGCTGTTAATCAGCAGTTCAGACTTTCTAATTAGTTTTTAATTTTTTATACCATCCACAATACTCTTCACTTCTACCTATAGTTTTACTCAACACTCATTATTTCATTTTTCTTTAAATTTTTTAATGATTCCACATGAGAAAGACAAGTACAAAGCTGTTCATGATGGGGTTTTATAGTCATACAGTGTTCTTACACCCATCCCTCCATGAGTAGCCCTCATCATTTCTTCTGAATTGCTGGCTTTGTTGACTATCTGTGCTATTGTTTCTTTGATTTCACTAAACATCCTATTAATGGAGTCTCTAAAGTCATTGTGCTAAATGACTGAACTGGTTGGAGCACTTTGAGGCCTAAATTCTTGTTTCACTCATTGAGCTAGTTTGTTTGGGGTCTACACCCACCAATACTGAGTCTTGGCAATGCTTAGCTCAATTACTCTTGGATATGTCCTCAGGGATCACTCCTGAGGGGCTTGGAGCACCCTATGGGGTGCCAGGGATTGAGCCTGGGTTGGCTACATGCAAGGCAAGCATCCTACCAGCTTTACTATCACTCCATCACATCTCCACCCTTATTCAACTTTTTATTACGAATCTCTAGCACAGTACTTCCACTATCAGGTTTTCAACAGCTGTTGGAAACAGAGTTAAGAAATGCAAAGGTGTCACTCAGCTAGCTATTTGGTTGAACTTATTCTTGAGCTTCATCAGATCTTGACTCTTTAAAGATATGTGGAGTTTTTTTTTTTTTTTTTTTGGGTCACACCCGGCAATGCTCAGGGGTTTCTCCTGGCTCTGCACTCCAGGAACCACTTCTGCCGGTGCTCAGGGGACCATATGGGATACGGGGACCGAACCCGGGCCGGCATAGGCCGGCCGCGTGCAAGGCAAATGCCCTACCCGCTGGACCATCGCCTCCGCCCAAAGATGTGTGGGTTAATGAGTCAAAAGGAGAAGGACAGATATGGAATGAATGCATTCATTTATGGGATATAAAATAAAATAGTATAAGACTTTTATCTAAGGTCAGGGAAAACAGGGGCCAGGAGGACTTGTCAATGGCTGGAATCTACCATAGTCATGTTGGGGGCAGAGGGTAGGTAAACTAGAAAAGGAACCAGTTCAACAATAATAGTTGGAAATAGTAACTCTATTCTAGACCTGAGTATTGAAAGTAGATGAAGAGATATACATGTTGGTAGTGCAAACTACAATGTGCAAAAGAAAAGAGGGATAGAGAAAAGAGAGAGAGAAGAAAAGTACCTGCCATAGACGTAGATTTAGGGTGAGGGGAGGGAAACTGGGGATATGGTGTTGGGAAATATGGATTGGTGAAGGGATGGATGCTGGAATATTGTATGACTGAAATTCAATCATGAACAGCTTAGTAATGGTCTATCTCATGGTGATTCAATAAAACAAAATAATATTAAAAAACAAACAAAACCAAACAAAAAATCAGAAACTACTTAGAAGCTAATCTATGGGAAATTGTCAAATCTTATAGTTCATATGAAAAAGAAGCTTAACTTAAGTAATTATACTTGCAAATTTCAAAAAGTCACATGGCTAGTTTTCAGATAGACAAATTTCTAGGGCATATTATTCAATCTGCTATGATTGTCATCTGAAATATAAAAAAAAACTTATAGAAAAACCCTGATATATTTCTAATTTATGTTTTTGTTTTTGTGCCACACCAAGCAGTGCTCAGGGCTTACTCCTGACTCTGCTCAGGGATTATACCTCCTGGTGGGATGGGGGGACATATGGGGTACCAGAGATTTACCTGGGTTGACTTTATGCAAGACAAATGCCCTACCCACTGTACTATCACTCTGGCTCTAAACTCTTGTACATTTCTAAAGTATAAAGGGGGAGAAAGGAATAAATTTAATAAATAAAAAAGAAAGCAAAAGAAGTTTAACTGTGGTTTCCCAAATTTGACAATCATTTTCAGAATAAGTGGTAAAGATGAAATTTTCTAAACTACCATTAATAAAGAGCAGTTCTGTTACAACAACAGCAGTTACATAGGTTAAAAAATTATATGGGTTATTTTGAGATCAGAGAGATAGTACAGAGCTTAAGGGCCTTGTTGTACATGCTGCCAACCCTAGTTTGATACCTGGCATGGTATATGGTGCCTCAAGCCTCATCAGAAATGGTCCCTGAGAACAGACAGACCCAGTAGCAGGCTCCAAGCACTGCTGGTTGTGGCCCCAAAGCTCCAAAATCAAGTAAGAGATTTAAAGTTATTTTAGTTAAAAAAAGAAAATTTGAAAGGGGCCATACCTGGCAGTGCTCAGAGCTTGCTTTTGGCTCTGCACTCAGGGATATTTCCTGGCAGGGACCATATAGAGTGCGAGGGATGAACTCAGGTTAGCCACATGCAAGGCAAGATCTGTCCACTGTTCTCTCTCTAGCCCCAACAAGAGATATATTTTTCAATTGAATCATAGTGAGATACACAATTACAAAGTTGTTCATGATTGGGTTTCAGTCATCTAATGTTCCACACCTGTCCCTTCACCAGTGTACATTTCCCTCCACCAATGTTCCCAGTTTCCCTCCCACTATCTACACCCCCCACCCCTCTGCCTACATGGCAGACACTTTCTCTCTTTCAATCTCTCTCTTCCTCTCTCTCCTAATCTCTTTCTTTCTCTCTCTCTCTTTCTCCCACAATAAGAGATTTTTGATGGAATTTATTTTACTTATACAATTCACATTTAGTCAACTGCCATGTTTTCACCTTTTCCCCAAACCTAAATAAATTTCTAATCCAGGTTGAAAAGCAGTATCCCATGACAATGTGGACCTGATATGGAATTTAGTTTCCACTCACAGACTATTTGACCATGTTCTGAGTGAAGGGGTTATCTCACACCTGGTATAGGTTACCAGGGGGAACAGAAAGATGTTTTGTTAAGGGCACATGGTAATCAGATTACCACAGAGCTATAGTACTGCAGAAACTGTCCACATCTGCACCTGTAGGCCTTTGCACAGAGATTTATGTGTTTGTATGGTCAAGTTGTCTGAAAAGTATTTCAGAGCAGTATGCCTGAATACAGAGTCAATACAGCAGCATCCTACAGCCCTGTTGTTTTCTGGAAGTGTGTAAGGCAAGACTTGGTCTGATGACAGGTTAGATGCTTGCTTGGTACTGGCTTATAGACAGTAAATGGTGTAGTGTTTTTTGGAATAGGAAAAGAAAAAATGCAAATTACTATTTTCAGGGTGTGTGTGTGTGTGTGTGTGTGTGTGAGAGAGAGAGAGAGAGAGAGAGAGAGAGAGAGAGCTGCTAGGGTCCCCAACGATATCAGGAAATGAGTTCCTTTCTACCTCCAAAGTGAGCAGGGAATGGATGAAAACTCAGGAGTCCATTGCAGTTTTAAAAGGCTTTACTCTCACAGGTTCTGGTATACAATCCAGTAACAGGAAAACCCTGTACTTTAGGTTCCCAGCTACGTGTAAGTTTAGAATCCTAGGCCAAGATGGCTGCTACCACATGCTAAGGCCCAACAGGGAAGAAAACCGAGAGAAGGAGAGGAGAGTCAGAGAGAAAAGAGGAGCCAAAACAGCCAAAAAGCCCTTTCTCCTTTCTCCTAGCTTATTTTATAGATAGAAGCCTGCCCAAAACTTCCAGCTTAGCCCATCCTGGGCTGAGCTACCTAGAGATGAAGCCAGGAAAATGACCCTATTGAAATGTAGATCTTCAGGTGGGCCCTTTGACTTTACAAAGCTGTCTCCCTGAGATATCTCTCTAGCAGAGTGGGGGAGGGGTTTCATCTCTGAACCAGAAAGCATTTCAGAATGTAATTTGTAGGAAATGGCTTTAATACTTCTTACCATGAATATATAGTCAGCTGATTCCCCAGACTCTAGATTCCACTAAGGTCAAAATACATCAGAATAATTCACTCTGGCATTACCTTTAGAAGCAGAGACACATCAGTTTTGCCTGGAGGCGCACTGGCATGTCTCTTTGAATTAAGAGAAGTGATTACATTATGGTTGATCCAACGAGGCCAAGTGCTCTTGGAATATCTACATGTATGTCCCTCGTGGGGACCTGTGGGAATAGGAAGAATATTGAACTGGTGCAAGCAAGATTCATAATATTTATGATAAAAATATTTATGCCGTATAAAATTATGAAATCAATCCAATTCTGCCCAAGTTTCCATTGTGTCTGCTCCAGAGATTCCCTAAAGGCAGGGAGTAGCTCTTCACACAAGCTAGGTGTAGCCAGAGCCTAAGGTTAGTAGTGTATGTGTGTGTGTGTGTAGTGTGTGTTTGTGTGTGTGCAGTGTGTGTGTGTGTGTGCATGTGTGTGTGTGTAATCCAATCCAGAGTCTCCCTCATGGAAGGTAAGTACTCTACCAATGGGCTACATTTTCAGCCAATTAATATCTATTAGGGGTTTTTAGTAATAATTTGTGTGATATATTAGAACAAGACAATGGCAACAGACATCTAAAAGACTTCAGATGCAAAATATAACTGGTCTCATGTGGTAATAGATTATGTGTAGACAAATTGGCAGAACACTGGTCAAAATGAGGTTTGGGGCTCTAGGTGAACTATGTCCATGGATAAGCAGGAAGTGGAACTGCTGCAGAATTTACAATTTCATATCAACCAGCACTTGATAATGGTTCTTCTGAAGTCTGGTCTGCGTTTAATTCAGACTCAGGCATAATATTTAGAAAATGTCAGCCAGCTTTGTGTTTGGAGAAGTGTTTCGACTGGTGGTCTGTAGGGCCCCTTCCTGCATAACTCTAGGAGATGAATGACTTTGCCTTCTGGGCTCATCTTTGCAGAGTCCTCTCTGACAGCATTAGTAACCTTTCCCTGGGCCACATATTTGGAAGAGAAGCCCACATGGTTTTCTACTATTCGCCTTTTCCATTGTATGTTTAAGCTTTCCTTTGTTGCATCTTGGCAGCTCAGAATGCTGTCTAGTATGTATAGCGATGAGAGCTGAATTTGGGATTTGGAGTTTACTTCAATTTCTTAGTTAACTTCATTGAATATCATCTTTAAACAAGACTTGGCAAGCTGGTTCACTTCTCTTAAACTCCCTCTCTAATCTGGAAACCATTAGCTAGCTTATGGATTGCCATGACAATAAAATGACATCTCCCTTGCCACAGAGGAAATTGTGTGAAATCAACATTTTAAAGTAAGCATTCAACAGAAATTCTATGATGGAGTTAATTCTTGGCAAGAGAGAGCAATAAATAAAGATATGTTTCATCAACCAAAAAAAAATTCATTTGTAAGCTTGGGAAACCTGGGGGTGATTTTTCCCCCACAGTAACTGAAACATTATTCTCTACAAAGTAGGAGTTTATAGGATTTTAAAAATATAAATATAAACTGCTTTTGTTCATTTAAATGAACTGTGTCTAGAGAGCTAATGATTTTCTGATAAATTTTGAGTGAATGTGTACCAAAAAATTTGCTTTCACACATAATGTCTGAATTCTCTTTGGTTAATCAGGCAATTATGCCTAATATGTATAACTACTGTACATGACTACATCCAGATTGTACTCTCTTTCTCTCTCTTTTCTTTTTTTCTTTATCTTGCTTTATTTTTTTATTCTTTGTTTCATTTCTTTGCGGCTTTCTCTTTTCTTTCTTTCTTTCTTTCTTTCTTTCTTTCTTTCTTTCTTTCTTTCTTTCTTTCTTTCTTTCTTTTCTTTCTTTCTTTCTTTTTTCTTTCTTTTCCCTCCCTTCCCTCCTTCTCTTCCTCCATCCCTCCTTCCTTCCTTCCTTCCTTCCCTCCTTCCTTCCCTCCTTCCTTCCTTCCTTCCTTCCTTCCTTCCTTCCTTCCTTCCTTCCTTCCTTCCTTCCTTCCTTCCTTCCTTCCTTCCTTCCTTCCTTCCTTCCTTCCTTCCCTTCCCTTCCTGGCTTGCTTCTTTCCTTCCATCATTTCTTCCCTCCTTTCTCCCTTCACTTCTTTTCTCTTTGACGATTTACTCCTGGTTCTGCATAGTTCACTCCTAGAAGTGCTCAGAGAACCATAGAGGCCACCAGGTATCAAATCTATGTCGGTCACCTGCAATGCAGGTGTCCTACCTACTGTAATACTACTCCAACTCTTTGTTTCATTTTATGACTTGACACTTACCTTACATGAATCATTTCATAATTAACACTTCCAAGAATATGTGGTTTTTGCATATTGTAATGATTAACCTTCAAAAATAAGTTTCTAAGTAATTTGATATTTATTACATCTTGATGTGTTCTACTTCTGTTCTAAATTTTAAAAACCGAAACAGACTATAGCATCTTCTACATACAACATACACATACATTGTTTCTAGTGGTTATAAATGTAAGATCTCAATTGTGGATCTGTAGTATAGTCAAAATAAATTAGAAGGAATTAGCAATAATTCCTAGATAAGAAATAAAAACATGGGAGGGAGGGAGGGATGGAGGGAGGGATGGAGGGAGGGAGAGAGGGAGACAGAGAGAAAGAAAGAATAAGTGAATACCAGTGCCCTATATAGGATTCTAACTACAGAAGCATCTTAGGACATGCTGGTATATTTTGCTGTTGCAGCATTGAAGTGAGAAGATTGTCATAAACACCAGGCTTTGTGGAGAGTTCTTTTTTTTTTCCTTTTTTGGGGTCACACCCGGCGATGCTCAGGGGTTACTCCTGGCTCTGCACTCAGGAATTACTCCTGGCGGTGCTCGGGGGACCATATGGGATGCCGGGATCGAACCCTGGCCGGCACAGGCTGGCCGCATGCAAGGCAAACACCCTACCCGCTGGGCTATCGCTCCGGCCCCATTTTTTTTTTTTTTGTGGAGAGTTCTTGATACAAGAAACCTCATTTAATGTCCTCAACAAAAATTGTATCACTCTCCATTTATAAAAGAGAAGACTGAAAACAGAGTGATTAAGAAACTTGCCCAAACTTACACGGCTAGTAAGTGGTAGAACTGAGACTTGAGCTCAGGCAATCAGGTGACATAGCCTGTGCTCTTAACCTGTTAAGGAACATCCAAAAATGTGCCACCTTGGGTTGAAGAGATAATTCAGCAGTTAGGGCACTTGCCTTGCATGTAGCCAACCTGAATTCAATTCCTAGCTTCCTAACATCATTTATGGTTCCCTGAGAACCACCAGGAGTGATCCCTTAGTGCAGAGCCAGAGTAAGCCCTGAGCACAACCAAGTGTGGTCCCAAAACAAACAAAATCTATGCTATTGAAAATTTATTCTTAACAGACATAAATACCCCACCCCCCAGCCTGCCCCTTAGGCAGATGCTTTTTAATCTCTCTCTCTCTCTCTCTCTCTCTCTCTCTCTCTCTCTCTCTCTCTCTCTCTCCCTCGCTCTTGCTCTCTTTCTAAAGAGCTTGTTTAAACATTAGATACTGGATCCAACTCCCAGTGTTTAATATTCAGAAGGTCTGGGTAGACAAGAATTTGCCTGATAATAAATTCCTGAGTAGTGCTAAAGAGAGGTGATGGTCAGAGTCAAACAAAGCAAAATCTCTGAGCATGAAATTATTTGCTGAAATGTTGAGGGTAATTGTATTTGTTAGGACAATGATGGTTTATAAAACTATATGTGCTTGAGTAGCACAACTTCAATTTATTTAGAAATATCTGCTACCATACACACCCACCATCAAAGTACCAATAATTTCCTCACCACACCCCATTGGATTCCTTTCCTGCCCTCAGTCTGCTCCCTGTTCCCCTCTGGTAACCTCCGTTCCAAGTCTGAGTTTATTTTCATTTGGCTTTGTCTGTTCCTTTGCTTTGTTTTCTTATATCCTACATATGAGATCATCAAACATTTAGCTTTGTCCATAAGACTTATTTCAGATTGCAGGCACCCTCCAATTTCATCCCGTAACAAGAGGCAAAATGTTAACTTTTCTAAATTGAACAGTATTCCATTGTGTCTGTATACCATATCTTCTTTAGCCACTCATTCATCATTGAGAACTTAGGTTGTCCCCATATTTTAGCTATTGTATAAATATAAAAGTACATATGTCTTTAAAATTAGCTTTTTTTTATACTTCAGATTACTGGGGGTGAAATAACATACTTTATTTATCATTTATTATTCCAACAATTTAGTCCACTCCTAGGGATCTATTACTGGCATGAGTGAAAATCTATTTTTAATATTTTGAGAATTCTTTACATTGCTTTCCATACAGTCTGGACCAATTTTTAATTCTTACCGATAGTATATGAGTGACACCTTTTCTTCACTTTTGCTAGATTTTGTATTTCTGAACTTTTTGATACAGTTTAGAGATATGAAGTAATATCTCATTGTTATTTTGATTTGCATTACTCTTCTAATAAGTGAAAATGAGGATTTTTTAAAAAAAATATTTTCATACCGTTTGGTTGGTCCTGATAATTTTTAAACCACACTAAAACTTGAGAATCGCAGAGAATGGCTTAATCTGTTTCTTCTTGTCTGTGCTGTTTCTTTAATTTTGAAATATATGTGTAGTCTAAGAAAAACCTAATTGTATTGGTTCATTCTCATCTATAAGTGATCAAAATATGGTGACTTGTAAGGATCTTTGGAATTTTAAAAATCAGCCCTTTGAAGCTCTTGTTTGCAAAGCAGGAAGTCATTGATACTCAAAGCAAACACTTAAGTCAAGGGTTTGAGCTTTTGGAGGACTTTAGAGCTGCAGTCTTTGAGCAAGTTTATCCATTTTAGGCAGTTAAAATGCAAGTCTCTACTGAACGGGCTGTAAATGGAGAAATAAGATCAGGTCAGTGTCTTTGATTGTAGCCAACAGCAAAGGCCAAAAAATAGTCTGAGGGTTGTTGATTCCTCCTTGATAGATTAAAATGGGAAGAGGTTGAAAATTAAACTCACCTCCAATAGAAACCGATGGAGTAAGGAATGAATGGGGAAAGTTAGTTTTTTTCTTTTCATGCACTATTTTTTTAAATATCATGGTGGCAAGGTAAATTTCTTATGTCAAAGACCTGAAGAAAAGGTGGTGTGAAAAACAGAAAATGGTCAAATTATACATCTTTAACAAAAGTGATATCTTAAAGCCCCCAGGAATTGAAATAATTGCAAATTTTTTAAAAAGTTCTGTAAGAATATTATTATTTATACTAGGCATTCTCTGTGTTTGAGTGTGTGTATATGTGTGTGTATGTCTGTCTGTCTGTCTGTCCGACTGGAAATCCTCATTCATCTAGTGACTTTATCTTTATTAAATCTCCATTTTATATAGAAAAAATGGGCTAAATATGGCTTAAAATTTTTCTTCATTCATTAGTTTACCAGTGAAATTAGTTAGTGGAATTCCCCAATCCATATCCTCACAACAAAGTAAAAACTTTATTGAAAACCACTTTTGAATTTTGAAACAAAGACTTTGAAGGGAAATTGCTAAATTAATAGGAATTAACAGATTGTATAAAAAGGAATTAACAGACTGTATAAAATGAAAATAAACCAAAAACCACTTTCACTGAATTTAAGAAGTAATACACTTTTGCTTTTTGCTTTTTTGGGTCACACCCAGCGATGCTTAGGGTTACTCCTGGCTCTGCACTCAGGAATCACTCATGGGGACCATATGGGATGTTGGGGATTGAACCTGGGTTGGCTGCATCCAAGGCAAATGCCCTATTGGCTGGACTATCGCTACGGCCCAAGAAGTAATAAACTTTTATTAAATTGTTCTTTCTACTAGTTTGATTTATTTAAATATCGGGACTAAAGATGAAGTCTGTCCCCTACATACTTAATTGCTTATTTAATTTTTCTGTGGCCCAATAAACTCATCAAACAGCCAGTCCACTTTCACACCTTTAAACCAGGCTTAGGAGAAGCCCTGTCCATATTTATTCAACCTTGGTCTCAATCACTTAACTGATCTTTTAACTCACAATGTTGAGGTTAGATTTCCATTACTATCTGTAGAAATGGATAAAGCAACACATTTCTGAGGTTTTAGATTTGATGTAATTTGAATAATCTGTGGAGAAAGAAAAAAGGCTAATTATGGGGTTTGGCAAGGATTCCCTACTTTGTGGTAGAACATAGCAATCATCTAGCCAAATGTTTCTCAAGCTTTTTCCAACTGTGGTCCCTTCTGACCTTGTTTCTTTCCTCTTCTCCCACCTATGACACCATTTGTGTTGCGTTTTGCTCCACCTCCATCGACGTCAATTTCACCTGTAGCCTATTTGGATTATCCTGAGAACCCACAAGGGGTCATATGCCTCCCAGTTGACAAAGACTGATCTGGAATAGCATTTGTGGAGTTTAGTTTTCACAAGAGTCAATCAACCAATCAGTTCTAGAAAGCTTTTTTACAATGAAAATTCTGGACTCCTTACTGAAACACTGAGAAGAAAGTTACAGGCAGGACCTGAGGTTCCTGATAAATGGACCTCTCCATGGGGCCAATTCCCAGTGCTGATCTTCAGTTAGTTACCAGGATGCTGACTCATACATATAGAAGGACAGTAAGATTTTTTCAAGGTCTTGGAAGTTCCAGGGAGGTAAACGTTTTCTAGTTAAGACCCTTGACTGGGTCTGCAAACTATGCTGACAAAAACAGATGACAGGAGAAATGTATTCACACTTCGTGGTGAGTTTCAGGTGAGGCTCTATAAAGGACCACAGCCTTTCAGAAATGGTAAGACTTTCCGTGTATTTACACTAGGTTTTAAGGAGAGTGGGGAGCTGTGTAAAACTATAGAATGCAGAATGTGAATTAAGTGTAGTAAATAAGAAAAGAACCACAGGACTCAGATTTTCCCCGATACCCCTCACTCTGGACCTAGAGAGACCTTCTTTCTTCAGCCGAGAGCATCTCAATGTGCTTTGGAGGTGGATTGAGAGAGAACAGACATCTTCCTGTTTCTGCTGTTTTCTCGAATTTCTTCAGCTTAAAATATTCAATATGCCAAGGTGTGTGTGTGTGTGTGTGTGTGTGTGTGTGCGCTTGTGTATCTTGACACAGTAGAAAATAGCTCCCCATCCAGTGATCTTAATGACCAGATCCTTGATTTCTTTGTGACAGCACCCCCCAAAGATTGCTAAATATCACTGGCCTCCCATATACTTGATCAGTGAGGGGAAAAAAGGAAATACAGAAATAGGCAAGTGTGAGCTGACTTTCAACAGTGCTTACAGAAGTTGAGGAACATGGGAAAGAAACCATGTTTTCAGTTATGATACTTTGGCAAAAGGCTGTGAGTAAAGGTCAGCAGAAAGACATATGAAGAGGAGATGGTGATTGAGTAACTCCCAAAACATTGTTCGTTTCTATTTATAGTATTACCTTGGAAGGAGGATAGTAGCTGATTGGGGGCATGCACCTTGGGAAGACTGAGATATATTTTCAAGGCAGGAGCCTTGATTGAATTCAATGTCTCTGTTTAACACCGATAAGTAAAGTCTACAAGCCAACAGAAAACCTGGTAACATAAAGCCAGAGCTGACCAGATTAGGTAAAGGCAGTCAGGTTCAAAAATGGGAGTTTCAAAACCATAGAGAAAGAAGAGGACAGGTCAATTCATTAACAACACACATACTCTTATTGCCCTTATTCTATTTTATACTTCGACATAGTATCTTTCCTTACTTTATAGATAAGTTAGTTATGCATTTTATATGTTGCTGTATCAATTAAGACAGAAGAGAATTGACACTCCTCAAAGTTAACTAAGTTAACTGATGAGGTATGGGCACATCCATCATTAGGGGCCTGGCAGCACCAGGAAACCATCCCTAGGGCTGGAAGGGATGAGAAAGGTGGGACTGGGCTGTAGAATAAAACTGGGTAGGCTCAGTATGTATCCTTGGGCTCTACTTGCATGAGACAGGACATATAGAGATGTTACTGGTGCCCGCTTGAGCAAATCGATGATGAACGGGAAGACAGTGATACAGTGACAGTGATACAGGCTCAGTAGGTATGGGACTTCCAGGATCTTGTAGGTTTTTATCTGGAGCCTCTACGGACTTTATCAGTGTGTAAATGGAGGATCCATGGCTGAGAGGAAAGCATTCTCCAAGATCTGTTCCTAAATGTGAAAGAACACATGCACAGAAAAGCTCAGCCCTGTGACAAGGTTGAATGTCATCCATTTCTTTTTTTTCCATCCTGTTGCAGTGTCCACTGTCACTTCTTACCCGAGCCTCTGTGACCCAATCTATAAAATACTGTAGGCTGTAGGGAAAGTGCCCAGAGTACTGAAAGGGACAGAGAAAAGTGGCAATGTACCTGCAAATAATATATCCAGCACTTTCCCCCAGTCAGGATGTAAAGTTCCAAGGGACAGTTGTTTCAGTTACTGCTTATCTCCAGAGTCTCTATTAGTGTCTGGCTCAGATACTTGCAAGAAAAACATGGCGAGGGAGTGAATGATAAATGACTTGAAAGAGGAGATATATTAAATAGGTCTCAATCAGTTTTGCAGAAAGTTCAAAGCAAGTCCCACATTTTCCCTATTTTACTGGACTAAATCCATGTGGATCATAGCACTTGCATGTGGAAAAGTGGATATTTTGAAGAGGCAGGCATGACAGGCAGACCCTAGTGAAAACAAGTAGAAGACACGCATTGTACTAGCAAAGGCTCCTCCCAGACAGAGTGTGAGGCTCCAATTGGACCTGCTCATTGCCAGGTCCAGATGAAGGAATAGGCAAAAGGGTGTAAACACTTTGCTGTAATCACAGAGATTGTTGCTGTACAGGACGATGTTTCTAATCTTGAGAGGTATATGGAAACTGCTGGGGAGGCTCTGCTCTCTGTGTTGGGGCCGTTTTCCTGCATCCTTGATTAGGGAGAGGGTCAGGAGGTAACAGGACAGCCCGTCCTGGAAGGCGGCTTTCCCCCATCCCCGAACAGGCTTTCCTGCTTCCTTCCTTCAGAGTCAAGTAGAGCCAGAGTTGGTTTGACTCCTGACCCCTGGTTAGCACCACACAGCACATGCTTGCTCTCTCTCGCTCTCTCTTCTTCAATTTCTTTCTTTCTTTTCTTTCTTTCTTTCTTTCTTTCTCTTTCTTTCTCCCTCTCTCCCTCCCCCTCCCTCCCACCATCCCTCCCTCCCTCTCTCCTTCTCTCTTTTCTTTCTTTCTCTCTCTTTCTTTCTTTCTTTCTTTCTTTCTTTCTTTCTTTCTTTCTTTTTCTTTCTTTCTTTCTTTCTTTCTTTCTTTCTTTCTTTCTTTCTTTCTTTCTTTCTTTCTTTCTTTCTTTCTTTCTTTCTTTCTTTCTTTTCTTTCTTTCTTTTCTTTCTTTCTTTCTTTCTTTCTTTCTTGCTTTCTTGCTTTCTTGCTTTCTTGCTTTCTTTCTTTCTTTCTTTCTTTCTCTCTTTCTTTCTCTCTCTCTCTCTGTTTCTTTCCTTTATTTGCTTTATTCAGGTGGCCTAAGGGTTTAAAACTAGACCAAGAGAGTGAGCAGTTCTTCCTTCCTCTGGATCAGGGAGGTATTTCCAGATGGTGTTGAAGCGAGGAGCATGTGGGGAAGAGGGGGAAGGGGAAAATCAAAATAGCTTCCTTTGAAGAAGATGGGAAATGCCTTAGTGACTCTTGGGATTCACGTGGCCTTCCTTTTTCAAGCAATCCACTCTCCTCCACTTTGAATTGCTAGGCAAGTCCTCCCTCCGCCCTCTTTGGGTCAGTGCCTATATAAGGGATGCTTTGAGTCAAAACAAAAGTCTAACGGACAGAGTATGGGCAGTTCTCCAACACAATTGCATGTGCTTGCCTGCTGCACAGCATGATACTCTGAAATCAGTTGAAACATTAGGAGAGGCCCCAAGGATGCAGGCACTAAGGCCAGCGTACTGTTTACAGAGAATTTAAAGTCAATAATAAAACCAACTGAAATGCCATTTTGGGAAAAGGAGACATCCAAGTGATGCTGAGGAAGCCTGGGAATTTTTGACACTTTTCTACCAATCCATCAGTGGTGGTTCAATGAGTGTTCCAGGATGTGATGATTCTGGGAAGGGCCATGTGGTCAGGAATTGAATTGGGGTCAGTTGCATGCAGGGCAAGCCCCTTAACTACTGAATTATTTCTCAGGCCCCCCAACATACTCCTTTTTGAATAAAAAAGAAAATTATCTTCACAGTATGGCAATCCCAAATTATGTCTGTGACAGAATATTTATCCTAAAAAGTATTTTGTTAGTTTAAGTTCTGGAAACTCACTGCCATGAATGGTGGGTTTTAGTAATAAAAAATCTTAATTACTATTTTTATTAGTTGTCTTTAATAAAGGTAATAGTCTAAATAAAAAGTTAATTCTCAACTATATAGCTGTTCCCATTCACAAATATTGATTTATACCATTTCAAGGAAAGATTTCCTAAGGCCTGTTTGAGTTTATTCATAATATCTCCAACCCCTTAGGGGATGACTTATCCGTGCCTTTGAGTAGTATATTAAAAATAAACAATGCTGGCATGAAGGTTATGGAGATGAGCATACTGCTTTAAACAGTAGAACTGTAGAGATAGTACATGGGATACCGTGCTATCTTACACACTGCAAATAGCCTACATCACATCTGGTCCCTGAGCAACACCAGGAATGATCCCTGAGTACAGAGCCAAGAGTGAGTCCTGATCACTGATGAGAATGGTCTAAAACAAGCAAATAAATCAAAGCAGTGAAGGAACAGGCAGTCTGCAAGTTATCCATCTTTCATTTAACTAATACAAGATGTACAATATATATAGCTCCTGCCCCGTATATTTTTTCCTTTGGAATTAGGTATTATATCTTCTTTTAAATTGATTCACTAAAGGAAAAATAAAAAAATAGTGGCCTTAGTCCAGCCAAGACTGAGTTCAAACCAAATCAAGATTTGGTTTTCCCCCCAAGTTTAGTTTACAAACTGCCATCATTCCACATTTTCAGGCTTTTAAATGACACAGTATTAATTCTCCCAAAGGAGTTGAACCTCAGAAATTTCATTCATTTTCATTTGTGTTTTATGTTTTCATACTTACCACTGCTGCCCTCAACTTTATGCTTCCCCTTTTATTTTAGGCCCTTTCTGGGACTGAATTTCAGGGCCATTGTTGTTCATAGACACAGGCGTCAGCTAGTCTTTCTCAAACAGATGTTGTCATTGTGTCTGACAAAGTACATAGTCTTGAAAAGGCATTTGAGAAAGAATACATCATTATGCTGAAGAATTTGAGAGCAGTGTCAGTACAGAGGCTAACATAATTGTGAAACCTCAAGCAGGACTCACAGAACAGTGGCTAACAGTGGCTCTGAGAAGTGTGATGTCATCTTAGATAGATGTGCCTGTTTTTACCATGGGGATAGTCTCTTCTGATTCACAGCAAATATTGACCTATAAAAGTTCTTTATAGTGAAAGTGGAGGAAAAAATTTGAGTTCTACTTTAGAAATTATTTTAGCTCTTTGACCAAGATACGTGGCGGTACCTTTAATTTGTTAGCAATAGAAATGCATATGTCTATATCACCTGACTGTACTGCAAAGCCTCATACTAGTTAATTTATCATCACCATTTCTAATGTATCTCATAGTACCAGAGAGAATACTGGATAAAAGCTCTTGTTTCAAATGCTGCCCACCAGTTTGCTCCATTCAGGGTATCCCACGCATCAATGGGAGGACCCTAATATAGAGCCAGGATTAGCACCTGAGCACAGTCAAATCCCCTCACTTATTTGATAGTTTTGAGTAGTGAGATAGAGAGGAAGTATGTGTACAAGAAAAAGCATGAGTTTCTCCAGAGGAAAAAAGCAAGCAGAGACAGAGACAAGCAAGTCCCAATTTTTTGAGTTCTAGTATCAGGAATTAGACTACTGAGGAGGGACCAATAGGGTAACAGGAACATACAACACATGAGTGCCACAGGAGTCTGAACATGGGGTTTCAAGAAAGAGGGAGCGGCCAACTCTCAAATGGTGTAGTAAAGTCAGAAGATGAGAACATCAAAGGAAATATTGATTATAGTAACATGAAAGCTACGGGAACCACCATGAGATCTATTCTCAGTGCTAGGTAGGGGAGGAAAACTGACCTGACTGAATATGGGACCAAGGAAGAGGGGTGAGTGGGATAAAAATTCATGCATTTGGTATTTGGAATTTGGTCAAAGTTTTTTGTGGGAGGGAAGTATAAAAACATGGTATAATGTAGGAGGTGGGAGAGTTGAGATGAGAGAGAGAGAGAGAGAGAGAGAGAGAGAGATTGTCTAGAGCATAAGTATATGGTGATGGATCAGATCCAGTACTGAGGGAAGTCAGAGGCAACAGAATCCTGAGACAAGAAGAGAAATTGCCAGGTGTGACCCAAAATAGAAAAAAAGAAAAAAAGAGGAAGAAATAGACATTAAGAAGAGCAGGATGACATCATCCCTCAAACCAGAGAACATGAAAAGAGAAAAGCAGATATAAAGTGTTGAAAATGTGTGTAGAACATGATTGTTCTCTTAATTAAGTATGAGCCAAGGCTAAGGGTGAAGAAGGCAGGTAAAAATGGTAATTTCTGAAGAATAAGACAATAAGAGGATTATAAACTTATGTGATTGTAATAATTCCATCAATAATTAGCAGGTAGATTTTAATGACTAAAATCTCTGTTCTAAATCATTGGGCTTCTCTCTGAAATAACATTCCTCTCCATAATTCTCGCATTTCTCTCTAACCTTACTTTTCTCTCAATTTATTTACTCTTTTTTTAATATTAAAGACTCTTGATAAATTATATTCTTTCACACTTATCTGCAATTCATTGAAAATGGATACTAGGTTAATATTTCAAAAGCATTTGAGTCAGAGTAAAGGCTATTCCATCACTTAAAGCAGTTTGTCTCTAACTGTAATCTTAGGTATTAAGTCGATGCAGACATAGGTTTTGCAGTTGCTTCTCAAACCATGACATAGGTAATAGCATCTCAACTGATATATATGACATAATATTTCTCAGACCATCAAGATGCCATTCACTATACTCTTAGTTCAGCTGTTTTTGATCTTAAAATCATTTAATGTTCTTCTGTGGAAAATAAAGCACTGGAATAATTAAACTCATTCATTTACAGCATCATCATCATTTAGAGCATTCATTAAACCAAGCATCATAAATGAAAGTCTACATTCATTGAACCATGCATTATAAATAAAAGTCTATATATTTAACCTACATTTAATATTTCCTTTTTTCCACACAGATATCATGATTCCGATTCATAAGTAAGAGGAAAGGGGAGCTTAATAGCATGGGGATGGGGCAGGTATTGGGGTCTATTAAGAGTACACAAAGACTAGACATTGAGCTCCCATTTGACCCAGCCATACCACTCTTGGGAATATACCCTGGGAAGGCAAAAACACACAGCGAAAACATCATCTGCACTTTTATTTTCATAGCAGCACTATTCACAATAGCCAGAATCTGGAAACAACCAGGGTGCTCGAGAACTGATGACTGGATAAAGAAACTGTGCTACACCTACACAATGGAATACTACGCAGTTGTTAGGAAAAATGAAGTTATGAAATTTTCCTATAAATGGATAGACATGGAGAGGATCATGTTGAGTGAAATTAGCCAGAAGGAAAAAGACAGATATAGAATGACTGCATTTATTTGCATGACATAGATGTATACACATATTATGATATCAATATTCAAGGTCAGACAAAACATGGATCAGGAGGTCATATAAAAGGTGAAAATTACTCAAATTGTGGGAGTCAGAGGTTAGGTAAGACAAAGAAGGGAACAGTGTGCTAATAATTGTCGAAAGTGCTAATACCAACCTAAAACTGAGCACTAAATACAGGCAGTAAGATACACATGATGACCTCTAAATGTATGTATTGCAATCCACAATGTGTAAGAGAAGGAAGAGAGAAAGAGAGATAGAGAAAGAGAAAGAGATAAAGAACCTGCCATAGAGGCAGGCTAGGGGAGGGGGGAGGAAATCGGGGACACTGGTGGTGGGAAATGGGCACTGGTGGAGGGATGGGTGCTGGAACACTGTAAGACGTAACCCAAATATGAACATCTTTGTAATTGTATATCTCACGGTGGTATAATAAAAATATTAAATTTAAAAAATTTAAAAAAAGAGTACAGCATAGGAAGATAGATCTAAATTCTAATGTTGTCAATTAATAAACAAGTCTAAAATCATATGCCTCATGACTGCAACATATGGGTGATATATACCAAGCTACTGGTACCCTACTGACATTATATTTCCTGATTATGAATGACATATAACCTGTAGGAACTGAAGGTAGAATTGGAGAAAATGATGATCAGCCATCCCCATGAGAAAGTCAAGTAAAGTCAAGAGAGGGCTGTTAGTTGTACCTTTTTGGAGAAGTGTTCAAAAGTTGTCTCTGTTTCGTCAACATGCTATCGATCTGTCTTCCAGGAATAGGCAGGAAGAGTGGAATTGGAAGTGAAATCCAAAATAAAGTTCTTCCTAGAGGTGCTTTTGATTCTGAAGATGTTTCACATTTTTGATAGAAACTGGAACTATCTCTGGAAGCATAAGGAAGGAGATAGAATGAAATCAGTCTACAATTAATTCAAATGATGGCAGATTTGATATCTTCCACAAACACATGCACAAAGATTTTACAGGAAAGATGTAGACAAATGAGGAATAATAATTCTTTTCATTGGTGGAATGGGTTCAGTAACAGTAACTGCAAATAAAACCTGGTTTTATTTGCCAAGGACAAATATGACAAACTCCAATGAATAGAAACTCTGCCAAGATCTACACATGTAAGATAAGAATAAGATCATTTGTATACTATAAAACTCTCCAGTGATTTGTGAGTTCCTTCCTTGCTTAAGGACAGGTCAGTCTTTGGGAAAAGCAAGAAAGAAACGATGGAGTAAAGTTCAAGAATTTCTGAGCCAGGCCCAGCAGCTCCCCACTCTCCCCACCAGGTGCATTCCCCCCGCGGCGGGCAGCCCCTGGGGCACCCCTTTCCAGCATAAAGGGCTGGAACTTTGAGAAGGGGACCAAGCCACACCCAGCTTTTTCAGATCTTCCACTGGACTACCTCCACCCTGAACCCCTGACTGCACAACCACCCAGCGACACTCCAAAATTCAAACTAGATGCACTAGCATCTCCCCCGAATATCTATCTACCTGAGATACTACTGAGCATTTTCCCCTACATTCTTTGCTATACATCCCTAACTGCAAAGTAATTCAGGCACCTACTAACTCTATTGACTAGTCACCCAGAACACACATTTTCAACCTATCATTATGGTAAAGCAACGCAGAATTCCTTCAAGCTCTATGATTGAAGTCACTAATACAGATGAGTCAAGCAATAACGATGAGCTATATAACCTCTCTGAAAAGGAATTTAGGAAGGAACTGTTAAAGATTCACAAGGAACTCAAAGAAACAATGGAAAACAAAGTCAATAAAATACGAGGACATGAGAGCAGAATTGAGTAAATTTCAGACCAAAGTACAAGCAGAAATGACAGATATTAAAAATGAGGTAAGTGAACTGAAAAACACAGGGAAGGGCTCCAAAGCAGAGTAACAGCTACTGAAGAAAGAATTAGTGATCTTGAAAACGAGGTTCAGAGATTCTGTAGAAAACACCAGAAGATGGAGAAAAAGACTCACAATCAACGAACAGACTACCAGAGAAAAATCGGGATGAAGCCAAAAGGAACAACATACGCATCGTTGGGATCCCAGAAGGGCAAGAAGAAAACCCTGATGAAGAAGAAACTGTCAAAGCCATCATCGCTGAGAAGTTCCCTGAACTGAAAAAAGCATGCTCCCAGATACAGGAGGCCTGTAGGATACCAGCTAAAAGAACCCCAATAAGAATACTCCAAGATACATCATTATTAAAATGACAAAAACGGTAGACAGAGATAGAATACTGAAAGCAGCAAGATCAAAGAAGTAAATCACATACAAAGTAGCATCCCTCAGATTTACAGCAGACTTCTCAGATGAAACACTCCAAGCCCAAAAACAATGGTGGGACATTATGAAAAGACTCAATGAACTGCAGGCTTCACCAAGAATTCTTTACCCAGCTAGCTACTTTCAGATGTGAAGGAAAGATACACAACTTCACAGATAAACAACAACTCAGGAAAGTCATAGACTCAAAACCAACTTTAAAAGAAGGATTGAAGGGTCTATTGTAAAATAAAACAACCCAAAACCACAAGTTTAAACAGAAAGATGGCACAAAATCCAATGACAATAATATCTCTCAAAGTCAATGGTCTAAATGCACCAATTAAGAGACATAGGGTGGCAAAATGGATTAAAAAACTGAATCCAACATTCTGCTGCCTACAAGAAACACATGAATAATCAGAGCAAACACAGACTCAAAGTCAAAGGCTGGAAGACCATTCTCCATGCAAACAACTACTCGAAAAAGACGGGTGTGGCCATACTCATATCTGACTGTTGGGGCGCTCCGCCGGGTCCCCGACAGTGCCGGGAAGCGAAGTTCCCTTCTACCTCCGAGCCGGGCGAGGAATGTATGAAAACTCAGGAATCCAATGCGGTTTTAAAAGGCTTTACTTATCACAGGTTCAGGCATACAAATCAGCAAAAGGAAAAGCCCGGTGCTTAGGATTCGAGGCTAGACCCCAGCCACGTGTAGGCCAAGATGGCGGCCACCACGTGTAAAGGCTTTGAGAAAGGAGAAGCAGACTTCCAAGCAGGGCGAACGCTCACAGCGAGCAAGAGCCCCCAAAAGAAGTGTGAGAGAGTGAAAACCGGCTAGTTTATACCCCTGCAACTCAGACCTTCCTCCCACTGTTATGTAAAGCAGGGAGGGTCAAATGTCCTTAGGTAATCCCTCCCTGCACCTCACCTAGGCCCTTTAGTATGCTAATGTTTTAAGCCAAATGCAGCAGCCCTTAAAGGAGTCCTGCAACATCTGACAACATAGACTTCAGGCTGAAAAAGGTTAAAAGGGACAATGAAGGCCATTTCTTAACAATTAAGGGGTATGTATATCAGGAAGAAATCACACTACTAAACATACATGCGCCAAACGAGGGGCCAGCAAAATACTTAAAACGAATATTAATAGACCTCAAAGAAGACATTAACAGTAGCACAATAATAGTCAGAGACTTCAACACTGCCTTATCGACTATGGATAGATCGGCGAGAGTGAAACTCGCCAGGGAACTACTGGACCTGAAGGAAGAAATAGAAGAAAGACAGCTGGCTGATATATACAGGGCTTTTCATCCCCAAAACGCTGAATCACTTGATCACTTGATCACTGAATCCGTACTCATCGATTGCTCGCGGCGCCGTAACACCATTGACCCTATCACGGCCAAGTAGCCCAAGGCATCTGGTTATTCAGGAATATGAAGAGCCTCAAACCGTTCCTTCAGGGTCTTACAAGAAAGTCTGACCATCTTGTAGGTGGCGCCGGATCTTTTGACACCCGTGGACCAGTCGGTAACGGCTCTAGTCCAGCGGTTGTCTCCAAACGCACATGTCCAGCCCATCGTTTGAGCCTTGGCACGGACAGCGCCCTGTCTGGAATAGCGACGGGTCAAACGATTCCTTCTCTCACTTGATGAGACGTGATATTAAGCATAGCTCTTCGTGCCTCTCTGGGAGACCCGATAGCATTCTCATTGTTTCGAGGGCCGGTCTTAGGATGTTAATGCGGGACGTGGAGTCAAGAGATTGCCCGGGCGGGGTTCTTTGTCCTTTTAGCTATTTCTTCGATGCCTTTGAAGGCACCGCGCTCTCTTCCTCCTGCGCGCTCAGGTTTTAGGTCTTCATCATGTTGACTCTCGACCTAGGTACCATAAGCGCTCGGATGTTTGTTCCATTAGGAGAATGGGCCCTGGAACTAGTCTTCCATGAACATAGTTTTCTTCGATTCATGTAGACCTACCTTTCCACATTCTCGGTCAAAGTCCCAGCATTTTGCCGCTTGGCTATGTTTGGTGTTATAAACGATGTCATCAGCGGCGGAGGTGTGGTGCCGACCATTATCTTCACTCCCATTCCTTCCCATTCTAATTGTCTCTGATGTTCTCAGGGTGGCCTGAAGAGTTTTGTGAGTGGTATCACCTGTCGAACCCCTTTTGACATCATGATCACTTTTGTAGAATGGTGGATCCTGGTGGTGAACCATAATACAGCTCACAAGGTCTTGATGTATTGGGTTTGAACACCCTGTTTACTAGGGCCGAACGCTCGTCCCAGAATCAAAGCTTCTGTAAATCATGAACGTGGCAGAGCGATCTTGTACTCCCACAAACCTCAGGCTTGTACTGTTGGATATGTGCTACCTTCCGAAACCTTTCGCTGGTTACCTCTCTATGTTCTGTATCTCAGGAGACTCTAAACAGCTTTAACACAGCCAAGGGGGGGGATGCTCTTGAACAGTAACTTCGCTGGTTTCCTTGGAGGGCACTTGATCAAGACCGACTAGTGTATTATAGCCCTGGATCTTTAGTGTTCGGGTCTGACTTTTCTGGCCTGTGTGTTCCTCTTACCGATGAGATGGCATGTCTATTTCAAAGGGAGAACGTTGGATGACGATCCATCCTTATTTGGTTTTGGGCAGGTGGATGTGGCTATCAAAAAGATTTGTGAGTCCGATATCTTCTCCATCCTTTCTGAAGATTAAACCACAGGCGCGAGGCGTCATTGGCTTTAGTGGCGGCGGCGCGCTTCCCCCCATCTCATATCTCTCTCTTTGCTTTTCCTCTCACTTACAAGCTTCGTAGCTGCCCTGCTCGCCAGCGAGCTCAGGTTTCTACAAGCGCCCTTTTGTTTTCTCTCTCTTCTTCCACAATCTGTCGCCAGTCTGTTCCATCGTTCATTCTCCTGCCATAATTGTGGTCTGGAGTCCTTCTAAACAGCCTTTTCTCCCTTGTATTACGCGGCCGCTTCTGAATTTGACGCCAACATCGTCGACAAACCCGATTGGATGGCGCTACTCCCCGGAGATTCCCTCCAACGTCGCTCACCTTCTGAATTAGTTCCCGATATCTTGTGACTGAACTCGTATCCCACCCTTTCCCTTCTAGTGCCCTGGATTCTCACCGTCTTCTCGGTCCATCTTCTTAAAACACCGACTTATCTTGTAGTTGTCTATAGAACTCCCCAATCCATTAGAATCCATCCTTTGAAGATTGGCAGACAGAATAGCTCCCACTCTCCTACCCTACACAGCAAGGACAGCCACCGCCCCTTTCTCCTTCCAAGAACAATTCCCCGCAAACAGCAGACGACTACCCTCCCCCACCCAGATTCACTGATCTTTCTTGCATCAGATCCTCAATAATGCTTCCGTTGCCAGTTATGCATTGAAAGTACGACAGTCATTTTAGTCCTTCTTCGTTTTCAGCCTGACAGCCGTGAAATTTTATCAGGCACTGCTTGTTTGCCTTTCTTACTCGCAAGGGCCTTTTTTTTTTGTTACCCAGTAACAAAAACGCTGAATACACATTTTTTCCAGTGCACATGAACATTCTCCAAGATAGACCATATACTGAGCCACAAAGCATACCTCAACAAAATAAAAAGATAGAAATTGTGTCGACTATCTTTTCAGATCATGATGCACTGAAAATAGTAGTTAACCATACACAGAAGCAGGGAGTCAAACCAAACATCTGGAAACTGAACAGCTCACTGCTGAACAACAAATGGGTCATAGAAGATATCAAAAAGGAAATCCAAAGATTCCTAGAAACAAATGACAATGAAAATACCAACTATCAGAACTTGTGGGACACAGCAAAAGCTGTGTTAAGAGGAAAGTTCATAGCTCTGCAAGCATTCATAAGGAAAGAAGAAAGGGCCCACATAAATAACCTGACCTCACAGCTGAAAATATTAGAAAAAGAGCAACAAAAAGAAGCCCAACCCAGGCAGAATGAAGAAAATAATAAAACTTAGGGAGAAAATTAACAAGCTGGAAACCAAAAAAACAATCTGAAAGATTAATGAAACCAAGAGCTGGCTCTTTGAAAAATTAAACAAGATCGACAAGTCACTGGCAAGACTTGTAAGTACAGAGAAAGAGAGAACCCAAATAAACAGAATCAGAAATGAAAATGGTGGCATCACAACAGAAAAGACAGAAATCCAAAATATTATCAAAGATTACTTTAAGAAACTTTATGCCACGAAACATGAGAACCTAGAAGAAATGGATAAATTCCTGAAGTCCTATAACCTCCCACAATTGAAACAAGAAGACCTCCAATACCTGAATAAGTCGATCACCATCGAGGAAATTGAAACAGTAATTAAAAGTCTGCCCAAACACAAAAGCCCAGGTCCAGATGGGTTCACTCTGAATTCTACCAAACCTTTAAGGAGCACCTGCTGCCTGTCCTGTTCAAGCTCTTCCAGGAAATAGAAGAAACAGAAACACTCCCAAACAGCTTCTACGAGGCACACATCACCGTGATACCCAAAGCAGGGAGAGACAACACAAAGAAGGAAAATTACAGACCAATCTCCTGATGAAAACAGATGCTAAGATCTTCAACAAAATACTAGCAAAGAGAATCCAAAGACTCATCAAAAAGATCATACATCATGACCAAGTAGGATTCATCCCGGGAATGCAAGGATGGTTCAACATTCGCAAATCAACCAACATAATACATCATATCAATAAGATAAAAAATAAAAACCATATGATCCTATCAATAGATGCAGAAAAAGCATTTGACAAGATCCAGCACCCATTCATGATTAAAACCCTCCAGAAAATGGGAATTGAAGGAAGCTTCCTCAAGATAGGCAAAGCCATCTACCAAAAGCCCACAGCGAGTATCATTTTCAATGGGGAAAAATTGAAAGCCTTCCCCTTAAGATCAGGAACACGACAAGGTTGCCCTCTCTCACCTCTTTTATTCAATATAGTACTGGAAGTACTCGCCATAGCAATCAGAGAAGAAAAGGAACATTAAGGGCATCCAGATAGGCAAGGAAGAAATCAAGCTATCATTATTTGCAGATGACATATTATACTTAGAGAGCCCTAAACTCTCGACCCCCAAAAACTCTCAGAAACAATAGATATGTATAGTAGAGTGGCAGGGTACAAAATCAATACCCAAAAGTCGGTGGCTTGCCTATACACAAATAACGAAAGAGAAGAAAGGTATATTAAGAAATTCATTCCATTCACAATTGTACCACAGAAAATCAAATACCTACGAATCAGCTTAACCAAGTGTGTAAAGGACCTATACAAAGAGAACTACAAGACACTGCTTCAAGAAATAAAAGAGGACACAAGGAAATGGAAACACATTCCCTGCTCATGGATGGGGAGAATTAACATTGTCAAGATGGTAATACTCCCTAGAGCTTTGTACAGAATCAATGCGGTTCCTATTAGGATACCAATGACATTCTTTAAAGAAATTGACCAAACACTCCTGAAATTCGTAAGGAATAATAAACCCCCACGGATACTAAAGCTATCTTCTTTTTCTTGGGAAAAAGAAGATGCGAGGCATCACCTTTCCCAACCTCAAACTGTACTACAAAGCAGCAGTAATAAAAACAGCATGGTACTGGAATAAAAACAGACCTGTGGATCCATGGAACAGAGTTGAATATTCTGACACCCACCCTCAAAGACATGGTCAGTTCATCTTTGATAAAGGTGCAAAGAGTCTAAACTGGAGTAAGGAAAGCCTCTTCAACAAGTGGTGCTGGGAAAACTGGACAGCTACATGTAAAAAATGAATTTGAACCTGTGTCTAACACCTTGCACAAAAATCAGATCAAAATGGATTAAAGATCTCAATATCGGACCTGAATCCATAAAAGTACATTGAAGAAAATATAGGAAAAACCCTCCACGACATTGAAGCTAAAGACATCTTCAAAGGTGAAACACCATTAACAAAGCAACTAGAAGAATAGATAAACATATGGGACTACATGAAACTAAGAGCTTCTGCACCTCGAAAGAAACAGTGACCAAGATAGAAAGACAGACCACAGAATGGGAAAGAATACTCATCCAATACCCATCTGATAAGGGGTTAATATCCAGGATATACCAGGCACTGGTACAGCTATATAAGAAGAAAACAGCCAACCCCATAAAAAAATGGGGGAGAAGAGATGAACAGAAACTTTGACAAGGAAGAAATTGAATGGCCAAAAGGCATATAAAAAATGCTCATCATCACTAATCATTAGAGAGATGCAAATCAAAACAACAATGAGATATCACCTCACACCACAGAGACTGGCCCATATTCAAAAGGGTAAAAGCAACAAGTGCTGGCGTGGATGCGGGAAAAGGGGACTCTCATACATTGTTGGTGGGAATGTCGACTTGTACAACCTTTCTGGAAAACAATATGGACATTCCTCTAAAGACTAGAAATTGAGCTCCCTTTTGACCCAGCCATACCACTCATGGGAATATACCCTGGGAAGCAAAAAAACACACAGCGGAAACACAATCCGCACTTTTATTTTCATAGCAGCACTATTCACAATAGCCAGAACCTGGAAACAACCAGTATGCCCAAGAACTGATGACTGGATAAAGAAACTGTGGTACATCTACACAATGGAATAGTGTGCAGCTGTTAGGAAAAATGAAGTTATGAAATTTGCTTATAAATGGATGGACATGGAAAGGATCATGTTGAGTGAAATTAGTCAGAAGGAAAGAGAGAGACATAGAATGACTGCATTTCTTTGCATGACATAAATATATCAGGTGGTAT
>JAJIBD010023447.1:0-171883 GCA_021461705.1 Cryptotis parvus
GTCTGAGATGTGCCTGGAGCCAGAGGTTCTTTGTCCTTTTAGCTATTTCTTCGATGCCTTGAAGGCATTCCATGCCGCTCTCTTCCTCCTGCACGAAAGCTCAGGTTTGGGTACCGTTCATCATGTTGAGCTTCCTCAACCTAGGTACACATAACACTGCATTCAAGAGATGTTTACATTCAGTGAGTGAATGGGGCCTCTGTGCTAAAGATGTGATTGTCATTTATTTAATGAGATTGTTATCTGTTACAATGTCTCAGGAGCTTGCAAATAACGGTGATGTGTGCTTGTCCCCCCTCCACTTAAATACTGTCTAAAGGAGCTTAAACTGTGTCCAGTAAAAGCGAGTACTTGCTATACAGAACTCCCCCTGCATCAGTGTCTTTCTTTCTTTCTTTCCTTTCTCAACTTAGCAGAAGCAAGGCCAGAGTTTCTCCAAGTCCATCTCTCTCCTTTTTCACTTGGGGATGAGTCCAGCAAAGGCAGGGGGCTGCTGAGCTGGGAGCTAGACAGAATAAAGTATTTGTAAATGGGAAGAATGAGGTCATGTTAATAGAGCCATGTGCGAGTTAACTTTTCCTTCTTTCACCATTAAAGGGACAGCTACCTGCATTACAAGAGATGTTTGACACTGGGCCCCGGTATTCAGGAACCCCTTTTTCCAAGCTCCAGTTTTCGAAACACTCATAGCTCTGAAAATCAAACTGTTGTCAAAGACCACAGTCTGTGCTACTTTTTCTGATTGCAAACAGATTGAGATGGCTGATGCGGGATATTTCTTCATTATATCACTTTATACCTCATCCACTCCCGAGGTCAACCTATTACTTCACCTGACCTATCCCAAGCGTGAAACAGGAACCTATCAGTAAATCGACCATTGAGCGAGAGTATGAGGCTAGGGCTGGGTGATAGTACACTGGGTAAGGCATTAACTTGGCACTACTCTGTCAAACTGGGTTCCGTACCAGGCACCCATAGCCCCTGGTAATGTCAGAAATGATCCATGAACAAAGATTTAGAAGTAAGCCCTGAGCATCATAGATGTGACCCCAAATCAAAACTAAAGAAAGAGTAGAGGTCCCCCATGAAATACCATTGCCTGGCTTCTCCTTATTCAGAATCTCATACTCACATTTGAGCTGCACACAAGCACCAACACACCACTGCAAAGATTTTCCTAAACCTGACACTGGAACTTCCCTATTCTGTAACATTTTTGAGCTTCTTCATTTTACTGCCTTATCTACAGATTAATATTCACTTAAAAATCTTCTCTTTTACAGTAGAAGTTAATATGCGAAGGAAGAAAATGTCTTATGCGATATGTGTTATTATTTTGTAAATATCATGGGAACACTGTAACATATTTTTGAGTGGGTAACTGAGATAAATAAATGATAATAAGTATTGATTTGATTGGCAGGATGACTAAACTTTAAATAGAAGTAGTCTAAAATAATGATTTTGTGAGAAAATCAAAGGGATTTATTGTCCATAAGGCAAAGCATCATGCATACTTCATAATAGAATAAAATTGGATAAATATCCGCTAAGCCTATATACTTAGCAAAGCATCCAGCAAAGAATGGGAATGACAAAGGATGAAAGGCATATTTTCTCTAATCCATGCAATGCATAGAATATTTGAGAAAATAGAATAAAGGAAATATTAAAATAAAGATTGGTTTGTTTTACCTATTGTCCATGACCCATAGAATAAAAGAATATTCACAAAAGAACACCCAAGAAATTAGAAACCTGTCTTCTGATAGTAGATGGTCTCCATAACATGTAGCATTTCCAGCATATTTTCTTAGACTCTATAAATCACCTTCTGCACAAATGCCTACTTTGAATTTAACTTCTTTTGCTCCATGAATTCTACAAAATAAACATGCAGTGTGAACTAACTAGGAGGAGGGAAAAGAAGGGAAAGCAAACAGCTGGAAAGATGAGAATTGTTCATGATAAGTAAATGTCGAGGTGAGTCCCAAACAAATACTTCAAAATTAAGTAATTCCAAAAATTACACAAATTGTAAAAAAATCGTATACTGAATAATTTGAAGAAATTCCCTTCTCCATTTCTAATTAGGTCACTCTTAAGCTCATGTAACTAATAGAGTATATAATATTATTGTCTAAGAGAATTCATCTTAATACTACAGAGTACTGAAAGACAAACAAAAATGGTAACTAAATTATAATAAGTTTATTTCTTCCAATTAAAAATAGGTTTTTTAATAAGGAAGGTTTATTTGTGCTAACCACTGAAAAGGTAATGAACTCGTGTTCTCCAAATTACTTCTTTTCTTGGGACCGACGAGGCCATTAGGGTGTTTGCCTTGCATACAGCCAACCATATTTAATCCAAGGTATCGTATGGTCCCCTGAGCAACACCAGGAGTAATTCCTGAGCATAGTGACCCAAAAGAAAATAAAAGGTACTTTGCCTACAGAAACAGTTCTGTAGAAAAAGAATACAGGGGAAATTCTATAAAAAAATTAAAAATTAATTATATAGGAAGAATAATACAGAGTATAATACAGGGAATAATTTTATATAGAAAATGGAATACAGGAAGCACATTTTAAGAGCAGGTGGGGGTGAACTAAGAGGGTGCCAGAATGGTGATGAATTGCTCATTGGCCAGCTCAAATTGAGATTTGGGGTGATTTTATTTTATTTTGTTTTGCTTTTGCTCTTTGGATCACATAGCAATACTCAGGGGTTACTCCTGGCTCTGCACTGAGGATTTACTCTAGCGATTGCTCAGGAGGACCATATGGGACACTGGAGAATCGAACCCCCAGGTCAGCTGCATTCAAGGCAAGCACCCTACTCACTGTGCTATGGCTCCAGCCCCAAATGAGATTTTTGACTAAGGCTCCTGCCCTTCTATCATGTAGAATAAAATAAGTGTGTGTGTATCTGTGGAGTGGGCAGTGGAGAATGGGGAGATCTTAACATATATTCTTTTCTTAGGTCTTGGTTTTTTGCTTTTTTGTAAATCAGGTTGGCGCCATGTAAGTGTCATACCCATTGTACTATCTCTCTGGCCCCATTCTCAGCTTTTTTTAACTGTCCCTAATGCAGTTTTTACGACTTGAATATTAGATAGAAACTTTGAATTTGGGGGCCAATGACAATACTCTTAAAAAATTATTAAAATGGGCTCATCTACCCTTTATAACTTATTAGTCACTATCTTAGTTTCATTAGTATCTCTCTTTTCATGCAGTTTTAGAAAAGATCCAAGAAACTACAAAAATTTGATACTACTTGGTTTGGTCCTGTACTAATCTAGCCTCTCCATTCCACCCATTAGTCATTTCAGTGACAATATTTAAAATATCCAACAGCACAAAAACATGGCACAGTCATAGGTACCCAGAGTCCAGAGTCGAAAGAGTTTCACTGGAGTCAGGTTATTATCTTTTTTTTTTATTTTTGCTCTTTTGGGGGACCATACCTGGTGATCTAGGGGTTACTCCTGTCTCTGCACTCAGATTACTCCTGGCGGTGCTCAAGGATCATAAGAGATGCCAGGGGGATCAAACCTAAGGGTCGGCCACATGCAAGCAAATGCCCTACCCTCTATACTATTGCTCCAGCCCTATTTTCTTCACTGAACTGTAGGAACATTCTGGTGCCTTGTGGGAAGATCTTTGATTGGATAGAGTTTTACCATTTTAACAGGCATACCTCTGCGTGCAAGTCTAGAGTACAAAATGAACCCTCTGTGCCATCAGAGGAAAAGATCCTCCTTGTTATACCAAAAACCAGTAACAATTATGGACCTCAGTTCCATGACCTGAAGAATAGTTTCTGGCTCCTCCTGACCCTGGAGCAGCAGATGCCCTTAGGTTATACTTGCTTGTGACAGGACTAATGGAGATGTTATTAGGCCCACTCGAGCAAATGGATGAACAATGGGAAGACAGTGATACAGACAGTGAAGCCCACACACATGCACCTTTGCAATTTGCAGCAACAGCCTTGCACTTTAGTGCTCCTGGTAAAATCAGTGCAGTGACCATGCATTCACAACACCCCCAGTCAAGACACTGGTCTCCCCTTAAATACAACAATGCGTTATGATAGGCAAAGCTTCACTGACTTCTTTTCAATTTATGTGAGAAAATAGTTCAAGACCTTGACCTGGGAGTGACAGCAGGCAATGGCAGTGGCCAGTCTGAGAATATTTTTCTGTTCTCATTTGGATCCAGTAAGCCAAGATGCTATTCGAATAGCTACGCACTTTCTGTGGAGCTCAGGAATCTTGAGAGATATTCAAATAGCTAGGCACTTACTATGGAGCTCAGGAACTTGAGATTGTTCTTCCAGAAAATCACCTATTCTATTTAAATCTGTATAAAGTTGAGCTTTTTTGAATGTAAGTGATCTGAGTTGTTCATTTGCAAAACAATTAGAAAGACAGTTATTTGATTTAATCTGACATTTTGCATTAGGATCAAGCTGTGACATTGGATGTCATTGATAGTAACTTTTAAAAAGAGCAATCCAAAAGAAATAAGGCATATTTCTTCCTAGAGTAACAGAGTTCTACCTGAGAGAGCTCAGTGTGTGAAGGTAAGCGCAACCTCACCCTCTCCAAATTACTCAGCAAACCACCCAATTCCTTCTCTTTAGGAAAACCTGGGGCTGTATGAGAATCAAAGTCAAAGGAGAGAGAATAACCCATAAGAGAGTGATCCCTATAGTAAAATGAGGTCGAGAACAGTGCAGACATCTATTACTAGTAGAAATCATTGTGTGAGCCAGAGATCAAGTAAAAGCCAATAGTGAGTTAGCCTTGTATGCAGGCAACCTGAATTTGATCCCTGTCATACCATAAAGGCCCTAAGCCCCTGCAGGAGTATCGCTGAATAGAACTGATGCAGGTGGGCCCCACGGGTGGCTTATGTGAGGCTTTCTCCTCAGCTGCCTCTGCCACCGGAACCCGCTGAGCAGGCTAAGGACTGATAAAGTCTGAGATGAGCCCTGCACGGTGTGGGCCTGAGCCCCATCAGCCCTACGGGTGGCCGTCAAGCTACACCTGATGTCCCCTTGATCTCTAGACACGGGAGTTGATCCCCACCACCTGAGTTTTCTCTGGGAGCCACGGACTCAGGTTGGAGCAAGGAATAGCTCTTTGCAGGAAAGGAAAGTCAGTCCTAGGCCTTAACCAGGGCTGCCTCAGGGTTCTTGTCTTCCTTGCAGAAAGAATTTTCAGGAGTCAACGAGCAGTGAAGTTTTACAGACTTTATTAAGGAGGTTTTATGAGAGGGGGAGGGGAGAGAAGAGAGAGAGAGTGGACACATCTCAAAGAGGGGAGTTGCGGGCAACACAGGTGCTCAGGCACCACATGTGCTTTCGGCCACGGGCTCAGGCAGCATGTATGTCCATGCAGCATGTGTGCACTGTCCCTTGGTCAGGACAGCTTTTATAGATTTTTCCATAAGTTACTCCCATATGGGGCTTCAACCTAGGTTGCTAGGGCCACTGCCAAGGGAGTAGACTTTGGGAGTGGTCTTCTTTGACTGGAATGCTCTGGAGTCTTCTTCAAGCTGGGTCCTGGGCCCCAGAAGGCTGATTTATTTTCCTTAGGAGATTTAATGATCTAAAGCCTTTAGAAGGGCCAGTGGCCTGAGGGCTTCACACATTCCCTTTGGCCTTCCCTTCCCCAGGGTCTATTGTTGATAGTGGTCTTATCAAGTCTGGTTTTGGTTTTCAGACAGGCGTGGCTCTGGATTTCTTCTTCAGGGAATTTCATTTGCCATGTGGCGCCCCCCACCCCTGTCTGCCTGCCTACAACAGAACCAAGGGTAAGCCTTGATTTACCCTTGAAACAGCTAGATGTGGCTCCCCAGCGTCAAAATATTTTTAAATAATCACCTGTTTTTCTAATAATATGGTTGATGAGCACAAAAAGAGATAAGTAGGCTGTAGTTTAACGACCTGTATAGAGTGCTATTCTCTTAGTTACTGAAGAAGAACTGATACCCAGGCTTCGACAACAATTCCTACTAACACAACAGATGCAAATTAGGTTTCCAAAAGTCAACATCCCAAACCCAAACACAGTGTAGTAACAACAATGAGAAATGAAACTGGGGTGCTTGCAGCATAGTCACTGCGGGATACTTGAATAGACAGTAAGCTATGGGGTGCTTGAATAGACAGTCATAGTGGGCTCTGATCTAACAGTGTGAGCTGGAAAGGCCACTCATGCACATGAAAGAACCCCACTGCAAATGGGGTTGATGAGAAGTAACTACTTCATGGACTTCGCTATGAGAGACCAAGAGAAAACACAATGTACAGTGTCCACAGCAGGGCTAGGGACAAGGCTTATGTCCAAGAGCTCTTGAAATGGCTATTAGAGAAATGAGAAAGACACAGAGTGACATAGGAGTGAAATGGGACACACTAGGCAAATAAGCAAGGTGAAAGGGTCCCTGCCTCCAAACTGGGCCTCCGAACTGGGTGTTTTGTTTGGTTACTGAAGAGGACACCAATACCCTGTCTGCAGGCTCCAGGAAATGGGACATCAAAGGAACTCAGGACCTTACCAGTGATCAGTTAACAACCATCACAATGGACCCCTAATTTCATGTGGACCTGGGAATACAAACAAACAAAACACAGCAAAGCTACAAAAGAAAAGCCTGCTATATTCCAGTGACAACCCTTTCAGGCCTCTGAACACCCTCTCCTCCCTGCTACCCCCCACACTCTCTGGCTCCCACTTTCTTGTCTCATTTTTTCATCTTTTGTTCATTGACATGAGAACACTTGAGGCACACTTACGGTGCAAAGAGGTAAAAGTATGAATAGTGAGAAGAGAGACTTTAACTAGAGACAGGTGATCAATTTTCTCTGTTGTCATTTTGGACTCCCAGCATCTTATTTTGGTTCAAAGGTGATTGTTACTGCACTGATACATGCCAGGAAAGTATATACCAGGATGCTAAGATAACAAATGTTTTCCCTAAATTGCATTTTAGAAAAGTCTTTGAAATAGATCCGTTTGCCTAGCTAGTGGCATTGAGTACTTTTATGATAGTATATTGAAAATCGGATAAAGAATATTGCTAAATGTCATAAATCAAAATCCATTATTTAAAGAAATCTATTATGTGCCCAGTGACAATAAAGACTGAGGAGAGGATGAAAACGTTGACTATCAAGGATATAAGAGCTAGATTTGCTCTGATTGGGTCACATAGACTCAAGCCATTAATTGCTGAGATACCCCAAGGCTTTTGTGGAATAGATGATGAAATTTAAGAGTTCTCAGACTAAGTGAGAAATTATCATCATGGTAAATCTTAAGGTGTAGATGACTCCTTCACAGAGTTTGACTAGGATCTATACTGATCATCATAGGTTGATGAATAGCTAAGAAAGGAATATCCAACGTATATAGGAAAAAATTATTTTATAAAAAATGAAAACATTACTGGCCTGAGTGGGGGGTCTGCTGTATCTTTCCAGGCGCTTCCCGAAGGCTCCAGAGAACATGGTGGGCAGCTGCCCTGTTTGATGCTGCGTCTGCAGGAGACTGTCTTCCCCTGAGCCCCGCCACGGAAGAGGAGTGTGGACTGCTTAGAAGGTTTCAGGAGCAGCGCTGCCAGAGGGCCACTCAGTACTTGACCACGTCAAAGCTCTCACGGCTGCCCCTTCTCCGCATGCTCAGTGTCACTCAGCACCTCGGCCACCTTCTGCTTGTGAGCAGTGTCGAGGCCCTGCTTCAATGACCGCCTGGCTGCTTCCACCAAGGTCTCAGCAGCTTCAAATTTGCCCTGGCGTCTGTAGAGTCCCGAGGTTTTTTAAAGTGGTGCGTAACAGTTGGACTGTCCACCTTACATGCTTTCTACCAGCCACTGTACTCTCCACATGAGGCCCCATCTGGGGACTCACAGACATAGGGCAGAGCTGCTACTGACTCTCCTGTGCCCAGCCACTCACGAGGCACCGGGGGGGATGGCAGGTTCTAGCCCTGGCCGGACATGCCAGCAGAGCCTAGCAACAAGCAGACGACCCCCCCTTCCATGAGGGCCTCCATTTTCCACATCGGACTTCCCCCTCATCAGAACTCCACCCAGCAGACCAGCCTATCACAGCCCAGCTACGCGTGCATGGTTCATCAATAAATGCTGTATTTAGAGATGACTACAAGAGTATGCTACCCACGGCAGAGCCTGGCAAGCTACCTGTGTCGTATTTGATATGTCAAATACCAATAACAATTATAGACCTCATTCCCATGACCTAATGGAATGGTTAGAGCTCTTTATGTTCTGGAGCAAGCAGATGCCCTTGGGCTCTACTAGCATGAGACAGGACAATGGAGATGTTACTGGGGCCCGCTCTAGCAAATCGATGATGAACAGGAAGACAGTGATACAGTGAGAGTGAAAACATATCCCATTAAATTTCGAGAAAATAGCCACATTTCTTTTCTGTTAAGAATGCAAACACTGGGATTGGAGAGTTAGTACAACAGGTAAGGATACTTACTTGTGTACATCCAGGTACTTGCCTCTTATGCAGCCAAGCCAAGTTTGATTTCCAACCTCCTATGTTGTTCCTGATGTTTTGGGAACCATATGGAAGTTTGCCAGGAATAAGTCCATGAGTGCAACCAGGAGTGACCCTGAGTATTTCCAGGTATGACCTGGAAATTTTAAAATGTAGACATTTTTATGAAATTGTTTATGAAAGCATGTCACTTAATCACTTCACTTGACATCCCTGTTATTCATCTATTTGCTCCAGTGGGCACCAGTAACATTTCCATTTGACCCTATCACATGCCAGTGTAGCCCAATGGCATCTGCTTCCTCCAGGAATACGAAGAGCCGTAAACCTTTCGTTCAGGGTCATGACGAAGAAGTCTAACCATCTTGTAGGAGGGTGGCCATGTGATCTTTTTGATGTTCCATGGGATCCAGTTGGTTACAGCTCTAATCCAGCGGTCATCTCCAAATCACATTACATGTCAAGCCCATCAGATTTTTGACTCCTTGGCAAACAAGACAGTGTCCCTGACTCTGGAACAGCGACGGAGGTTGAGTTCTGGATTCCTTCTCACTTGAGTGAGGGTGTGATATTCCAAGCATAGCTCTTTCGATTCCTCTTTGGGGGACCCGATAGCATTCTCATCCTGCTTTTGAAGGGCCCAGGTCTCTGAGGTGTATGTTAATGCAGGGAGAATGTTTAAGAAGGACAAAAGCATTGTCCATTGCAAAAAAATTGGAAAACATAGAAAAGAATATGAAATCACCTGAAATGTTACAGTTAGAAATGATCCCTATTTAGAGTTTTGTACATTATATATGTAAATATATGTAAATGGAACAGAGGAAGACTGTAAAAACAGAAGGCCATATGGAAAACTCACCACATAGCTACAAGATAAAAAGAATTGTTCTCATAAAAATATTGTGGATAAGGAGAATGAATAAATTTGAGAGATGTAGGTAGATAGAAAAGATACAATGGTAGATACATGTATCGTCATATATGTATTTGTGATTGAGATATGGATGGCATATACATAGAAACTGAAACAGATATAGATGGGTACAGATAAAGATTTTAGTCTTAAGTATAAATAATATAGCTATAGATCTAAAACAGACATAACATACATACTGTCAGTCAGTCAGTCTTCCCGTTCATCATCGATTTGCTTTCGGCCGGGCACCAGTAACATCTCCATATGACCTGTCTCATGCAAAGAGTAGGCCCAAAGGCACCTGCTTGCTCCAGGAACATAAAGAGCCTCAAACCATTCCATCAGGTCATGGGAATGAGGTCTATAATTGTTACTGGTATCTGGCATATCAAATACGACACGGGTAGCTTGCCAGGCTCTGCCGTGCGGGTAGCATACTCTTGTAGTCATCTCTAAACCCAGCATTTTATTGTTGAACTGCGGCCGCTTGCGCCATGCGCCGGCTGTAATAGGCTGGTCTGCTGGAGTGGAGTTCTGATTGAGGGGAAAGTCCGGATGTGGAAAATGGAGTGGGGTCGTCTGGCATTGCGAGGCATGCTGGGGTGGCGGGCCAGGGCTAGAACCCGCCATCCCTCCCAGGCGCCTCGTGAGCAGCTGGGCAGGAGAGCCAGTAGCAGCTCTGCGCCATGTCTATACATACATACACATATATGTATAGCAGCTCTGCCCCCATGTATATACATACATACACATATGTGTATTCTTCTTAAGTATAGAAGAAATTAACACAGAAATAGTTCCATGATTTCTAAGAAAGACTAACGAGATTTTTTTCTGAATAATTACAGAGTCAGTACGAGACCATGATTTCAGATTAAAGAAATACTCCTTAGGTGCTTTTGTTTTTTTAATTTTAGGAGAAGTGCCGACATCTGTTTCATAGACTCAAGACCAAAATGATGGTGAGACATTAAGATGAGAAAAAAATAGTGGCAGCAGATATCAGCTGGGTAAAGAGGCCACCGGTAACCTGAGTCCAGGCTTTATAAATATCTCTGCCTGCGAAACCATGATGGGGCAAACAGAGGCAGGAGAGAGAAAGCATTTAAGTGTGGACAACAAAGAGCAGAGACAGGATGGCAAGAACAGGTGACTGCACCTGAAGCTCAACTCACAAGCTTCAGATCGAAAATGTTCTGCAGGACTGGAGTGATAGTAGACAGGTAAGGCATTGGCCTTGCACAAGGTCAACTGGGTTCAGTCACTGGTATCGCATATGGTTTCCTGAGTCCCACAAGGAGGTGATTCCTGAGCAGAGCCTGGGTAAGCCCTAGCACCACTGGGTATGAGACAGGCAACAGAAGAACAGAGGAAGAAGGAAGGAAGGAAGGAAGGAAGGAAGGAAGGAAGGAAGAAGGAAGGAAGGAAGGAAGGAAGGAAGGAAGGAAGGAAGGGGAAGGAAGGAAGGAAGGAAGGAAGGAAGGAAGGAAAGGAAGGAAGGAAGGAAGAAGAAGGAAGGGAAGGAAGGAAGAAGGAAGGAAGGAAAGGAAGGAAGGAAGGAAGGAAGGAAGGAAGAAGGAAGGAAGGAAGGAAGGGAAGGGAAGGAAGGAAGGAAGGAAGGAAGGAAGGAAGGAAGGAAGGAAGGAAGGAAGGGAGGAGGGGAGGGAGGGGAGGGAGGGGAGGGAGGGAGGGAGGGAGGGAGGGAGGGAGAGGGAGGAAGGAAGGAAGGAAGGAAGGAAGGAAGGAAGAGAAGGAAGGAAGGAAGGAAGGAAGGAAGGAAGGAAGGAAGGAAGGAAGGAAGGAAGGAAGGGAAGGAAGGAAGGAGGAAGGAAGGAAGGAAGGAAGGAAGGAAGATGTCCTACAGAGAAATGGAGACAAAGTCAGAGATCCCTTGAGCACAGTCAGGGAACAGCTCCTGAGCACCACTGAGTGTGGACTCCAAACAAATAAATACATTAATCATAGACCAGAGTGAGAAGACCTGGATTTGAAGTCAGAGTGCCTGGGCTTCCAAGAAACTTCCTATGGAAATGTGCTTTCCAGGGGAGGATAGGGAGTCAGCTATGGTCTGCTCTGTCCCGGTGTGCAGAAATATTTTAGTGTGTTGATGATACTCATTTTCACTTGCAATCTGGTTTAACTGGCAACTAGCAAAACCAGTTAAAATGAGGCAGACAGTTATTTTGAGTTGAACTACAAACCATCCAGCTGGGAATAGAATGTACTAACTACATCACTTCGGTCATGCCTTAGAATAGAAATTTAAGAGCCTCCCTCTTGCCAAATAGAACAAACACTTTGTATCCTTGAAAAGTTCCCTGACATTTCAGAGGTACAAAGAAAGTCAGGCTAAAACAATTCTCAACCTCAACACCTAATAGGTTAAACAGGACTTTTTATCTCCAACCTCCAAGGAACCTAAATGGATGGCCCAGTTAAAGTGTGCCTGCCATTGATCACCGTAGCTTTTCACCCAGGGTACCAGACCTTCTTCTCAACCAGCTTTACAGTTAATAGAAAGATTTGGCGTGTCAATCAAGCAATGTTCTTTTAAATTTAACTATCATTCAGACTTTTAGAATGTCTTTAAGCAAGACAAATTAAGAACATCAGAGCCACCTTAGAGAGAAGATGGAGAAGAAACATCTGCTGGATGATCATGCGACCCATTGGTTTGTTTGCTCACTAATTACGCCCCTACAGGTAGGGCTTTCAAAGCTATGTTCTCATTACTCACGCCACAGCTTTCTTTCGAGGGAAATCGGACCTCCCCTTGGTGATCATCAATCTACTGTTAAGGAAAATAATTAGGCATAACAGCTCCTTTAAAAACAGGCAGGTGGTGGCACATAGAAAAATACGCAAGCCCTAAATTTTATTTGTGCAGTTTTATTCTTTCTCTCTATTTTAGATACTCTTCCAACCACAGTGAAGGGCCATCTCTGATCACTTTAGTTTCTCTCCCACTGACTGCACATACCAACCTCAAAGTAAAATTGTATTGAAGCACTGTAATAAAACATTCAAATGTAATCAAAGAGGATAAAACTTAAGTATCTGCTCTGACTTTGAGGCAGAATATTCTCCTCAAATATCATTATTGGTTATTTATGTATCCAAAAAGGCAGAAAATCTCCCACTGTCCTCTAGAAATTTTTATCATATTACAGAGTAAAGGCACTTGTATTCATTTATCATGTTAATTCCTATAATGCCTAGCTCAAAAAACTCAATATGCAGTCAATAATAGTCAATAATATGCAATTATGATAAATTATAGCAAATCAATATATTGTTTAGAAATTTTGCTCAGTTAAAAAAAGCAAGTCCATCTCCATCTTAGATTCAGAAAGCTCTCAAATTTTCTATCTAATCTTTTCCTCCATAATTTCCCACCAAGCAAGATGGCTTCTGTTTTATTCTGTCCCTCCACCCCCTGCTTAGGACATCTCTGATTTCCTCTATCCACACTTGGTTATACTCAGCATTTATAAGCAAATCCTAAATCCTCCTGTAATCTTCCAGGAACTATTTACTCAGATCATGTTACATTCCACTTTAATTTGTACATGTATTCTAGTGTTACTAGTCTATTAATTGCATAACAAAAAAGTCTTAGCTCCTCAGTTAAATCATGCATTCTGGAATATTAGAACCTATTATTCATTATTACTTTCACAAAAGCAACATTCATTATACATGTGTTGTGATATCATTTTGTGAAGTAATTAGACAAAAAAGCAAATAGACTAATTGTCAAACAGCATACACATTAAACCCTATCTGTGCAGAGTGTCATAATGAGTAAGAAAGAAGACCTTAAATGCACAATAGGGTCTCTAGCAACTAGTTTTATTTTATATTTAAGAAACAGAACTACAAAAGAGTGGTTGAAAGAAGTCAATAATGCATAGATATGGAGCCAGAGAAATGGAACAAGGTCAGGTTCCCTTGCACGTGGCTCTGGATTCCATTCCCTGGCACCACAATTAGTTTCCCAAATCCAACAAAAATGATCTCTGAGTATATATGGGAGTAGCCCAATTACAAAACAAAGATAATAACAATAAAGTAAGTAACCCAAAACTGATGAGTTAGCATTTAGTTGGCTGTAAGATTTGATTGAAAAGATGAAGAAAATCCAAATCTGCATTGCTATTGAGTAGAAACCTTACTATAAAACGCTTCTTCAGTAAGCAGTTGGGGGCCTTGCAATCAGCACAAGGGGGTCCCCTACAGGACATCAGAGAGACCATTAGAACAGAAAGAACATTTCAACCATAAGAAATGAGGTCTCCAAGGCCAATAGGAAGGGACTTTGTAACAGAAACTAGTCACTGAGACTAGAGAAATGCTAGAGCAGAAAGTGTGGGTTGGTTGGGGATGTGATTGGGGAATTGCTTTCCTTGAAACCAAAAGATGCTTCTCGGAGGAGGCTATTCTCAGAGGAAGCTGTTCCGTGTCTCTGGGTTCAGGAGAGCAAAGTTTCAGCATCTGGAAGATGGAAACAAACATTTGAAAGAGCATGAAAATGCCAACCCTTAGCCTAGGCAACTTTGGTTTATTACATCAATGAAGTGCAAGTTTTTTTCATCTGTAAAACGGGAGAATTTGAGGAAGGAAAAGCTGCGTCTCCTTAAACTTGCTCAATTTATGCAAAATAAATCCTGGAGGCGCCCCTGACTAGAATAAAATGCCTCCGAGCTGTTCACGCTAAGTAATTACTTTTATTTAATGCATTCCATCCACAGAGCTGGAAGCTCTGAGTTTTCCCTCTACCTAATTGCTAGAAAATCTCCACAAAATGGACATTATTCTCCCTTCTATTAAGAAACAAAACAAAGTCTTTGAGACATGATGTTGCTTATTTACCAAAGGGCAAAGAACAGAGACGTGAACAGTGCCAGGAATGAACTCCATGCCCAGGGACAGTTTCATCTGTTGAACTTAAAACTCCTCAAGAAGGGTTTGACGAGAGTTGTCACTCTTCTGGGCTTGGAGGTTGAAAAATACATGGAAATAAGGAGAGAAAGCGTAGACCTGTTGGGAGGAGAGCCCAGGAGCTCTCTCTTTCTGCACCTAGGGTATTCCTACCATTCTGATTGTCCAGATGCCCTTAAAACCATCTGCAGGTGATTAAATTAGATTAAGGCTACATTACACTCTCTGAAATTAATGACTGGGTTACACATACCACTCCCTGCCAAGACTTGCACTGGTCAAGGTGATAGAATTCCCAGCCCAGAGTGCATCCCTTTCTAATCTCTCTATTCCATTGCTAAGGAAGTAGCACAATGCATAGAAGATTCTTGATTTGCAACCAAACACAATGAATTTTGACACACAGCCATGCCTATGACTTGAGAATTCTCAAGTTTGGAAGCTTCCCTTACCTACACAGTGGTGATAGCATTGCTTTACACCCATGACTGTTAGAAGCACCAGATCAGATGATTATATAAGTGACCTGTCATAACAGGGTGTTAAATAATAATCCCTTTCTCTAAGGGGTTGCTCCAGGCATGTTCAGACTTGAGTCTGGTTGTCTCACCTCCCCAAAGAAAGGCCTTATTGAAGAAACAGAGTTAGCATGTTGTGATCTAATCTTAAAAGAAATCCAAGGATTGTCTTTAATCATTCCATTTCTCTTTGTTTGTTTGTTTTGTTTCGGGAACACAGCTGGCAACAATCAGTGCTTACTCCTGGCTCTACACTAAAGAATCATTCCTAATGGGCTCAAGGGACTATATGAGATGTCAGGGGTCAAACCAGGGTCTACTGTATGCAAGGCAAGTGACCTACCTGCTGTACTATCTGTCTTACCCTTCATTTGATTTCTTATGCTTAATTAGGACAGAACAACTGAGAATAAACCCAGCTCTATGAAGAATTAAAGTAATAGTTACGTGAACATTAAATAAAAAATTCAGTTGTGTGCAATTGGTTTGCTCTGAGGTAATGAAGAAAGTACACGAGTGGATACACACACTCCAGTGGGGAGCATCGTCCACATTTTGGGATTTGTTCTTCTGGAAGATGTTAGTGGTTGATGACTAACCACTAACATTAGGACCTTGCATGGGAAAAGAACAGAGGGACTTCAGCAGCAAAAGTTCCAGGTTCTCTCTGCACATCGACTTTACATATCTTGGGTTCTCACACATCAAATCCTGGACTGAAGTGAACTATGTGTCACTACCACCAAATGCCTGCTGGAAGCCAAAGATCTCTGTGCGACAGCCTACATGTCAACGGGCTTAAGCTATGTCTGGGTAGGAAGAAAGCAGAATGTGCGAGTCTGTCTCACTCTTACATGCAACAATCCAGCCTCTAGGTCTAAATCTTTAGGGCATGCAAGGGGTTTCACCTCTAAGCAACCTACAATAAGTTGCTTTCTGTACTCTGAAAGCCAGTGCAGGGGGCTCGGGAGCAGGGGAGAATATGAGCTGTAACTATTTTTAATGTTAAAGAAACAGTAAGAAAATAAACTGTGGTTCTTATGCAGGATAAAAATGTATACCATATGCTGTACTTTGGTTAATAACCGCAATGATTTTATTGGGGCTTTTACTAAGAAGATGGCTTTGTATTATACTGCCTACTTGGTTTTTAGTTTAAGTTGGAAAAAGGACTCTCATTTGAGCTAGAAAACTAAACAATTGTTGTTAAGTATTCTGAACTCGAGGAGTTGTGAGTCTCTGACCCTCTGACAACACAATAATTGTTCATCTGACTCTGCTCAGCATTTAAAGCTTCTGCCAGATGAGGAAGAATTTAACCACTTATGACTAACACATAAGAGTGGAAAGACTCAGAGTCAACTGTCATTACAAAATTACTTGGGATGCAACCTTGAAATATATTCATATATAGCATTTGGACAATTTTTAATACCTCTTAATGTCCAATGAAATATAATAATCATTATATCTGTCTTTGGAAGATCCAGAATGTTTTAATAGGGCTCTCAGGAATCATTAAACATTAGATGTCAACTTTTCCTTCCAGAAATAAGGAAAAGGAAACAGCTTTTCTTAATCAGGAAGTGAGAAAAAAATCAGTAAAATTTCTAGGGTATGAAAAAAAATTGTGTAACTAAACGTGAAGCTAGACTATTAATGGGAAATAATTTAAACCAAGAGCTTTATAGAAAAAGCAATTGATGAGCAAGAAAAGACATAAGATTTAAAGATTGAAGAGAGGCAATAATCGTGAATATATTTATAGAACAAGTGACGACAATGGAGGAAAATGAAATAGGCCATTTGGTAAAGTTCTAGTTAGTCCTACATAAGGGACTCTTGTCCATCAACAGGATTTATCAGGGAAATCCAAATAAAGAGGATAAGAAATCATCTCATAACAGTGAGAACAGCACATGTTGGAAAAACTGGTAACAATCTGTGTTGGTGGAGATGTGTTGAACTAGGAATTTCTTTCCACTGCTGGTGGGAGTGTTGTCTGATTCAAGCCTTGTGCTTGGAGATTTCTCAAAAAAAACAACAATAGAGTTTCCATAAGAAGCAGCAATTCCACTTCTTGGGATCTACGCCCAGACACAAAACTGTTCATCCAACAGGACAGTCACACACTGTTATAAATGCTGCACTTTCTACAATAGAATAGAATTTGGAATCAACTTCAATGTCCATCCACTAAGGATTGTAATGAAGGTGTGGCTTATGTACACAGTTAATGACTTTATAGCTGAAGGAAGGATGAAATCATGCAATTTGCTGCAAGAATTCAACTGTGGAACATGGTATGATGGAAGAATTCAGCTGTGGATAACTTTGTAAACTATGGTGCCTCAATGAAAAATTTGATAAAGGATGGTGAATAAATATTTATAAAGCAATGGAGAAAAGGAAAAGATGAAAGAATAACAAGTTTTATGGAGTCCTGGTTAATCCTGTAGATGGGAATCAACTTGCTGATCAAGGACAAATATTTCCTTATTGTCTACTGTTCACAATTAAAATAATACCAGAAATACTGTTACTCTTTGAGAATAATGCACTGGCTAAAATTAAGTCAAGCACATCATTGATTCCAGTAAATCTAACTTAATATTCTATGATAAGTGTTTCCATTGTTCTTTCAGAATGAACAAGTTTGGATTTTTAAAAATCATGTACAAAAGGGGAATGTTTGAAAAAATATTTTTTTAAATAGCAGTATGGAGTTACTAATGGGCTATGACAAGCGATTTTTCCAGACTTCCATTTTCAATCCATATTTCTGAATAGCTCTGTGAGGTTTTGCATTAGTTTCACAGATTTCCCCAAATGATTATGCCGCAGTAATAGAATAAGGCGCATCTGCAGCAGACTGATTGTATCGTCGTGTTTACTGAGAATGAAGAACTGTCACAGGCAGGCTGATGAGAGAAATACGCTTGAAGATTACTATTATTAAACAACCAACTGTTAAAAGACCCACACACCATATCAAGAGGAAATACAGAACAAGTTGGTTTTGTAGCTGAAGCCAAATATTTTGGAACTCATCCACATTAAGCTCTCACTTTTTCTCACTATGGTGCTTGATTTTGTGATAAGTTTGCATACATTATTCTTCCCGGAGGTACATTTAGTTTAATTAAATTTCACAATTTAAAAGTATTAAAGCCTGTTTCTCATAATCCTTGAAGTCTAGTGTGTAGATACACTGGGTCCAGCAGCATTTCCTGAAGGAGCTTGGGTGACTTTTCCTGAACAGGTTTAGAGGCCAACAGTCATTCCGACTTGAGAGAGAAATACAGGCTACCCAGGGAACATACAGCTCTACTGAGCACATCACTTCTTCAGGGCATAATCTCTTGGTACAGGGCCCAAGGTAGAGCTTTCAAACCTGCCAGATAACCTCAGTTCTTTCATCTTCTGCTTTCTATGAGTCCGATTTTTGTTTTTCTGCCTTTTCTGTACAAGAATTCATACTGAAGACATCAGAAGCAAAAGCACAGGACTTTATTTTGTTCTGATCCTGTCTCTATGCAGATGCTGTTTTTTTTCTCTCATCTGAGGACCTATTGGCACCAGGTGTGAGTCTAGGACCTGGTCACACAGAAATGAATATGACCAAATGCTTTCTGCCAGGGAAGTCGTAATCTCAGAATGCAAGCACCCTGCTTCCATTCCTATCTCATATTGACAGCTGGTCTTACAGGAAGGAGAGCTGCAGGCTCTGGTAGTCATTCCTAAGAGATGAAATGAGAAAACATGATATGTCATAATAAGAAAATCGTCCTTACTGAATGCTAAAGGACTGTTGTATTAGAAGGTATTTTTGTTATTTTTTCCAACATAGTCTTTCAACTGATGGGTTAACTGAGGGCTCAATTGCCAATCATCCCTATCCAAAGTATTTAACAAAATGGAGCCCCACTCTGTTCTCAGAAAGCACCACACAGAGATTCTAAAACGCTAATCAGGATGTAGAAAAACACACCAGTTACCTTGCTTTGGAAACCGGAAACGCTTTTGGAGCCATATTTCATGCTGGGAGGTCATTAGCAGCGCGTCCATCCTCAGCAAAATGTTTTGCCACAGGTAATAATGGCTATAGTTATTCCTAATGTTTTCAAGTGTCGCATGAATGAATGAGTCTGTTCTTGTGTGAGGCCAAAGCAAAAGGTCTTTTGTAGTTGTTGTTTCTTTTATTCTTATTCCATACTTGGCACTGAGGATGTTTTTAAGCTTCTGGAAAACTCATGCAAAAATAGAACCAAAAATACAGACACCAGACACAGGTGCCAGTGATAGGCTAACCAGTTTCAGGTCCCCATGTCTTTTGTGTCAGTAGCTTTGGATGTCACCCTAAAAATCATAAGCATTTCCTCCTCAGAAAGTGTCACATTTATACTCCAAAGCATGTTTCACATGTCTTTTCCTCTACTTCTCTTCAATACAATTATCCAATAGATGATAGCTAGCTGCTTAAGGTCTCCAACCCATTTTACTGTTGCCAAGTTCCAAAGACAAAGAAAAACGCTGGGGAGAGAGGTCATCAGGTAGCCTCTTTCCTTCCATGTGGCCAACCCCTGTTCTATCCCCAGTATCATATACGGTCCCCTGAGCATCACCAGAAGTAATTTCTTTGTGTAGAATCGGGTACAACCCTTGACAATCCCTGGGTATGTCCCAAAAAAGCAAAATATAAATAAGATTAAGACAAAGAAAGATTTATATTTCCATTCCACCACTTTAAGCGTTCTTATTTCTATGACCTAACTTTCTCATCTGTAAAATGTGTTCATTAAGTAGACACAATTTACAAAACAAGGAGAAGTCAGCTGATGCTGTGACCAGACAGCGACCACACAGAGCATCCCACACAGTGGCTTAGAACATTAAAATTCTATCTTATGTTTATGCAAAACCCTCTGTGGAACCAGAGGTATCTCAGGCACCCAAAATACCTAATCATTTTGATCATGTCATTTTAATGCAAAATTTTCCCCTAGACTCCCACAAAAGGTTCAAATATAGTCCTCTCATAAGCAACTTGGGGCTCACCTCTGAAACCAGTACACACCGCTTCCCATTCCTAATCAAGAATCAAAGAATATATGTCACCAGCCAGCAAGAGAGTGGGGAGCTCATTGTTCCAAGAAACAAAGGGGCGAGGGGAAGGTAATCGATACTGATGAACACTAATAATCATTTTGCCTCGCAGTCTTTGGACTGATTCCTCTGTGCACCAAAGGCGGGGGTAAATGAGACTGACGAGCATTAATAATCACCTCACCTTCCAGACATATATCTGCTCTTCCAGAGACAGAATTAGAAAAGTTGTGACACTGGGGAACCTCAGGAATCTGCCCCTGATTCTGAATTTCCCATAAAGAGAGGTGCATGGTCAGACTCTTTCTTCTCGCTAAATAAATATGAATAGTAAAAGAATCCTTGTATTCCCCAGGCTGAAACTGTAGTATGTAAATATTGATATTGATTATTTAGGTAGAGATAGAGATATAGATAGAGATAGAGACAGAGACAGAGACAGAGATAGAGATAGAGATAGAGATAGAGATAGAGATAGAGATAGAGATAGAGATAGAGTAGATATTAGATGATATATAGAATATATAGAGATATATAATACAGAAGATTGAGATTTTATAGAATTAGACCTATATTAATACAGAAGTAGAGATAGAGACAGATTTATATTGAGGTTACACCTGCTGTTCTTGGGGCTTACTTCCAGCCGCAAGAGAGGTGTGCATAGGGTCCCTCTGTGCATAGGGTCACCCCTAGGAGTGTTTAGGGTATCATGTGGTGCCAGGAATCCAATTGGGGTCATGTAATGCACATTTTAGGTGTCTTTCTGGTGTCCTAGTATATATTTTTGAGTTTAACCAAGTCTGATTTTCATTCTATGGACTCTCTCCAGTCTTACCAAGAATACTTGGATGCAGTACTTTGATCAGTTCCTTTTCATCATTCAAAGCATTGCATCCAAGAACCACTGCCTCCCACGGGCATCTATCTGGTGACCTCAGATACTCAGCTTGAGTCACTTGGGGACTCAGATGTTTAAGCAAACCTAAGATGTTTTTGTCAGCCTTTCTTTCTGCTCCTGCACATCTATGAATCTTCCCATGATTCTTCTCTGTGGAAAGGATGTGTCAAAGATAAGAATTCTCCTCTTTAGTTCTTGACACTTCATCACTGAACTATCTATAGTGCTCGGTGGTTGTTCCCTGCTTGTGCTCAATTATGCACCGATTTGGTGCCCCAGAGTATGTGCTCAGGGAGAAGGGGCACCTGACCACGCCTAATCAACCCAAGAACTCTGGCTGGACCTCTCTTCGCCTACACAAAGGACTCCATGACTCTCCTATGACTCAGAACTCAGCTTCTGTCCCTGTCACTCCTCCATCTTGGACCCCTTCTCTTTCCTCTCTGCAAAGAAGACAGAGTGAGAACAGAACAATTGTAGATATTTCAACAAATCAGGCCTATAAATTTCACCCTTTTCTTCACCTCAGTGCTCCTTCAAGATTCTCCTGCATGTGCCAGTCTCTGAGCCAACACTGAAACTTAGACTCCAACATAAGTGAACACAGGTGGATGCTCAGTCCAAACAGAACCAACGAAACAAGACTGAACCAATGAAACTCTCCTTGTTTTCTCCTTGCTAGACTAATTCTAGTTTTTCGTTTATCCCTTTTCTCTATCTGGACTGTCTGGTAGCTCCACGGCCATACCTTGGGTATGTTTTCATATCCCAAGCCCATACACCCAGCATGACAGATCAGGAGTTAATTAAAGGAATACCTACAAAACAGCATTCTTTTGAAGGACAATTTGATATCCTTCTAGAATATTCCATGGGCAATGAGGCATTATATTATTACAGAACCTAGATACCACCTACACGGCAGAGCCTGGCAAGCTACCCTGGTTTTATTTGTTATGTCAAAAACTAGTAACAATTATGGACCTCAATTCCATGACCTGAAGAATGGTTTGAGGCGCTTCCTGTCCTGTTCACTTCTTTGTCCCTGGAGCAAGCAGATGGCCTTGGGTTACACTTGCTTGTGACAGGAAGTATGGAGATGTTACTGGTGCCCTCTCAAGCAAATCGATGAACAACAGGAAGACAGTGACAGTGACAGAAACTCCATAAGACAATACAACAGAAGGAAAGGGGCCCAGACACAGGAACTCTTGAGCATTTGTGATGGTACCCTCTGAGTGGAGGCTCAGTTGGCAAAGCTGGAAAGAAAGAAACAGGCAGATGATGGCATGAGACAAGATTTTGGATCCTTGTTATCAGCAGAGTTGAACATAGATCGAGGATCTTCGAGCTGTTATCCGTGCTTCTGTACAGCACACACATATGCCCGGATTTATAAAACAGCAACTTGGGAGAAGCTAACCTCGGAAACAAAGGGATTAGGGGGCTAAGCAGAGGTCAGTAATGGATCATTGCACACAACATATAGAAAATTCTGATTTGAAAGGTAACCTGAAAACGCCAAGCTCTGTAGCATTAAATAAACCTTCTAAAGTTCAGGTGCCAATCAGAGCTTCCATTTGTAAACGTAGAAATCTCAAGGGCAGCCACTGTTGACAAATTGCTAGCATTTCCTTGCATCAGTTAGGCCAGAATGTCATTGGAAATAATGTTATGTGCGTTCCCACAACCCACAGCTTCAGGATATGGGCAATGGGAAAGCAAACCAAAGCAGAGAGGAGAAAGTATTTTTATTATAGCACTTCAATGTCTTTCCACATGGCTACTTTGCCCTAATTTGATTCTTATAAAACTCACTGTGAACTATTGGAAATCGGGCTTCCTCTCCTCCCCACTCACCCAGCTTCTCCTGGTGTCAGTGTTCTGGTATCATTCAGTGTGCTGTGACCTTTGGAGTAAAGGAGGTGAGCAATGGCAGGAGACAAAGTTCAACTTCACCCCAGATATTACACTGAGAGCTCAGGGCCGCTGAGTCCAGTAAGTGAGGAGCAATCAGAGAAAATTCCTCTTATATTGTTTCAACCTTACCATGCACTTCCTTTCCCTCTTTGTAATTGATTTTGTTTGGGAGCCATATCTGACCCCGCTTATATCTGACTCCTGGTTTTGTGCTCAGGGATCACCTTTGGCTGTGCTTAGGGGCCATCCATGGTGCCAGGATGGCACTGGCTGAAGGCTGGCTCTCCTGTCTCTCAGGCTCCTTGTCTGCTTTTGATTCTGGCTTTATTACTTTACATTTTACCGTAGCTTCAATTGTTTCTGTTCACTATAGGCGGGGGATAGAAGCGTGCAATTGCCCATTGCAGCGGGTGCAGAGGCTGAACCACAAACAACTTTCCTTCCCCACACTCCTGTGTCAAGACATTGAGGCACTCATGGGGTTTATGAATAAGGGTAAGTGGTTGGTTTGGGGGAGCGGCTCAGTTATGGAGAAGGGGACAGGGAACCCAGAATCCTAGACACGAGGTTTTGCTCAGGAGAACTGGCTCCCCTGGTGAGTGTCTGAGCAGTGTATTGGAGATGAATGAGGGGCAGTAGAGAGAAAACGCTGTCCAGGAGGCATTGCCCAGGACACGACCTTACCTCGCATTTGCTCTTGGGATCCATAGAGTCCTGATATCTCTCTCTCTCTCTCTCTCTCCCTCTCTGTTTCTCTTTCTGTCTCTCTCTCTCTCTCTGCTTCTCTGTCTCTTTCTGTCTCTGTCTCTGTATCTCTCTGTCTCTGTCTGTCTGCCTGTCTGCCTGTCTCTCTCTCTCTTCTCTCTCTCTCTCTCTGCCTGTCTCTTTTCTGTCTCTTTCTATCTCTGTATCTCTCCCTGCTTCTCTGTCTCTGTCTTTGTATCTCTCTCTGTCTATCTGTCACTGTCTGTCTGTCTGTTTGCCTGTCTGCCTGCCTGCATGCCTCTCTCTCTCTCTCTCTCTCTCTCTCTCTCTCTCTCTCTCTCTCTCTCTCTCTCTCTCTCTCTCTCTCTCTCTCTCTCTCTCCAAAGGCAGAGTCAGGCAACTGCTCCCAGGCAGTCCCCTTCAGGACACTTAGCCATAACTTCTCTTTCCCATCCCAGTCTTTGTCAAAAGCAGAATCAAACATCCCAAATCAACTTCAGAGGCTGTAAGATCTGAGCTGCAACCAGCAAAAGCAGGATGAGAAGCTGATTGCAGTGCAAACTGGTCCTCAAGGTGAGCTGGGAATCTTCTCACGTATTTTCTGTCAGACCCCAGCAGAGTTCTCCCTCTTCTAGATCCAGAGAGGAGACTGAAATCGTCCCACACTGGCCAGGGAATACATCTGCCATCAATATTTCCTGAGAAAACTTTTTAGGACCAGAGGAAGAAAGCAAGCAGACAGCAAGCAGATGTCGAAGAGGGCACAAAACTCCAGGGATCTGCAGAATATTCCAACAGTGGTTCCCAACCTGCTCCCAGTTTTGCTTGCAGGAGAACAATTCTTCTGGCCTCATAGAACTCTGTCCAGGGAAATAATAGAGCAATTCGGACAAATGGACAGCATGCGCCTGACTCGGGTCGAGCTCTGACACCCCATTAACCAAGGCACATTATGAGGTAGAGACCTGGCTTGCCCAGCTCACTGCTACTGTGTCCGGAAACCCCCTGGATCACTCGCAGTATTGCACATTGAGCAGTAGAACATAGTTGTCCCCTTGCAGAGAACAATGAGCCGGCTGGGCTGAAAGCATTGGGATCCTGGACCTTCTGGTAATTGCCGGGGAACCAGCCCCCTCGGAAACAAAGCTCCAAATCTCTGCACTTTGCTCTCTTACCCTGGCTAGGGGCCAGGTCATGAATGGCAATGGAGAAATCCCTTTGCCCTAGGTCCTAAGGCATTACTGGGATTATTTGTTTCTGTCAAGAAAAAGCCGTCCTAAACAAAGGACGGCGCACACATGCTGCCTGGGCACACATGTTGCCTGCGCACATGCTGCCTGAGCATATGTGTTGCCCGCATCTCCCCTCTTGAGATGTATACTCTCTTACTTTTCTCTCCCCTTCCCTCTCCAAAAACCTCCTTAATAAAATCTATTTTACTTCACTGCTCGTCGACTCCTGAAAATTCTTTTTCTGCGGAAAGACAAGAACCCTGAGGCAGACCTGGGTAAGGCCTAGGACTGACTTTCCTTTCCTGCAAAGAGCAATTTCTCGCCTCCAGCCTGAGTCCGTGGCTCCCGAGAAACCTCGGGTGGTGGGGATCAACTCCCATGCCTAGAGATCAAGCGGGCATCAGGTGTGGCTTGACGGCCACCTCGTGGGGCTGGTGGGGCTCAGGCCCATGCCGTGCAGGGGCTCATCACAGACTTTATCAGTCCTAAACCTGCCCAGCGGGTCCTGGGTGGCAGAAGCGGCTGGGGGAGAAAGTGACCATCTCTCTCCCCTTCCGGCCTCACATAAGTCACCCGTGGGGTCCACCTGCAACATTTTTGACGACCACGAAGGGACGTTGCAGTGAAGTCCCCCAGAAGGAGGTACTCTGTGAAAATCTTCGGAGAAGGTACACCCGGCAGAGCAGAAACCAGCTTTCCCCGTTGAACCCCCCTGCATTCCATGGACCACGAGAGCAACTTCCGACCAGAGTCCACCATCCCGATGGAGCCTCGGAGGAGCCCAGAGGAACCCCCCACGCCTTGCTGGCAGCCATTTTCACAATCCACGCTCTGCAGCAGGTAAGATCTCCACCCAGCAGACTAATCCAGTCTCCAGCCCCCAGATTAATCCAGTCTCCAGCCTGGCTTGTCAGAAACCCAGCCTACAAGGACCCACCACGCAGAGACCCGCCCTTCAGAGGAGAGTATTTCAAGCGCAGGAATGCTTGAGCCTAAGACACAGGTACACCCGGCAGAGCAGAAACCAGCTTTCCCGTTAGCGCGCTGCGCCCGCGGGATTTACCTCCAAATTCAACCCACCCCTCTGAGAGAGTCCCACAAATTAATGAGAATATAGCGCCCGCATGGCAGAGCCTGGCAAGCTGTCCGATGCGTGATCGATATGCCAAATCCAGTAACAGAAATGTTTATTTTCCTGACCCAGAAAGAGCCCTTAATACGGCAGCAGCAAGAAAGGCAAACAAGCAGTGCCAGACAAAATTTCATGGCCATCCTAGGCTGCCAAACGAAGAAGGACTAAAATGACTGTCTGTACTTTCAATGCACGTACACTGGCATCGGAAGCATATATTGAGGATCTGATGCTGCAAGCAAAAAAGATCAAGTACGACATCATTGGTCTGACTGAGACGAGGAGGCATCAGTTGCATCATGCTGTATTTGACACCGGAGAAGAATTGTTCCTTGGAACATGCGACGAAAAAGAGGCATCGGTGGCGTTGGTGTCCTTGTCAACACGAACATGGCTGTAAACATTGATTCATTTGAATGCCTTACAAACCAAATAGGACGATTACAATTGAAGAGATGTGGCCACTGCCAGCAATTTCTATCTTCATTGTCTACGCACCAACATCCACATACAAAGAAGACGAAATTGAGAAATTCTACATGGAATTGGAGGAGTTCTATAAAAAAGATCACACCTTCTACAAGATCATAGTCGGTGATTTTAATGCCAAGATAGGACCAAGAAGATCGGCTGAAGAACTCCACATCGGGACCCATGGCCTAGAATGGAACGAACAGGGTGAGAGACTATCTGAGTTCATCATGTCCACCAAGACCATTCATGGGAACTCACAGTTCCAGAAAGCTGAAGCGAAACGTTGGACATGGGAATCTCCTGGCGGACATTTCCACAATGAAATTGACCACATCATCTTCAATCGACGGTTTTGTCTGACCGATGTAGCTGTCGTCCCCAAATTCCAAACAGGATCAGACCACCGTCTCCTTCGTGCAAAATTCTACTTCCCGCAACGGGGAGAAAAGGCTGCAAAGTTTAAGAAGAGAACTCCCAGAACGACCACCAACTGGGAACTCTTTGGCACCATTGCAGCAACATGGGAAGATACCATCATTGACGACATCGATGAAGAATACAACCGACTGGTTCAGCACCTCCATGATTGTGCGAAGAATGCTGAGAGAGAAAAAAACACAAAAGGACGCCTGTCTTCAGAAACTCTCGAGCTCATTCGCCAACGTGGCAAGGCGCGAGCCTCAGGAGATCAAATGCTAACATCCAAACTTGCTAAACAGTGCAGAGAAGCGATAAAAGAAGACCTCAAAGGCAGAAGAGCAGAAATACTGGAAGATGCAGCAGAAGCCGGGAAAAGCATTCGCACTGCCCGCCTGTCCTTTGCCAACTATAAGACCAAGATGACTGCCCTCCGACGCCCTGATGGATCTATCACATCTTCCAGAAAGGCAATGGAGAAGATTATCCAGGACTTCTACTCAAATCTCTTTGATAGCCACATCCACCTGCCCACATACCAAATTCCACAGGATGGATATGTCATTCCCAACGTTCTCCCTTCTGAAATCCGACATGCCATCTTGTCAGTAAAGAAGGGAACAGCACCAGGCCCCAAAGTCAGACCCAAACATCTGAAGAATCTGCCATCGGTACTCATCAATACACTAACTTGGCTCTTCGGCAACTACACCACCTCCGCTTCGCTGATGACATCGTTCTAATAACACCAAACATTAGCCAAGCGGCACAAATGCTGGCTGACTTTGACCGAGAATGTGGAAAGGTAGGTCTACAGCTGAATCTGAAGAAAACTATGTTCATGAGAAATGAACTAGTTCCAGAGGCCCCATTCACTCTCAATGGAACAAACATCTCTGATTGCAGCAGTTATGTGTACCTAGGTCGAGAAGGCAACATGATGAATGACCTAAAACCTGAGCTGCTCAGGAGGAAGAGAGCAGCATGGAATGCCTTCAAAGGCATCGTAGAAATAGCTAAACGGACAAAGAACCTCCGGCTCCGAGCACATCTCTTTGATTCCACCGTTCTCCCTGCATTAACATACGCCTCAGAGACCTGGGCCCTACAAAAGCAGGATGAGAATGCTATTCAGGTCTCCCAGAGAGGAATCGAAAGAGCTATGCTTAGAATATCACGCCTCACTCAAGTGATAGAAGGAATCCGGAGTTCTGACCTCCGTCGCTATTCCAGAATCAGGGATGCTGTCTCGTTTGCCAAGGCATCGAAAATCAGATGGGCTGGACATGTAATGCGATTTGGAGACAACCGCTGGACTAGAGCCATTACTGACTGGATCCCACGGGATGTCAAAAGATCACGTGGCCGCCCACCTACAAGATGGTCAGACTTCCTTGTTAAGACCCTGAAGGAACAGTTTGAGGCTCTTCATATTCCTGAATCAACCAGATGCCATTGGGCTACATTGGCACGTGATAGGGTCCAATGGAAATGTTACTGGCGCCGCTCGAGCAAATCAATGAATAACGGGATTCAAGTGATCAAGTGATCAAGTCAAGAAATAAAAGTTATTTAGATTTTCTTGTAGTACAAACAGGATATGGATTGTTCAAAGCAATAATTCCTAAATAACTATACAGGTATTGAAACATTAGCCTCTTGAAAACCTTGTGGTGCAAAATCAAGTGCCGGAAAGTGTGGTACTGTCTGGCTCCACTAACTGTGCTGCGCTTTCTAGGCTGAGACTAAGTTAACCACATTTACATTGATATCTGAACCACACTGAAGTGGCGAGACACATACAAAAGACAAAGTCAAAGTACCATAGGAAATGACCCAAACACAGGATAATAGCAGTCTGCTCTCTGTGGGGGGGTCACCTCTTCTTACAAGGTAAAATGACTATTCAGAGCCATGGGAGTTAGAATGAAAATTTGAAGCATATCTTTGATGGGAGTTCCTAAAATAAAAACAGAAAACATAGGGAAGTTGTATTATCCCAAGAGAAAACTATTAAGAATAAAGGAAGACATATTTTTTCTAATGATGACATAAACCAATCTTGGACAGGATAGATATAATGATCTGTTTCTAGAATGGAAAATGCTGAAGAGAATAAGCAAATAACAAGTAGGGGGGAGCCCATGAAAGGGGAGCAATTAATAGACTTCCCATTAAAGATGCATGGAATGAAATGATACTGACAGGATGCTAAGGAAACCTAATGGTCAATTCGCAGCCAGTTGAGCTTTTCATTTCAAGAGTGATGGTGAATTAAAGGAATTTATGCACAATTGAAGAGGGAGAGGGCACTACTTCAAGAAAAGATCAGTTGATAGTGGGTCAGTGGATGGATCTAATGAACAAATGGAAAGCTGAAGCACAGGGCCAAGAATACGACAAGCCTGTTGATTAATTTAGGTGCCATTTAAAAAAACAATTGTTATCATGAGTAAATAAACTAGCTATGAAATATGGTCATCAAGAAGTAAAATAAGCAAGTTAGGAATAACTTCAGAGCTGTGTCAGAGGTTAGGAATTATTAGAAGCCATCCACCAAAGAGCCCACTCTAGGGTTATCTGGATTGACCAAGACAACTTAACAAAGTCCAGACAAATTGATGTCTAGCATATACTAACTTTAGGTGTTTTGTGCTTAGAAGTGATATATTCACCACCCTTTACTGAAAACAAGCAATATAAATTCACCCTATTTTCATTTGCTTTTGATCTAAGTGCATAGGTGTTTGCACAGGGTCACCGTGATGGCTTTCTGCGTGGCTAGCATGATCAGTCACTGCTCTGGGGCACCGGTTACCATTTCCTGATAAGCAACAGCATGTTTGGTTCAGTTCCAACCTCCACAAGCTGCAGAACCCAGTTTTGGGATGAAGCAGCTTGTGATACTGCTACGATCCCCACTTCCGATGCTGAAAGCTCCCCCTCAGCAGAACTTGAGATGCTTGTGATGTATGAAATGCTGATGGAACATACATGTGATCTCCTTTTCACATAGACCCTGGAAACTTCCTGGAAACTCAATACCTACGCAAAATCTTCCTATGAATATGCACAAACTCTTTTTAATCACAAACACCAAGACTAGGCAGGGAGCTGGCTTTGGGTACCAGAGACAACCTCGCTCCAAACTTTCAGAACCTGATACTCTTTTCTTACAGCACAAATGAGGGTCTTTGTGTTTCCACATAAGACAACGACCCCCAGCGTTCTGCCCAGTCACTGACATAGATCTTAATTTCTTTGTAACCACATACTTAAAAATGAAATATTGAAAATGTCAGTATATTTTAATCACTTACATTTATGGTCTCATTATTAGACAGGGGACTTGTGAGCTCACAGTGCAATTTGACATCTGAAATGTCTACTTAAGATGAATTGAAAAGTTGCTAAGAAACTCTCAGGAAAGGTGATGGATAAAAATGCTAATTTTTGTTAATTTTTTCATCCTCTGAGCACAAGTATATCTAATCTCACCAGATGTGAAATAATTGGAAATGAGTATAACAAATAGTGAAAAATCAATAAGCCCTTAGCGTTTCTCACAAAGGCCTTTTGTTTGCTTGTTGCTGAGAGTTTTGTGTCTGCGGATGTTTATGTGACAATTTATCACACTCCTCCAATGTCTCTGAAGTGAGTGTCAGTCTCTGAATTTGGAATGATGCTGTCAGCCTGTCACATGGACTTAGTTGAACATAAACTTGAGAATCCACCCCCCCCAAGTTACAGGCATCAGCAACTTCAAAACAGATGTAGGTTGGGAACCAGGGTCTTTGTAGATGTGTCTAGGCAAAATGAGTTGATGCTGGAGTAGAGTAGGCATAATCTAGTGATGGGGTCTTCAGAAGACCCGGTGAGTCTCCCTTTCAGAATGGAGGCAAACAGCAACCTTTGACAGTTGAGAACCTTCCTTGAACCCGGGACGTGATGATGTCAGTCTTCATATTCCTGATCAGCAAAGAGCGCTTCTGACCTCTCAGAAATTCCAGTGGAGGGACGAGTGCTGGAGCATGTGGAAGACACTAAGATCCCCAGAATCCATTAGTCGGCTCCCCTCCATAAGAGAAATAGGGCTGCGCATGCAATTTCATCTCAGACAGAGACATCGGCTGCTTGAGCAGCGTTGCCCATGAGGCCTGGGCTTGTTGCTCCCCGCCCAAATGCCGTGGAGAGGAGGCAGTAGGCAGCTGCTGATATCATGGAGCAAGGAGCCATGTACATAGGAAGCGATTTTTCAGGTAAAAGGAGATCATTTTTTCTTTATTTCAGAGACAAAGAGAAAATCAATTTCTTCAAAGACTTTATGAGTCATTTCAGTTATTTGTATTGACTTCCTTAAAGATGGGGTGGAGGAGGGGGAGTGAAATGGAGCCTTGCTGATAACTGGGAAGAAGGAGGGTTCAATCCTGTGGCCTTTGACCCAACTCTCGGATATGACTTTGTGACTCCCTGAGGAAGAAACTAGTCTAGCAAAGTCCTGAAGTCAGTGAGGTGCCAACACTGGCCTCCAGTGATGCTCTTTCACACTTGTAGGAAGTGAAGAGCTCCAATTTCTTCTTGGTGCACTTAATTAAATGAAACCCTACGGCGAAGTAGCCTGGTGGGGTGTTGAGTCACACAGAGAAAGCTGGAGTTTTGCCAGCAGCTCACAACTGCACGTGTTACAAGTTGTGAAGTTTCCCATTAAGCCCAGAGAATCCGGTCATAACCTTCTCAGAAAGAAATCTATAACTTGAAGTTAGTAATGCAGCTCTCTTACAAGAATAATTAGATACTAAGTTCTCCCTTGAAAGTCTAGGTCAGAATTCAGAGTCTCAAAGTGCAGCTTCCTGTTTATGCACAAGCTTCAAGCCACGAGGAGCCCTATCACCTTGCACAACTTTGAACTTAGAGTGTGCCTGGAAATGCCACATGTTTGTTAACAAGGACTCACAGAACATGTATTTTCATGCTCTTTAAATGGCAGGCTTTGGGGCGGGTAGAAAACGTCAGGAAGAGACTACAGGAAGTATAGTAACACTTTGCAAGGATTGAGACCACACAGAATCAATCCACTGCAATTAGAAATGAGGGTCCAGGTAGCTAAAGAAACCAAAGAGTCATCGCAGACTCAAAACCCAGTTTTCTCATTCTTAGGGCAGAGTTCTTCCCATTACAGGTTCAATAATCCCTGAAATCAATGTCAGAACAAAGAAAAAGGTAAACCAAATGAGTTCAGCGGACCAGCTAGCCGAAGAGCTTTGCTTTCCCAAGTGAGATCATTGTAAAAGTCAGGTCACCGTCAAGGCAGAGCTGCCTCTGTACATTCATTGCTGACCCCCTTGGATCCTTGATCTTGCCCTTCAACCCTGAACCTAATCTCAGCATGTTGTGAATGTGTGTCCCATATCCGACTTCTCTGTGAGGTGACACTTCCTCTGCATCTCATTCCCTTTCGCATCTATCACCCCCTACCCCCTACTTTAGGCTGAGATCAGGGCTTAATTAATTAAGAAAGTCACAAATACAGAGAGCACATGAACAAAAAAATGGAGCCACATTTGGGGACCAGATAAATGCCCAAGAAAATACACAAACCAGTACAAGCAAAGTCTCTAAGGCACAGTGTAGGAATCAATGAAAAAACTCTGCTCCGCTGCTTAAAACATTTTCATCTCTGAAAACAGTAAAAGTCAATGGCTAATCTGTGAGAGGAGAGGAGAAAGGCACGTCAGAGGCAGCATATCTCTTCTTTTCCTGAACGTGAGCACAGCCCTCATCTGCTCTCTGCCCAAACAGCCCTGTCGCTTTCCATCCATCCAATGTCTGAGGCACCTTCTCTCTCTCTAATCCCTTCCTCCCTCTTTGCATTATAAGAAACTTCATGTGTCCTTGTCACTTGACTTAGAGCCTAGTCCCAAGCAAACATTTTTGGCAAATTAAATCAGCAGCACGCATAAATTTGGGAAAAGGCTCAGGGTAATGGAAGGCGGGCTGCATGCAAATTGGAGGACACATTTAGGGTTGTAACAGCCCAGGCTTCGTGCCAGAGGTGCACTGATCCGTGCCAGAGCACCAGGAACACGAAACTCCCTGTCACTTGCTTTCCTTGATGCTGCAGAATTCCCTCATATTATTTTTCTTCTTTTTCTTTTACTTGCAGTCTGGAAAACATGTAGCTCCAATACCTAAAGACGTTCAGCTTTCACATAGTTCAAAAGGGTGAGCGAGTTAGCTCCAATTCTCTCTTTGAGGGTAACCAATTTGTCATATTTGTTTTCCAAATATGAAAGTTACTTGGGATTCCAGGGTAAACTCATTGCTATATTTTCTACTTCTTCCTCAAAATGGAAAGTCAAGAATGGGAGGCAGAGAAATCTAATCAATGCTCATTAAAAAGGAATCAGCCTCCTGGCTATGTTCTGCACACTTCCATTTCTCACTATCTTGATTTTTAGAGAATAACAGAATTCATTTTGGATTCTTAGTTTGCTCTAGCTTACTATAATACCTCCAAGTACTTGTAAGTGTGAAGGGCTCACACACAGATTGGAAACCAGAATAATCATTTTCAAGTCTGATATATAAAAGCTTAAATTAAATTTACTTTTTAAATTTGGTATTTAAAACCATCTCTTGACTAAAATATTTTGAACACAGAAAATTCATCCCTGTATCTTATGTAAATGCATTCAAGGGATCTCTACTTAATGGCTGGCTGTAACTTCTTGCTCCACCCTGTCTTTCTCTTGGCCCACTGACCAACTCTTTTGTCTGCAAAAGAAGAACGGCAAAAGGCTGTAGGTCTCCCCATACAATAAGTCTCTTGCTTGTTAGAGCACTCACAGAGATTAAGTGTGCAAAAGTGTGAGGAAGGGGTCAACACTGAGTTGGGAAATTACATAGTTCTCTTAAGAATGCAAGTAAGTCCAATATTTCATTGTATCCTAGGAGGAAAAGGACTTTTTAGTTACCACAAAGAAATGTTTCTAAGACTCCATGTTTTTTCATTAGTATTCATTATGTGGACTTGAAATATTATTATAGTTATGATAATGATCCTTAGGTTTTTTTTTTTTCTTCTTTATTTTTTTGCAATCTGAAAGCTCCCCCTTCTGACAATGTAGAATAATTTTTCATAGAGTCTCTCTACATGCTAGGAGCTCTTGAAAAGCATCCTAGGAATAAACAAATGTGATGCAGCATTCAACTCATGCCATAATCTCAAATGGGAAACATCACATTTGTAAGTTTGAAGTGAAGATAGTTTTTCTAAACTTATTGTAAGCAGCATTTCTATAGTTTAAGAAGCAAATATCAGCTGTTTTTACTGCAAATTGCCATGGATGGGGATCACCAGGGGCGGGGAACTCCTTGGTTTTACAAAAACAATATGTTTTTGTGTAATGTAGATAAAATATTTCACAAAAATATTTGAAAAATAGGAAAAGGACAGATACAGAATGACTGCATTCATTAATAGGATATAAATAGATACCAATGTTTTACTAAGTGTGGGAAATGGTAATGGCAGACTAAAACTCACCATTGAATATACACAAAGAGACTTAAGTGATAAACTCTAAATATCTGCAGGACTAGCCACGATGTGTAAAAGAAGAGGGAGAGAGATGCAGAGACAGAGAGAGAAACCGAGGAAGCGGGGCTACCTGCTATTGAGGCAGACTGGGGGTGGGTGGGACGGGGAGGGGTACATTGATGGTGGAAATGGGGCACTGGTGGAGGGATGGGTGCTGGAATACTGTATTACCAAGAACCAATTATGAACACCTTTGTAATTTTATGTCTCACGGTGGTATAATAAAAAATTTTTAAAAAAAAGAAAAATTGCAGAGAAGGAGGATAGAAAGCCTGTACTGGTAAGCTCTCCTGGCTCTGAGCTGTGAGAATAAGGACTGCTTCTTCCAAAAAAAAAAATTGAAAATACACAAACACAAAAATAGTTTAGTATACTGCACATTGACATTAGATAAGAATATTTGAAAATACATCTTTTATAATGGCATAATATTCTTATAATTTACAGTGTGTTTATATAATGGCATAATGATATATAGATTATTTCCAGTTTTCACCAGAACCAATAATAATGAATTTTATGCTTTCAATATTTTGATACTGTTCTTAAGAAAACAACTGAAAATGGAATTTCTGGGACGAATTTAGTGTTTCCCAAAATAATCGCACTATGACATCTTTCTGAAATTGCTTTCAGAAGCACATATTTGAAACTCCATAATCTGTACTAGTATTTTAAAAATTCTCCAAATTTATAGATGATAATAAATGCTCTTACATTTTATTTTAAACATATAAGACTCTTTTACACTAATATTTTTACCACAATTAATATTTTTCTATAAACCATCTCTGGATATACCTTAAAACATTTTCCAGTAGAGTGATGAAGGTGTTCTTATGGATTTTGTGTCTTTCCATAATTATTAGTGTTCCCATTCTTAATGGTGATTTATTCCTAATTCTCCAGTTGATTTTGTCTTCCACTAAAATACGCACTGCAAACTTTTATGTTTGCACCTATTTTTGCTTTATTCTAGTTTTTTCCATTGACTTTTCTATATAGTCAGCTCTTACTCATTTTAACAGCTTAGCAGAAAAGCCATTCTTTGTTATCCCTCTTTTCAAAATATTTTTTGCTCTTCTTCATACACTGATAAGGAAAACTGATAACTGTAGTAAAAAAATTTTTTGATCAGTACATATACAGAGCCATTTCTAGAACAATAGTTTTAACTGCAATGGCATTAAATTTGGGAAGAGTTTATTCTTATGCAATATCAAACACGCATAAGATCAGAGATTCAATTTTCATTTATTCCAGTTTTCACTTTCAGTCAAGTTGACCATCATGAGTATAATATTTTATGCATTATATCCCTTCATAGATTTATTTCTACCTGTTTTATTATTAATTATATGTGTAACCCTTACCTTTAATAAATTACTATGATTGTATATATAAATTTTTTCTATTTTTTTTACCAGCACTATTGCAGCTCTCTGGTATCATTCTCTTTCCATCATTTTGAGAGTCAAAAGAGTCATGGAGAGAAAAAATTTAGATTTGGTATCTTTTCATAGTACATTTCCTAGTTCAGGACTTTTTCAGTAACCATTCTGATCTCTTACTTGAATCTTTCTTTAACTCAGATAGTTGCTTATTTTACATGTTGTTTTTGTTAATTTGTTTGCTTGCATCACACTTGGAGATGCTCAGGGGTTACTCCTGGGTCAGCACTCAGGAATTACTCCTGGTGGTGCTTGGGGGACCATATGGGATGCCGGGGATAGAAGGAAAACGCCCTCTCAGCTATGCTGTGGCTCTAGTCCCACTTATTTTACATGTTTCTGCAATCCTATTTGTTTATCTTCAATTCAGAAACATCAGTCACGATCAGAATTCAGATCTGCTCTCTTCCAACATCCGTCTCTTCTGATTATTTCTCTGATTTCAGTTATGCGTCTCACATGAGTTTTCTATCTCCTCATTTTCTAGCCCTGCAGAATCATTTCAGTTCTTTCAAGACTTCCAAGGCGATCTGAGATTTCATGATTGCCCTAGTAATTTTCTTTGAATGATTTTACTTTCTTTGGTCCACTTTCAAGCTGCTCATATTTCACCTTTGACCAGGTGATTCCAAAGTCATCACTCACTTGCTATAGAAAAGCCCCCTTGTTGTATATTTTACTCAGATCAGAAGGCAGGTATTCCCCAAATAGAATTTATTTCCTGCAGTAAATCTTTTCCAAACCAGCTCTTTTCCTGGATATTGAGGGTTATGTCCCTCGCTATGTACTGTGAGCTATAAAAAATCTTTCACAGGCCTCCTGTTGGCTGTTTTTCTCTGTTGGCCCAGCCTCAGAGGCAAGGGCGGCCCTAGTATTGTATAGGTGCATAAGCATGCTGGGAGATTCTCTTCAAATCTCTTCACTGTCATTTGCTGTAGTCAGAAACCATGTCTTAGGCTGTTTTCTGTTTGCTTTTTAAGTCTGGAACTATTTTTTTTGTGTGTGTTTCAGTTTGTTTTTATTGAAAATTGCTGTGTCCAGTTCGGTGAAATCAGCTGCTGAAAGCAAGTAGGTTGGGGCCCACCCTCAGGCTTCACTTGTCTCTGAGGTGCTGAGTTTGTAAAACACTAACTCTTTGGAAGCCTGGTTCTGGGGAAGGTCAGCTTTGCCTTTGGTGGAGACCCTGTCACTCACCTTCAGGGATCACCTTCAAGCCAGGCTTACACAGGCCTTCTGCAAACCTTCCAACAGCCAAGGTAGGTTCCTTCGCTCCCTGGCAGCCCACCCTCACCATTACAAATGCTGAGCTGTCCCAGGAGGTCCAATTTCAACAGAGGACCCTGGTCTTGCAGGGGAAATTTCCTTCTCTCCAACAGACATTCTTGTGGTTTCTCCTTTGTGGCAGACACTTTTCTATTGGTTTCTGCCTACCAACATTGTGACTTTTTGTTTTTCTATTATTTGGTTATTCTGAAGGAGATTTAGGAGAATTAAGTTCCTGGCCTTCATGTTTTATCTGAGCAAACTGCCGTTCAGTTTTCACCCTTACCTCCCAACCTTGCAAGTTATACACCCTCTTTCGATCCCAAATCCTTTCAGCTAAAAATGAGTTTTCCTTCTTCACTGAATTCATTACTTTTTTTAAAAAAATTTTAATCTTCATATGCACTTCTTCTTCAATTACAATATAAGTTCTTTAAGGACAAGAAAAGTGATTAACCCTGTAGGTTTTTCCCACGTCTCTCCAGACATAAAACAGAAGTAGCCCCCTAAACCAGTATCAGGGGCGTCTCCCTGGCTCAATGTTCACTTTTTCTTTAATTCCAATCTTTCACTCATGAATTTATAACCAAAACTTCTTTGTCTAAATAATTTGCTCTTGAAATGTGAATTTACTGAGTTATTCTCCTAAGACACCAGCACTAGATTTATGACTTTTCACTGATAAGCAACATAAATCAATGAGCACATTATATAGAATTGTGTGCAAACGTTGCGAACTTTTCATAATAACATTATCTGATTGTGATCTCTATTTAACCACCAAAGGAATCTTTGTCACTGGAGAAATTTTTGTCATAGTCATAAAGTGGAATGCAGATAGAATAGATAGAATGATTTTTCTAACCCTAGTATTTTCAGAACAACTCTCCTGATATTTGTGTACACACACACACACATTTATATCAAATATATAATATATATTTGGAGATAGATATGGATATCTCCAAAGCCTGTTTCTAAAAGCACCAATTCTTCAGGCTGCCCTCTATAGCCATCTAAAACATGATAAAATAGCAATTGATGGTTGGAGTGTAATAATATAGTAAATGTACTCTGTAGTATCTTCTCTGTGCTGAGAATATCCCTGAACAAAAAATAATCCCTGGCTGGGACCTGGGACTCTCTATTTTTTCTTTGTAGTCAACTAGAAATCACCCCCAAGCACCCTTCTACTAAAATATGCGCTGAGTGTTTTCTCCTGTATTAAAATATTTGTAAATTGTGTTCTTTTTCAATATAGAGAAAAAGACTCAATTTGAGCTGTGAAAAAGGATGCTTGAGGCAAAACAAACTGACTCCTTGAGTCTGAAATTCAATCTTAATATATACATATATTTATACAGTATATATAGATGTATCATATATAGATATATATGTAAGATTGATAGATGGATGGATGGATGATAGACAGATGGATAGACGGATAGACGAGGGATAGACGTACAGACGGATAGATGGATAGACAGACAGACAGACAGACAGGCAGACAGATAGACAGATAGACAGACAGACAGACAGACAGATACAGATAGACAGACAGATAGAGAGATAGATAGATGATAGATAGATAAATAGATAGACAGATAGATAGACAGATAGACAGACAGACAGATAGACAGACAGATACAGATAGACAGACAGATAGATAGATGATAGACAGACAGACAGACAGACAGACAGACAGACAGACAGACAGACAGACAGACAGACAGACAGACAGACAGACAGACAGACAGACAGACAGACAGACAGACAGACAGACAGACAGACAGACAGACAGACAGACAGATAGATAGATAGATAGATAGATAGATAGATAGATAGAGAGATAGATAGATAGATAGATAGATAGATAGATAGATAGATAGATAGATAGATAGATAGATAGATAGATAGATAGATAGATAGATAGATAGATAGATAGATAGATAGATAGATAGATAGATAGATAGATAGATCGGTCCATAAGTCGATAGGTGGATAGTTCGATAGGTGGATAGGTCGATAGGTCGATAGAGCGAAAGATCAATAGATTGATAGATCGATCGATGGATTGAAGGACCGATGGACCAACAGACCGATGGACTGATTGATGGATGATAGATATTTGATGGAACAGCATCCAGCACTGGTCAGACTTTATCCCATTATCTACTGCCTTACTCATTATACTATTTCTTTGACTCCCAAATATTTTAACTTGTGCCAGAAAGATAAAAGGGGAAAGGGCATTTATCTTGCATGTGATAAACTCCAGTTCCCCAAGCGCCTCTGGATGTAGTCTACTCCCTTTCCCAGGGAGCATAAAAAGCACAATTTACTCACCAAGAAGAACCAGACTCCAGGAAAACTGGGAGATGTGAGATGGAGATGTGGGAAATGTGATCATCTCCCAAAACTTTCTAAAATATTTTTCAGTTCTTCCCCTAGTTGCCAAAGGCAACTTGTCTGTAAGTAAATCAATTTAATAATCCTTAACTTATCCTAGTCCTTGAGAAAGTTTCTACAACCCTATCCTTCTCCATTCTTTTGTCCTTCAAAAAGTTTCATAGAAGGACAACAGATGGATATTATATCACTAAATTGTTTGAGTACTTCCTGAAAGAAACCCAAAGTTGCTTTGTGCCACAGTTTAGGTTAGTGTCTGATGTGGATAGCAATAGATGCTATTATTTTCATTCTGTCCTATTTTTCTCTGTAAACACATTATCATTGCATTAAAATCTTAAAGAATTTCATCAGCAGGAGTCATTCACTTTGGTTTACATTGAAATATACTCAAACATTACCCACTGTACCTTATGCCTATTAAAACCTTGGAATCATAAGGTTCCAGGGAAAGTTAGAGAGCCCACTATGCTTAATTTGAAGGAGCAGATAAGTCAACACCAGTCAAACCACAACAATTGGATAGAGAAAAACAGGTGCAATAGCATCTATGCAATTGAAAACTATAACAATAATACAACTTGAGTTGAATAAAGCTAGAAACAAGAAAAATGCTCTTGATAAGAGCAAAAGAACAATTAGGAAAAATAAAACCATTAAATAAAGGATAAAAGAAGTGAGTTTGGTGAGTTTTAGCCTATGGAAATTTTAGCTTTGCAAACATTTCTAAGTTTTCTAAGAATAAAGATTAGTTCCTATGCACTAAACCATTTTTACACTCATACCTCGGTGAATAGGAAGTGGTTTTGTGGGGAAATGAAAGAGATTGAATTTAGATAAATATGGCTACAAGAGCAGATGTTCTGCTTGGATAAATGAATGAAACATAGGGAGAAAAGTCATTTGGAAATTGAAATTAAAAATCATGTTTTGATTGTGGAGTGACTAATCATTGGACCATGCGGCCAACAACTGTGCCATCTGTCTTCAGAAATCTCTAACTATAGCAACTGGAGGGCTGAGTTAGCTGGAGCCAAGGCAGTAGATCCTACAGTGAGTACACGGCCTTTCATGTCTACAGGCCTCACCCACGTCAGCTTTGTCACTTCCCAGGCAACTGACCCAGAAAGTTATTAGACTCCAGTTTCTGGATTTTCAAAACCTGCTAAACATGAACTCCTTCATCCTCAGGTGGCTATGTGGAATCTATGCAACTTTAAAAGAATGGGGCTATGGGAGTTATCTCAAATTTAGCTATATGAGTCTTAGAATATGAGTTAACTACTATTCTGTTTTATCTCAAACATGTGGTGAAGCCATGTTTTCACGTTCCACTAAAGAACACATTACATTTTTCTGTTTCCAAACATTCAATATTATACAACAACTCTGTTTGGAATTGAATGATATCCCCCAGATTGGCCTCACCATTTTTGAAGAATTTATTCCCTATACCATCAACATGCATTTTAATATACCCCTTCAAATAAAAGGCTTCATTTTATGCTTCACATTCTATATTTGTTTCTTTCTACTTCCTGAAGTACCAATACCTGTGCCAGATTTGTGCCCTGAGCAACCCTTTCCCTAACCTTCCCTAACTCATGGCTTATGGAGATTCCATTACACCATGATAACAGAACTCCCCTGGGTTTGGTCAGTGGGGTGAGTGGAGAGCATCAGACAAAGAGAAGCCAGTGTGTGCATTATTCCCGGACTCTGACACTAGCAGCATCTTTTTGTTGATTCTATTCCTTCAGATCCCCGCCCACTACAGTCTCTCAGTTGAGAAAGAAAGAGAGAGAAAGAAAGAAAGAAAGAAAGAAAGAAAGAAAGAAAGAAAGAAAGAAAGAAAGAAAGAAAGAAAGAAAGAAAGAAAGAAAGAAAGAAAGAAAGAAAGAAAGAAAGAAAGAAAGAAAGAAAGAAAGAAAGAAAGAAGGAAGGAAGGAAGGAAGGAAGGAAGGAAGGAAGGAAGGAAGGAAGGAAGGAAGGAAGGAAGGAAGGAAGGAAGGAAGGAAGGAAGGAAAGAAAGAAAGAAAGAAAGAAAGAAAGAAAGAAAGAAAGAAAGAAAGAAAGAAAGAAAGAAAGAAAGAAAGAAAGAAAGAAAGAAAGAAAGAAAGAAAGAAAGAAAGAAAGAAAGAGAAAGAGAGAGAGAGAGAGAGAAAGAAAGAAAGAAAGAAAGAAAGAAAGAAAGAAAGAAAGAAAGAAAGAAAGAAAGAAAGAGAAAGAAAGAAAGAAAGAAAGAAAGAAAGAAAGAGAAAGAAAGAAAGAAAGAAAGAAAGAAAGAAAGAAAGAAAGAAAGAAAGAAAGAAAGAAAGAAAGAAAGAAAGAAAGAGAGAGAAAGAGGGAAAGAGGGAAAGAGGGAAAGAGAGAGAGAAAGGAAGGAAGGAAGGAAGGAAGGAAGGAAGGAAGGAAGGAAGGAAGGAAGGAAGGAAGGAAGGAAGGAAGGAAGGAAGGAAGGAAGGAAGGAAGGAAGGAAGGAAGGAAGGAAGGAAGGAAGGAAGGAAGGAAGGAAGGAAGGAAGGAAGGAAGGAAGGAAGGAGGAAAGAGAAGGCTATTGCTTAGAAACTTACTGTTGTAGGCTACTGACCATACAGACGAAGAGCTATTATCTGGTAACAGAATCATGTACAATCATTGATGAATTTGAGAGGATGAAAAATAAATGATAATGTTTCTGTTCATTTATGTTCAGCACCATCCCAGGTCAGGCTGATCTCTACTCTAAATTCTTTTGAGTAATAGTAGGTTCATCAATGACTTGTTTTAATATCTATCATTCTTTAAAGTATGAATTCTTATCTTCTTCCTTCCATATTAAGTGATGAGTGCAGAAAAGGTAATTAAATCGTTTTATGTCCCCTAATGTTCCTTATCAGTTTGTTTATAAGAACACTTGATGGCTTTTTGATCAATTTGTATGATTTAAATTTTCTTCATAAAATTATGTTATTATAAGCCAGATTAAGTAAAAATTCAAGAATTAAATCTAAAATTAAATCCTAAATTTTCAGCACTCCAAATTTTAGCAAGCAATTATTATCAGACAGGATAAATCTGTAGCCTTGTTTCCAAAACATTTGGTTTTACTGGGTTTTGGTAATCTACTAATGATCTTTAGTAATAAAGAGTTAGTGATAGCTTGATGATTTTAATTCAGAGATCCAATTTGATTGGATTTTCTGATTAAAAAGCAAATTTTGACTGTGTGATATTATGCATAATAATATATCAAACTCCATATTGGGTTCTTTTTAATGGAAGTCTTATTGCACGATTAGAAAATGAAAAATGCAGTTTTTCAAGATTCATTTACTGTAAATTGACTGAAATTGAGTGGAAGAAAACTGAAGCCTATTTGCCTTATTGATGCTTTTTCCATGTATATAATAATTATTTCCTAACATGGATTTGAGAAACTGTAATTTGCTTTCACATTTAATCAATGGAGAGCAATATTTGGATCGGAGTTTTTCTTGACTAATATAATTACCACATTAAAAATCTTTCACTTTCCTTTCTCTTGCTAGCGAATTTTGGCTTCTCTTTCCCACTGAACTGTTTGCCTGTTTAGAATTCATAGGACATTGTACATGGAAAGAAGTGTGAAATGCCACTTTCCATTCTGCAACCTTATAAATGATTCATTCCTGGCGTTTATCAGGTAGCTTCTGCTTATAGATAAGAAGTCACCTCCCCTTTACTGCACATCATAGGCCCTAAACAATCAAAGACAGTGTGTAGCCTGCTAAGAGAGCAAGGAAAGGATCCAACGGAGCACACAGGGGGAGGAGTTGCTCGAATCCTGAAGTCAGCCCACCACTCATACTCGACATGAAATGATCACACTGAGCCTGCCTCGAGTGTGTGGTGTGGAGAAAGAGCCACCCTCTCAACAGGAGCCGGCAATCGAGTGGAAACTGTCTCTCTTCATGCATCGCATTACTGAATCAAAAACACAAACGAGAAATCATTATAACCCTGACTGGTGGCTGCAAATTAGCTAAAGCTATTAGAATCCTAAGGGTGAAGGTTGTTGGGTCCACAGCTGCTCAAAGGAGAGACCTGGTGATAGGTGGGCAAAGTTTAGTTGGCAATCAGTGAACAGGTTAGTGAACCCATGTCCTCAAAGCAACCATCTTCCTAGCAAGGTCACAAGAAGGGGAAAAAGCAGGCAAGAAAGAGTAAATTACAGACCAGTGGGTGCAGAAACGAACAATAAACTCTCCAGCTTGCCTGATGTCTTGAGGGACACTCTGGTTTATCTACAATTCCAAATAATGTAAGGGTTAGGCTTTTAAGGGCAGGGTATACTGAGTAGAAGCAGGCCCCCTATTTTGGCTTTGAGACAAGGATAGTAACCTATTTCCGATATTGATCTTCTGCTTGGTTTTACTAGCAAAAGAATTTCTCTTTCTTCTATTCTTCCATTCTGGGAAAACATAACAGCATGCCCATCTATCTTCTGTCATCATCCCTCTAATTTTATAGTGTCCCCTTAGGTTAAGCTTTAGCTTCCCTCTAGAATCTAGATCTAGAATAGCCATTTTTAAACCAATATCAGAAAATAAATGTATAAAGATGCTATATGTCCTTAAAAATTTGAGAATCTATTCCCACAATTTGGGATCAAAATTTAAATCTAGAGTATACATTTTTAACCAATTTCAGAAAATAAATCTACTGATTAAAAATGCAACATATCCTTAACGATCTGAGAACACATTTCCCCAATTTAGGAATAAAAGGAATGGCTATATTTATTGTGGAGTGCACTTTTATTTTATAAATCTTTTTATTTTACTTTTGGGGTCCTACTAGAAAGAGTAGGGATTACTCCTCCCTCTGCCCTCAGGAATTACTCTTGGCGGTGCCAGAGGACAAAAAGGGATGCTGCAGATTGAACACAGGTTGGTTGCATGCTAGGCAAACATTCTATGAGCTGGACTGTGACTTCGGCCCCTAGTTTTTAACCTTTACCCTAAATTAAACCCTGGACTATAACTCTAACCCTATTAATAACCCTTATCTTATCATAGGCATGACTTTAACAATTATCCTCAATTGAACATCACTCTAATAGTAACTCAAATATTCTACCACGACCATAGCCAAACCTATTATGAGTAATGTGATTAAACATATACACAACCAGTAGTATAAAAATAAATATTTCTTAAAAAATAAACTTATATACAACCATAATGAAACCTATCACTGATAAAAGTGATAGCTATTGAAAAAAAATAAGCCATTTCTAGACAACATAGTTTTTCCCATTGAATAAGTTTCTTCAATCCTTATGATTCAGTCCTATCTCTACATGTGTTAGACTAGATTTCTTTATTTCAACGATCTCACCATGCATGTAAAATAATAAGCATGTGAAAGAATTATTTCATAATCAATGAAAAGAATATATTCATGTGTTTACCTTATGCCTAAGACTGTGTTAAAATGTGTACCCGTGAAGGTTCCATCTGTCCACTACCTCTCTCAAAGGCCAATTGAAAAAGAGACACAATGACAAGTCAGGGGAAAGTTTTGGGCAACACACCAAAGGTGTGTCACCAGTGTTCTAAAATCAACCATTTTGTCTTCATTGTCACAGGAAGTTTTTATAAGCAAAGACCAGGGAGGAGCGCATGGTTTGCAGTCAAAAGACCATGAAATCCCCTCTGGGACTAATGCCCTGAGCAACACTACTAAACAAAGTCATGACAAATCTTAACAAAGTTAAGGGATAGTCTTTGATGGGAGTGGTGGGAGGGAATGAATCAAAAGAATGGATTCTTTCAACTTTGAAGCAAGGACCGTTTTCTTTGTCTAATATTTCTCTTTGGTGTGCCATGGAGAACTGAAAAGAAAGTTAGAATACACAACCATGTACCTACTCTTGGTTTCCATCAGTGCCAGCCTGCATGGCATAGGTATGGCAATGCCCAGACACAGGCTACAGATTTCTTTGTTGTCTAACAGCCCAGTCAAAGCCGGCTTCAATGGTTCAATTTTTCCACTGAGTAAAGGAGCGGCATATATCTGAAAATTACACTGAGAGAATACGTGGAGGTCAGAACCAAGCAGCAGAGAGATACTTAAGGACCATGCTGCAGACACACAAAAGCAATGGGAATTGACACATCCATAGGAATATTTTAGTTTGACATTCAAGAGATATTGTGTGAAGAAAAGAGTCTTGACCTATGCCTTGAAGAACGGTGTTGATGACTGAGTTCAGCTAGTTGTGCGTGAAAGGGGCAGCATCTATGTGTCCGGATTAATGAGGCAGCAGTGAGAAGGAAAACCATCCAGGGCCTTATTGATTGGGAAAACGTCATTGTAAGCAGGAGTGAGCAAAGTTGTCAGTGGGCAGGACATTAGAAGGTGACCGCAGTCAGCTTTCCCGTAAAGGCACACACATAAAACTCTTGTCATTAGTCACAAATATACCACACTTGCTCCAGTCTTGGTCACCCTAGAACCAGCCAACCTCAGAGAACTTCAGAGAGCCCGGCCAAGTCAACAGAGCCTGGAAGTGAGTCAGGCTTAATTCCGAGCACTGGAGTCACTGCTAGGACTTAAACCCAGCACAGGCTTGAAAATATTTCCTGCCATATGTAGTTTATATTGTTTATCATAGAGCAGAAATAAAATCGCCATGGGAGACGTGGTACTAGAGCAGTTAACTTATGTGAAGGAGGGAGTAAGGGTGGGATTTTCATGAAAGCTAAGCCTTCTCTACTCGTTTCATTTCACCTTGCTCATCCCAGAAACACCTCACATGACACAGGAGTTGAAAAGTTTGCTATAAGCATCTCCACGGCACAGACCCTAGCATCCTGCCGGTTCAATGAGGGGACCATCAGATTGTGTCCACTTGATCTTTACCACTCGGGGTACCAGCTCCCACCACCTGACTTATGCTGAAGGCTTGGCTTCAGGAGGGAGTGAGGAATTGCTCTTTGCAAGTAAAGGAAACTCAGTCCTAAACTCTGCCCAAGTTTCTCAGGAACACCACCTTCCCTCAAAGAACATGATTTCAAGAGGAGACAAATAGTGAAGCTAAATAGTTTTACTCAAAGAAATGTATTTAGAATAAAATAAGAAGGAAGAGGGAGAGAGAGAGATGTATTCAGGATAACCTGGGCTTCTCCAGAGGGCAAAATTCAAGAGAATATCAGGGTGAAACTTGGACAAATTTTCAAGGTGGAGGATGAGCCCCAAAAGCCTGGAAAAGTTGTTTTTAGATATTGAACATTCTTCCAAACTACTCCAGTCTGGCAAAGTCTATTGCTAGGGCATTGTCAAGAGGGGAGGATAGTGGGTTTCCTGACAGTCTTTACATATTCTTATCACCACCCTTAGATTCTCTTGAAGCTTCTCATTTTCTGAGGGACTCCACCCTTCTCTCTGTGATATTCAGTGTCAGCCTCTGACTGATGACCCATTCTATTCATCACCAAAGAGCTCAGAATTTGCATCTCAAAGGAACATGGTCCTCATCTCAGGCTTTTGGATTACTTCAGGGCTAGGCAATTTTTTCCATGTTTGATTATTTCTAAAAAAGAAAAATCATTCCCAGGTTTCTTTAGGAAAAAACAATTGCCTTCAATCCTTCTAATGGTGCTATTCTTCAAGCAGCTTTTTGCAATAGGAATAAAATTTCTCAAAATACAAAGACCTGGGGAAAGAGTTCAATACCTTTCTGCCAAAATCCAAAAGGAAAGTAAAGGATAGAAATGTCACCCTCATTCACAGAAGTTTATATTTCCTCTAATTTTCTATTATGATGCGTATGGACAATAGAGGCAAACTCATAAGAATAATCAGGAACAGTGACTCAATGCTTTAAGTATAGAGAGCGCCTGTCTGGAATCACTGTCTGTCCAGGGGAATGAAGATGATGAAGAGTTATAAAGAGTTACTTTACTGCCGAGAAACTCCCTTAGGAAATCCAAGATGTCTTGCATTGAGAGGAGTGTAGGCAGTTCTGCTGTCTGCACTAATGATTGTTGGTCCTGGACCTTCAGGAACGTGCACCTGCCTTAATCTTGTGCTTCCCCTGTAGGTCCTGAAAACCCAACCAAGTCTCTTCACTACAGGACATTGTCCAGGACCAAAGCTGCAACTTAAACAATGTATCTTTCTTTGCCTTGGAAATGACAGGACAGGCAGATTCAGATTGTTAATGCCAATGCTAAGAAATTAGGGTTTAAGTCAAGTTAGTTCATAATCGCATTACAAATGAATGAATGAATAGATGAATGAATGAATGAATGAATGAATGAATGAATGAATGAATGAATGAATGAATGAATAAAAGAGGAGGGGTAAGAAATGGCTATTTTTCCCAGAGCTCGGCTAACATTAGGAAAGCCAGGAATTTAAGAACAGCTCTAGGAGATAACTCCACTAGAAGGTAAGTGAAATCATCTTGGAGATAAGAGCTTTAACTGAAGCCATCTCTCATCCTCCCGAAGGGCCCTGTACCATTCAAGGGCACTTTGCTCTTTGACAAGGACAAGCCTGGCTAGACAGGGATTTGCTCTGAAGTGTCTCATTCTGGGGGACCTGCCAGCCCTGCCACAGCTTATTTTTTTCTCTTGGCCATTTTCTCCAACTTAATAGCAGCGACATCCGTCAGTAGATTTAAGTGCATATTGCTCGGGCGAAGCCCAGCATAAGAACTCGGAGGGGAACTCTTCCAGGAATTGGCTGAGGCAGGGCACCAACAGAGTTACCACCAGTGGGAATGTGGTGCGTGATGAACCATTGTGCAGAGCAGCAGATGGAAGCTGTAGGGACCCTCAAAGGGAGAAAGAAGCTCTTATCTGTACCCCACCCAGCCACCCCCACCAGTCTGGTTAGATGACTCTATGGCCTCTTGCCCTATTAGAAATGTTTATGCACAGAGAGACCAGCAAAGGAAGTTAAAGAAAATTAAAGTAATAAGATAAAGGGCCGTAGATGACTAGAGAAAGGTTTCAGGCTAGCTTCAAAGACAAGGTAAGATAAAATGAAGCAGATTTAAAGTTCAATTCAAACAATGAAAAGACTCAAGATTTAAAAAAGTTGAAATTTAAAACTAGTCAAATGACTTAGAGAGTTGTACGGTTTTTTATAATGAAATTACATCGATGTGTAAGGGCCAAAGAGATAGTACAGCAGATAAGGTACTTACCTTCAGGGGGCCTACCCAGGTTCAATCCTAGGCATCACCTGCATGATCCCCTTAGCAAGTCAGGAGCTATTCCCGAGTTCAGAACCAGGAGTAATTCCTGAGCATCGCCCTGTGTGGGCCCAAAACAAACAACAACAGAAGTGCAATTTCCTTCAAATGTGTTTTTGAAGGTGAGAGAAGCAAAAAATGAACCAAAAAATTAGCGTTAGTGGATACAGTTGGAGCAATAATATAAGGAGCTCAGTAAGGAGTATGTGGTTAACTTCAGTTCAATCTCTAACACCACATATAGTCTCCTGAGCACCACCGAGCCCAGAACCAGGAATAAGCCCTAAGTCAACTGCACCCAAACTCCCTCAGATTTTCTGAAAATTATAAAAGACAAAAAGTCAGGTCATCTTAGGTAGAAGAGGAAAGCAAGGGCAAAATCATCAGTACAGAGTAAGGCAGTAAGTAGCAACTATAAAATTGAACTGAGATGCTAACAAGATGTTGTCACTTGTCACTTGTCTTCCCATTGTTCAATTTGCTCGAGTGGGCACCATTTGTTGGGAATGAGATCCATTGTTGTTACTGCTTTTGGCATATCAAATACACCACCGGTATCTTGCCAGGCTCTGCCATGGTTCTGGGTTCATCCAAGAGGACCCAGTTTTTTTCTGTCAGACCACCAACCATCCAGGGCCCAAGGAGCAGAGCCCTGGGTATAGACAAGCCTGTCTCCTGTCTGCAACCTGCCAATGCAGCTGGGCACCGCAGCCATACCTGCAACACCTCAAGGGGTAGGGCAGCAAGTGGGCGTGGGGAGCTGGAGAACAGGACAGGAAAAGCAGCCAGAGGAGAGAAAGAACACATGCCCCAGACACATGGATGCAGAAATGAGAAATAAAGGCTTTTTATTTCTTTTATAACATTGTACCATACTGGCTACTGACTTCTGTTTTTCTCCAACTTACCCAAACACAGAGGCTTTCGACCATGCATCCTACAGCGTCCTGCAGGCCTCCTAGTGCTCAGGGGAGTACTCTTTGTCCACAGGGGCTGTTGAGTCTGTCTATGGCGCCAGTATTTCTCCCTCATGGATCACTCTTTTTCATATGGTATTTCCACTGTCTGAGACTTCTAACTTTGAACTCCTCAAATACTTAACCATGTGAGCTCTTTGAGCCTGGCATGAATAACATTTATTTTTGAACAATCCTGAAGTGGTATCTCAGCATGCGTATGCTGAACAGAAGACAATTGAAGATTAAAAGGTTGTTTATATTGGCAGCAGATAAACCCAGGGAGTTCCGTATGTTGACAGTGTTTGAGAAGTTCCCGTGTGACCAGAGGGTTTGTCCAAACAGCTCTCTGAAGAGCTTCACCCTGTCTTCGCTGCTCTGTGCCTGAGACCTGGAAGGCAGCTTTGGTATCCTTTAATCTTACTGCAGCCTAAGCCAGTACTTAGATAGTTTAATCCTTTAATTAGCATTTTATTAGAGGTTTGATCTGGATTGTAATGAGAAAGAAGATTCACCGGAATCTCTTCTACAGAGGTCATTGGAGGGATTTTACTTTTGCTGTGTAAGAATTCTGGAATAGATACATTCTATTAGTAGAATACATCTGCTTCAGAATCCAGTGTGCGGCCACTGAGGAGTGTGTCAGCTAAGCCTGATGTTCATCAAATAGAATATTTTGGTTCAGAAAAAATAAAACAACTCTTGAATTTGTAGTTAACCCAAACCTGTTCCTCTCTTCCAGATAAACTTCTTTATCCTCATCTTCAATTCTCATTCACATGTACACACACACACACACACACACACACACACACACACACACACACACACACACACTTTACACCTTAAGACCATGCTTTTCCTCCGTATGGTAAAGGACAGATGTACCCAACTGTTTACTTGAAAGAAGTAAAAATCACCTTTTTACCTATCAATTATTGCTCATATCTCATTAAATTCCTATAAAGAGGTCATGAACAGAGTAAACACACTTACAGTCCTGTATAGTAAAGTCTTTTACTAGATACTCTATTTGATAATATCTTCCACTTTCCATTATATCTCTGTCAAGGGAATTATCTTTTAATTAATGAATGATGAATTATACAACTAGCTCCAGTCAATTAACTTATATTTTTCTGCTTTCTAACCATACTTGCATAGTTATGTCTTGTGATGACCATCTTGCATAGTTACCTCTTAGAAAAAAAATCCCCTACAAATAAAGTATCTTGTTACAGTTATTATTCAGAATAATTATAATTCAATTTCTCTTCCAAAGAACCCAAATTCTAAAGTTCAGTAGGTATATATTTTTAATCATTTGATCAAGGTTTTAAAAATTCAGTTTGTTTTTATTGAGATCCCATTGAATTTACATAGTACCCCACTTTAAGCTCCAATAGTCATTTAATGAATATGATTGAGTGAACTCTTGCAATGGGTCTGACTCAAATATAACAATGAGCAAAGCAAAGGGCCCTCCCAATGGTTATAAAAGAATTAAAAGTAATAAACAAGCGGAAGCATCACAAGAGGACAGGGTGTGGACATTGCTGGGAGGTAAAACTTCATTTCCTTTCTCTGAAGAGAAAAGGAAGAGCCAAAGAGGGCCAAGAAGAAGTATTGTATTTAAATTGCTCTGGATGGCTTCTAAGATCAATAGCAATTAGATATCAGAGGAGGAGATAGAGGAGTAAAGGGCTGTTATCTAGAAGAGTGGGAGGACAAGAGGCAAGGGTGAGAGGTCACACCACAAAGTTTGGACAAATGACAGAAACTTTTGAGCTTTATTTTTGAGTGTGGACAGAGTCCATTGAGGACTCTTATGCAAAGGAAGACAAAGCACTTGAGAGCACTCACGTGCACTTTCTGAAATGAGATATATTCTCTCCGGTTTCCTTCATAGAAGTAGGATGCTTTGGTTTCAGTACACTCTTATTAAGTGTTTTTATTAAATATTCACTGTGCCTTCTTGCTTTTCTAAATAAGATTTTAATTTTTTTAATAATTACTATTTATGCTTTTAAGACTGGACCCCCTGGGATAAACCCAGAGCCACGGCAGAGCCTGGCAAGCTACTCGTGGTGTTTTCGATGTGCCAAAAACAGTAACAATAATGGACCTCATTCCCAATGAACAGAGACATTACTGGAGCCGCTGGAGCAAATCAATGAACAAGTGGAAGACAAGTGACAAGTGACAAAAAAGTTTTCTGGGCTACTTTTTTTCATTCCTTCATTTTTTTTATTGAATCACTAGAGAGACAGTTATAAGGCTCTTCATGATCAGGTTTCCGTCATACAAAGTTCCAACACAGAACTCTCCACCAGTGTCCATTACCCACCACCAATGCCCCACTTTTCCTTCTTGCTGTCTCTCTACCACCACCCCATCTCCATGACAGGCACTTTCCTTCTTTCTCCTGCTCTCTCTCCCCCTTTGGACTTTATGAACTGCAATACAGATATTGAGAGATTAATATGTGTGTTCCTTTACCTAGTTTCAGCACACAGTTTTTATCCAGAGTGATCTTTTCCAACTTGCTTTGCCATTACCGATCTATTCCCTAGCCCAAACTACCTTTCCTCGAGCACTTTTCCCCACGCTACTTTACAACTTCACTTTAGGGTCCTGTAAACTCAGTGCCTTGTCACTGATCCCCAACCTGTGCAACTACATGCAAGATCATGCATGTGTATGAGCACTGGAAAGTGACCATGAACACCTTGAGCAGTGCTGTCTGTAACAGTATGTCTCCACCAGCAACTTCTGATAGTTTCCTGGCTTCTGAGTTTGATTTCCAAGCACTTTAATTATGCTTCTAAACTGAATTTCATACATCAGCATTTCCCACAAATGTGCATCATAACTGTCGGGAAATCTTGTTACTGTACCTTTCTAAGCCTTCCCTCAGAATTTTGATTTCAAACCTGGATTCTGATCTGCAACTAAACTGAGGAGATACTAGTCAAGGTCATCCATTGACGATCCACGTTCTGGCTGCTCCAAGATTTCCTAATCACATTTCTGACCATGATCAATCTAGGTCTTAGCAAATAGTTTGGGAGGCATTCTCAACATGATCAAAGTGGAATTCAACACCTGTTTTTAACCCAGATCCTATCCCATGTAATAAACAATAAATAAGGATTCCGAGAGAAACAGAAAGAGTAGAGGGGTTACACTGCTTGCCTTGCATATGCGGCCAATCCCATTTTTGGTCCCCAACACCACATGTGGTGTCCTGAGCACTGCCAAGAATGATGCCTGAGCACCGATACAGGAGCAAACCCTGCGCACCACCCAGTGTGGACTAGAAACAAACAAGCAAAATTAATGTTAAGCACATTTTGGAACTAAAAATAAACTTTGGATCTTTTGTATAAGTTTTTTAAGGTATGCACCAGGCAAACTTTAGAATATGTGATAGATGCTTGGGTGGCACCCTAGGAGGTCTATGCTCTGAAATGATGTTTCTTACAGTAACACCTTTCCAAGGTATGGGAAGTAGGTTGGGTTAGTAGAATAGAATAAAATAGGATGCCAAAGACATGCTTTCAGATCTTAAGACATTGATTTGATAAAAGCTCAGTTTACTTATAAGTGGAGATTATTTGACTTCAGGGGAGTTATTTTGATAACCAAGTATGAAAATGCACTTTGAGTAATCGGTGAGAGTTAACTGTGTATAGAGTTAACTGTGTACCCTCTGTCATTCCATGGAGGGTTTGTATAGTTTTGTCCCCTTGTATCCTGTCCCAGGAAAGTACATCTCCACATTCAGTCTAGGGATAAACTCTGCCAGACATTCAAATCTCATCTGAAGGAGCTTTGGAACTGAAATTCCTCCAGGTAATTTTAAGATCACAAAGCAGGAATCCAAAAACCAAAATTTATCAATAATGTAAAATAGATTTGTTCTTACTGTCTACAACTCTCCTATAAATATAACATTATAAGATAGTAAAAATTAAAATTAAAGCTATTGGAAAACACCCCATTGACTTTTTCGTACCTGAACTGTAGTACTTTTAGAATATTTAAAAGCTGGGATAGAGTACAGGTTTTTAACACTTGCCAACTCTGAACCACAGAGAATTACAGAGAAGAGATGAAACACAAAAAGCAACATTATCAATATTAGTTATGAAGCTAACCACACTAATGTGAAGCAAACTATGTGATGAAGCAGGACAGAAGATAAAAGAAACTTTAGCCATAAGAGTTTACAATAGGGATGGGAAAATGAAACAAGCACCCATAAACATTTAGGCAACACAATGACAGATTAAAGAGCAGCAATACCAGGGAATGATAAAATAGAAATAACAATGAATTTAATTCAATGCTTTCAATAAATATTCAGTCTATAGTAAAAATAGGTATAGTGGGGCCAGAGTGATAGTACAGTGGGTAGGGCAGTTGCCTTGCACAAGGCCAACTGGGGTTTGATTCACAGTGTCCCATATGGTCTGCTAAGCACTGCCAGGAGAAATTCCTGAGTACAGCACCAGGAACAACCCCTGAGCATCACTGGGTATGAAATACAAAGGCAAAGAAAAAATATATAGTGCTTTGGTTTCTTAAAAGAATTAGATTTGAGCATCACATTTCAAAGAGACATATAAAAGGTACAGTTTTTTAAAAATATGATAAAAATCATGACTATCCTCTAGATTCAAAGTGAGTACAGGTTAGAGATCTTCTTTTGGATCAATAAGATGTTACAACTAGTTTAAAGATAAGTAAAAGAAACACAAAAAATCTGGTGTAGTAAAGAAATGCTAAAGTGAATTAATGAATATAATTAATGAGCTGTTTCCTTGGAAAGAAACCAATTGAAACACAAGAAAGATTTATGTTTACAATTTTAGACATTTTAAAAACAATTATTTTGCATTGATATTAGTTGCCTTCATCTTTCCCAGTTGTACAATAAAGGCCATGCAAACCCCAGATTCTCATTAATCAGCTCTGGATAATCTGGAAGTATGTATTTAAAACATGCTTAGACATTAAACGCAAAACTTTCTCTAACAATCACTTGATCACTTAACATCCTGTTATTCGTCAATTTGCTCGAGGGGGCGCCAGTTATGATTCCATTTGTCCCTGTCATGTACCAGTGTAGCCCAATGGCATCTACTTGCTCCAGGAATCGACAAGCCTCAAATGGTTCGTTCATCCCCCAGTTTATCTCTACTAATATTCAATTAAAATCTAAAATATGATTTTCCATACTGATCTCCAAAAGTGGCACTTGTCATGAAAATATTGTTAATGTAAAAATATGCTAAGGTTTGTTATATATTTCTGTATGTAAAATATTTTCAATGCCTTTAGCTAAATAAGTCAAATACACTTTTATCTCAGAAAAGGAAATATAATGTTAACTATGTTAGTTGAAATCACACGTCATCTGACAGAGTCAAGTATAAAATATTAATTTATGTTCTTAATATAAAATTTCAGATATCTGTAGTTTCCTATCCGTGACGGTCTCTCAAAAGAGTCAAAAGGAGACTTCAGTAAATCATCTTTCAAAATTAATTGAATCGTTTGTCACTTTAAAATTTATACATGATAAAATATATCATTTCTTAATTACTTTAAAGAACTTTTGTTTAAATTTTATTTTTTGGCATAATATATTTTACTCTTGATCTTATTCTCATCCCCTAAAATAAATGTCTTGATTCCTAAAGAAACCAGTGTGTGAGATTTTATATTAATTCAAATCAATTTTTCCTCCCCAAATAACAAAGGTGTGATAGTCCCCAAATAGAAAGTGATTCTGCTGAGTCATACTTCCAGCTCACCCCTGGTCTTCTGCTTCTCTCTCTGTCACTTAATTGACCATCTAGGAGCTACTAAATATAGGATTTGGCTCCTCTTTCCTCCTCCTGGGGTTAGATGTGATTTAGAGAGCCACAGGAAACAGGCTCGCTGACTCATAGCTACCCGACTTGGAGATTAATGTGCTAGACCTGGGTCTGGGCTCAGAGCTCTAAACCTTGGTGGATTGATTATTTAATGAACAACTCATGAGCTTCAAAATAATTTGCCTCTTCATTTCCACTAAAGTTACAACCACATTCTACGGAAGCATTAAATCCCAAATTTGGTCTCAAATCCAAGCAGATTTTAGAAAAACTGCCTCCTATAAAGGCTAAGTAATAAAATAGTTCAGAGTCTGAAAAATAGGTCAGCCCTGGCTTTATTCCTTCTCCCAAGTGTCTAACCAAGTCTATTCCCGTAGAGACTAGAACTCCTGCTGGGCCCTGAAGCAACATGATTCATTTGCTTCAATCTGGATGCCAAGGACTGGGCTTGACTTTATTAAACCCTGGACTATACAACACAAGGGCAGAAGGGCACCTCTCCACACAAACAGAAAGAGTAATTGGAAAGGTCCTGAGTTTTGTCCTGGAGTGCGGGTGCATGAGCTGGGCAGGCCCATGGTGCCCACAGGACACCAACTGACCTGAGTCAGGTTGATATGACTTTCAATTCCATCCCAGCACAAAATAGCTCTTCGATCTTTTGAGTCTCAGTTGGTTCATCTGCAAAATTGGAAATAAGCAGAGGGCAGGGTGTAAAATACCTGGGTCTTCATTGAATTGTAATAATGACTGTTCTGCTGTTCTGCAGTAAATGAAAATATGAACACAACAGGCTTTAGATGAGTTCACAGAGGGCCAGTTCATGTAAGGCAAGTTAAGGTGTCAGAGAAGAAAATGAAGTTCCTGATATTCAGGAAGGCTGTGTCAACCTTCTGACTAATCTCGCCTCTTCCTCCTTTTTATCCCTCTAAGGAGCTACTGCTACTGGCACTGATAACCAGTTAGGAAGCAGAGAAAAACGACTACTCACGCCTGGCAGAGCAAAAATGCACACCTTTTAGAGTCAGCAAAACCCTGCTCCACATTCTCATTCATTTACTGTCTCTGTGATGACCTGGAGGCTTTGTTCTTGTCCTATAAATAAAAATAATGACATCTTCTTTTAAGTTGGTTGTAAAGAAAAAATAATCTATACATGCCAGCAGCCTATAGGGCATCACTGATGTGTTAATACCCTTCTCTTCCTGCCTGACACTGTCTATTGTTTCTAACCACTGCCAAATATTGCTCTGGAAATAAGCCGGTTTCAAAGAAATCAAGTTCCATCAGAAATGCACCAGGGGGGAAGAACAATAGGTCAGGGGGGAGGCGAGTCTAATGCTTCCGATAGAATAAGGCAATGACATGACCCAGCGAATGGGGGTCTGGATTTGGCCTGCAGCTCCCACACTCATGAATATCCTGCCTGATGGAAAACCTTTCATTTTTCTCAGGGTCTTTGGCAACTGTAGAGGCCTGAAATGTGATTAATGATGGGAGTTTGGGCCATGTCATATCAGTTCCACTCTCTAAATGAACAAGATGTACTAGCCAGACATCCAGGAAGGCTGGGCACTACACATTAGATGCACAGGCAAATTGATGATCAATGCCAAGAATACACAAAGGCTCTGAAGCACTTCCCTGCTTAGCCATACTCTAGGTGCATGGTCATGTGTAGTGACTGGGCAAAGGTCAGCCAGGACTCATCAGCCAGAGGACTGATGGCCAAGAGTCTGCAATGGGCTCCTCTCCCACTCTGCCCTTTACATCACTTTGCTCATCTAATTTGATTTTCCATCCTTCTACTGGAATAAACCTGAGCCACGAGTTCTGTGACTCTTTGGGCTCAAATTCAAGTATCCTGTGGAGAATCTGTTCTATAATAGGTGACAGGAAGCAGGTAAGTCACATGGGAACATCTCTCTCTGAGTTCTTAGTTGTCCCCAAATAATCACACTATGGTGAAAGAGGGGTACATTTGCCCCCATGTAGGGAGCACACAGCTGGCAGTCTGATTTGCAGTCAGTGGGTGAGCAGTCCTTGGAGAACTATGATTACTGACCAAGCCTCTGTGTGCTTCTATCAACACATGTAAAATAAAAGTACCTCCAGTGCTGGGTATTCTTGGCAACACAAAGTGTGTGCTTAATTTACATTTCTTTTTTGGGGGAAGGGGCTGTGGCTTGGGGGCCACACCTGCTGGTGCTCAAGGACTGATCTAGGCTCTATGCTCAGGAATCATCCCCTGCAGTTCTGGGACTCGAAGCTAAGCCTAATGCCTCTAGCCACGTTCTACATCCATTGAACTCTCTAGTCTTACACTTCTTGCTTGAGCATACCCATACCCATGATTTTCAAAATTTTCCACAATTAACACAATTCTTTGATACAGAATTGTTCAGGTTCACAGGCACTATACCCTCAAACATGGAGCCTGAGGACCCTCCTGGCTGAGACACATTGTAAGGAATTCGGTCCAGAAGCCATGTGGCCAAGGGGCCGGCTAGGCACAGTCTAGAGTAGGACGTCCAAGAAATGTGACCTGAGATGGGAAGATTCCCAGGTTTCAAAATCAACATTTAAAATGTCCTTGGAGCTGGAGGGATAGCCCAGTGGGTAGGGCATTTGCCTTGCATGCGGCTGGCCTGTCCGGCCTGGGTTCGATCCCTGTCGGGTGCACTGCTGGGGTCCCCGACAGTGCCGGGAAGCGAGTTCCATTTTTACCTCCGGCCGGCTAGGAATGGATGAAAACTCAGGAATCCGATGCAGTTTTAAAAGGCTTTACTTATCACAGGTTCAGGCATACAAATCAGCAAAAAGGAAAAGCCCAGTGCTTAGGATTCCAGGCTAGAACCCCAGCCACGTGTAGGCCAAGATGGCGGCCACCACATGTAAAGGCTTTGTAAAAAGGAGAAGACAAGACTTCCAAGAAGGGTGAGCGCTCACAAAGAGAGAGCCCACAAAGAAGCACACGAGAGAGGAAACGGGCTAGTTTATACCCCTGTAACTCAGACCTTCCTCCCACTGTTATGGAAAGCAGGGAGGGTCAAATGCCCTTAGGTAATCCCTCCCTGCACCTCACCTAGGCCCTTTAGTATGCTAATGTTTTGAGCCAAGATCTGCCTGGAAATGCCTTTATAGGGTAGAGAAGGGGGTTTCTGAGATGGCATGTCTCTGTACCAAAGACTAATACTAATGCCAGTTACATATGTCTCCAAGCCTTCACAAGTCTCTTCTACTTCATTGTAGTTTTGTATTTTAGTTGCCTTTGAGTATATCAGGGAGCCATGCTTGTTTGCTTGGGAAGCAAACAGCATTTCTCTCTGGTCTAATTACTTAGGGGTGCAACGTGGACAGGTTAATATGCTGGTAAGATCTAGCTAGTCCCACGATGATTGTGGTAGCATGGGAGAATATTTATACCAGCTAGTACAGCATACATGGTCGGATAAACTGCCACATTTAGACTACCCCCTTATCTATGAAGTGATTTGCAGGCATCAATTCAGAGCAGATGCAGCGGCCCTTAGAGGAGTCCTGCAATAATCCCCGACATCCCATATGGTCCCCTGAGCACCACCAGGAGTAATTCCTGAGTGCAGAGCCAGGAGTAACCCCCTGAGCATCGCGGGTGTGACCCAAAAAAGCAAAAAAAAAAAAAAGTCCTTAATTATCTATCATAGTAAAAGTTGAGGGTTCACTCAGATTTCAGATTATCTCCAGAGTGGACCTTTCTATTAAAAACAGCTTTTGATATTTCAGGTCGAACATCTAACTAGAGAGCTTCTGGGTTTTGCCCCCTCATCCTTCCTGAAAGCCTCAGACCCTTTGCTTTTCCTTAGCTCAGTATTACTACACCCATGTTGTCTTATTTACTTTAGAAATTACATCCATGTTGAACATTACATATGTAATTAAATTGGCTGCTTTCTCCTATTAATCTAAAGGTAATGTGATTGCTTGACACAGCCTGAAAAGAACCAAAGAAGGACGTTTTCTCTAAATCCGACATAAACGTTTAGGATCAATTCCTCTAGCCATACTTTTCATTCATTTAATTAAGCAAAACACAGCATTTTGCAAGAGCTCTTTACAAAGTTATTTAATGAGTAGAAGACCTTGAAGATATTTTCTGAGCATGATTTCATAAGAAATGATCCATGAAAACAAACTGATTCCTCATATCTTTGAGTCTCTTTCCTCTTTGTTGTTCTTAGTGAAAGCGTAGGTTTCCGGATGGCCAGAGTTCTTCAACTAATTATTTCTCATTCAACAATCATCATTTTAAATATGTTCCCTGCATTGAGCATGGCTGGGAACAAGGACAGATGCTGGGTTAACTCAGAGAACTATGAAACAGACTATCCGTTTGATTAACCAGGTCTTCAGAGCAGTACCAACAGTCATCACAACTTCAAGTGAGAAAAGGTCATTTCTGCTTTATATCATGTCAGGCGATGTTACTTCATTCATGTTGGAAGGTTAGGAGTATTTGGGGGAGATGAAAAACGCTGAGATAATTTTTAAGAATACACGTGCTAATATAGAAGACAGGAAGAGGGTGTCGGGTAACAAAAGTACAAAACATATATGAGAGATAAGAATAGACAGCAAGACAGCAAGGTTAAAGAGGTACTTTAGAAAAGCCACTACATAAGAATCTACCGTCAAGCTTTTAATAATAAAAATTCTAGCACACCTCCGGAGATTCAGATTCAGTAGGCTTAGTCTCAGAGCTCAAGGAATCTGTAATTTTGAAGAGACCCTGGGTGATGCAGAATTGCAGCCCTTTTGGGAACAATTAATATCTGAACAAGTTATCAAGGACTTTAAACGGCAAACTAAAATGAGTGAGCAATTTTTTCTAAGTGCCTGTCCCATAGGTGCTTTCGCCTAAGCTCTCTGGTTGTTTCTTTCTTTTTTTTTTAAAACAGCTAACAGAGTTCTTTATTAAAAATTCATTTATGATTTCCAAGTCTGCCATGTTTAGCAGTGCAGGGAGAGCGCCCTTCAATTCGAGATCACTGAAGGAGGCTCAGAGACATGCTTCAAGCTCTTCCGAGCAGTGATTTTCCTGAAACCTGTCTCATCATTCTTCTTCTTTCTTCTAGACGGGTCATCTCCATCATACAAATTTAGTTGCTCTAAATCAGAGGGCAGGGCAAACCCACAGAGAAAGACTAAGATCGGAGTGATTGATTTTCCGCTTTCATGGGATCTCAAATGTGGGTTCCTCAATAGCTAAGTATCCTGAGGTCTCATCTCGCCAAGGAACTATGCAAAGATACTCCAAGATTACAGAGTCTTGGGGGAGAGGAGCAGCATTTGAAAACAGATGTGTTAACCCTCCAGCCCCAAACTGTTTAATTGCAGAAAAGACTGTAAGAAGAGATGACTTTTAGGCAAAAATAAACATTTCGATCTTTCCCTCCTTTGAAATCTCCATGAAGTATACAAGCTCCTTGCATAAGGTGACTTGGGAAGTAAGAGGTAAGAGCAGAGCTTGTCATACTTTTCCTGTAAGAAAACAAAGAGCAACCATTTCAGGCTTAATGGGTCACTAACAGTCCTGTCACAACTGCTAAACTTGGCCACAGCAGAGTGAAGGATGCTGTAGAAACAGATGAACAGAATACGACTGTGTTTCAAACCTTTATTTACTAAAACAGACAGCAGCCTGGGTTTGGCTCTAAGGCCTTGCCTGACTAAACCCTGGATTAGACAAAAGGGGAAGAAATAGAAAATGTTCAGTCAAATCCATAGAAAATTTTCTGGAATTGATAATAATTTATAATAGAAATTCAGGAGAATCTAAGAAGTATCCATTCATACACTACACTGCTATCACTATCACTATCACTATCTTCCCGTTCATCATCTATTTGCTAGAGCAGGCACCAGTAATATCTCCATATGTCCTGTCTCATGCTAGTAGAACCCAAAAGGCATCTGCTTGCTCCAGGAACATAAAGAGCATCAAACCATTATATTAGGTCATGGGAATGAACTAATATAATTGTTACTGGTATTTGGCATATCAAATACGACACAGGCAGCTTGCCAGGCTTGCCGTGAGGGTGGCATACTCTTGTAGTCACCTCTACATATAGCATTTATTGATGAACCCAAGCGCGGCTGCAGCAGCCGCGCGAGCCGGGCTGTGATAGTCTGGTCTGCTGGGTGGAGTTGTGACGAGAGGGAAGTCCAGATGTGGAAAATGGCGGCCCCCATGGAGTAGGGGTGTCGCCTGGCTTGTTGTGAGGTTCTGCTGGGATGTCAGGCCAGGGCTAGAACCCGCCATGCCTCCCGGTGCCTCGTGAGCAGCTGGGCACAGGGAGAGCAAGTAGCAGCTCTGCCCCATGTCTGAGAGTCTCTGGTTCAGCATACCTGGGCCGGATTGAAAAAAAACCTGATGCAGGGTGGGTTTCAATGATCCAGGCTGTGATAGTCTGGTCTGCTGGGTGGAGTTGTGACAAGAGGGAAGTCCAGATGTGGAAAATGGTGGCCCCCATGGAGTAGGGGGTGTCGTCTGGCTTTTTGTGAGGCTCTGTTGGGGGTGGCAGGCCAGGGCTAGAACCCGCCATGCCTCCCGGGCACCTAATGAGTGGCTGGGCATAGGGAGAGCAAGTAGCAGCTCTGCCCCATGTCTGAGAGTCTCTGGTTCAGCATACCTGGGCCAGATTGATAAAAACGGCTGCAGGGTGGGTGTGGATGATCCGGGCTATGATAGACTGGTCTACTGGGTGGATGTGTGACAAGAAAGAAGTCCGGATGTGGAAAACGGTAGCCCTCAAGGAGTCGGGGGGTGTCGCCTGGCTTGTTGTGAGGCTCTGCTGGGGTGGCAGGCCAGGGCTAGAACCCGCCATGCCTCCCGGGAACATCATGAGCAGCTGGGCACAGGGAGAGCAAGTAGCACCTCTGCCCCATGTCTGAGAGTCTCTGGTTCAGCATACCTGGGCCGGATTGAAAAAAAAAAAACTGCTGCAGGGTGGCTGTCGATGATCCGGGCTGTGATAGTCTGGTCTGCTGGGTGGAGTTGTGACAAGAGGGAAGTCCGAATGTGGGAAAACAGCGGCCCCCATGGAGTAGGGGGTCATCTGGCTTGTTGTGAGGCTCTGCTGGGGTGGCAGGCCAGGGCCACCCCTGCCATGCCTCCCGGGCGCCTCATGAGTGGCTGGACACAGGGAGAGCAAGTAGCAGCTCTGCCCCATGTCAGAGACTCTCAGACATGCAAAAAAAATAAATAAACAAACAAACAAACAAACAAACAAACAAACAAATAAATAAATAAAGGAGTAACCCCCTGAGCATTGCCAGGTGTGATCCCCCCAAAAAAATAAAGTTGCTTCATTGACAAGAGTCACTATATCACTCTTTTTTCTTTCTTTCTTTCTCACAAGGCTAGAGAAATATTAATTGTAATGCCACACGTAGTGATTGACAGTTCACTACCAAAAAAAAAGTGAAGTAGATCTTAACTTCTCCCTCCCTAACTCATGTGTGAATGTGTAATTCTGTGGTAGGTAAAACAGTGACTCTCCAAAGACACCTGCAGCTAACTGCCCCAAATCTGTGAGTATGTCGCCTTACAAGGCAAAAAGTGATTTCAAATGCAATTAGGAATGTTAAGCTTGAGATGGAGAGATAACCCTAGATTAATCAGCTGAACGCATGTAATTGCAAGAGCTCCCCAAAGTGGAGGAGCTTATCCTGCAGTGACAGAAGGAACTGTGGTCAGAGAATCAGATCAGAGAGACACGTGACTGCACTGAAATGGAAGGAGGGGCCACGGGCTAAGAAACGTGTGTGTCCCCTAAAAGCTAGAAGAGGAAAGAAAGATTTTCCCATAAGTACTCTGGAAGATGTTTTGATATTAGGATCTGAGTCATGAGCTATATAACAGTACCATAAGAAATGTGTGCTGTTTTAAATGAACACTAAGTTTGTGGGAATTTATAATAGCAGGCGGGGCTTTCAGAGAACATATGAGGTGCTCCCCTGGCACCTCTTATGTTCTCTGAATCTAGCCAGGAGTGATCCCTGAGGTCAGAACTAGGAGTAAGTCCTCAGTATCACCAGGTGCAGCCCAAAAACAGAACAAAGCAAAAAATATTTGATATAACAAAATTTTAAAATGCATGAAAGAACATGCATCATTTTTTAAAAGAACATGTAAAAGAAATGTGAGTGTTATTGCTGATTTAAAAATAGCAAACATGGGACCAGAGCAATAATACGGCAGGGAGGGCACTTCACTTGCACCCGGCCAAGTCGGGTTCGAGCCCCAGCATCCCATATGGTCACCCAAGCACTACCTGGAGTAATTTCTGAGTGCAGAGTCAGGAGTAAGCCCCCTGAGTATCATCAGGGGTGACTCAAAAAAGAAAAAAAATTGAATGGAAACCAAAGTATTGGGTGGATTTTTTCTATACTGATGTCAAACAATTTGAGGTACAGATGAGGTGTGGAACAGTTTGTAATGTTTTACATTTTTGAGTCATTATTTCTAGTTTTCTTTTTCTTAAGTAGCACTTTCAATAAATTATAACTTAGTCCAGCGGGAAGGGCGTTTGTCTCTATGTGGCTGACCCAGCGACCAGGAGTAATTCCTGAGTGCAGAGCTAGGAGTAATCCCTGAGCTCCTCTGGGAGTGACTCAAAAAGCAAAATAAATAAACGAATGAATAAGTAAATAAATAAATAGATTATAATTTAGAAGAATCAATGTCTATTCACAGATCCATGGGATGTACAAAGGCAAAGAAACAAAAACAAAACCTCAAACACTTATATTTAATTTCTAACCTCATGCTTTATTTTATAATTTATTAATCTTATGAAATATTTTATGACTTTATTAATCTCATGCATAGTTTTATAAATTTGCTTTCTATACCAATTTGATTATAATTTACTTAAGTTCTACATATATAATAACCCTGTTTTAAAATTTCTTAAAATACCTGATCTATTATCTTCTGTATTCTAACTTGTCAAACAATATGCTGAATCAAATTGGATGGACTTTAGTGTCATAAAAATTTGTTTCCAACCAAGCTCTGGGAAAATACTTCTTAGTTCAGAAATGCAAAGTCTTTTATTTTAAAACTTTGTCTTCTAAGTCATAGTCTATGATTAATTTTTTGAGGAATTTGTCTATTTTTCACTAATGTTTAATGCCATGTTTTCATTCTATTTATTTTCAGTCAGAGGATGAAATGCCAAGAGTTTCACAAAAACATCCCAGAGGAAAATCATGTCCATTAAAATGAGAGATATCGGCTTTACAAGACATTATTTTATCTCTCATACATGATTATTGTTATTTCTGATATTTGGGTCTTAGGCCACAGGGAAAAACATTTGTCAATGAGTTTCAAACCGTTGTAGCTGTGTTTACCTCTACGTATATCTTGACAGAATCCTCTGGGAACAAAAGACTATGAAAGCTCCAAATCTATGAGGATGATAAATTCAAAGTTACTTCTGCATACAAGTCTAGCAAAATAATCAAGAGGCAAAGAAGACTAAAATGCAGCTTCTTTCAAGCTACAGTTAAGGTATATTTCACTATCATGGTCGCTTCCCAGAATGGCTACGGAGGAAGCATTTAAATGCCTTTGATGACCAAACTATTGTTTCTAGATGAAATATTAAAATGGACAAAATACCAGAATGCAAAGTTTAGAAGGCAGACCAAGGATGCATTGTGTGAATGTTTAATGAAATTATATATTTTCCCTCCTTCCTACTCGCCTCTCCTCTGACAGATTTCACAGGATAAATTATGTTAATGCTGCTATGAAAGAATATCACTAACTGGGTGGTTCAAAAACAACAAAAAATTGCTTTCTTACTGCTTTGTAAATGGAAAAGTTCAAGACCAAGGTCCCAGCAGAATCTCTCTTCTGCTCAAATTCTCCCTGTATCCTCACGTGGAGGAAGATGCAGGGAGCCATCTGACTCTCCCAATCCTTCCCAGAGCCACCATCTCCTACAGACAGCATCACATGAAAGTTAAGTTTCAACGGAAGCATTTGGAGGAAAAGGCTATGTCATTCAGTGTGTGCAAATTTATGGTGAAAAAGGCCATTTTTGTTTGCCTTCGACAAGTCCCAGCCTGTCATGTGATTTCAAAGCAGTCCCCAACCTTCATGGATTTGAAGAATAGAGCATCAGGACCATGAAATGGGCAAGGAAGACTAAAATTCCTCCTAAATAGAATTTACATGCTTTTTTGGCCCTTGGGTACTCAAACATAAAATATAAAAGGGCTTATATATTTTACTTCTTTCCACATCCTCCATTAACTTGCTAATATAAGATATAACTACATCTTCCAAGTTCTTTCTTTGCAGTATGTATTGAGTGGAAAAAAATCTGGAACAGTATACCTCAAGTTGAAAGAATATCTGCCTAGAAATAAAATTTTAAGCATTAGGTTAAAGCCAAGCAGTAAAACATTACAATAAGAAAAGTTTAATAGTTGTTCTTAAATAATACTCATACTATGTAGTCTAAAGTCTAAAAATAACATCAGTAAGATTTAAGTCACTTGCCTAGAAAAATGTCCAAATTTAAAGCACACAGTGTAAATTCTGAGTTGGGTGTTTTATGAACATCCTTCCTATCTCTGTGTGCTGACATGAAGTACATGAAGACAGATAGATACAAGGTATAAACAGGACCAAGTGCACTCGGCCCACGGAACACACTAGTACCATCCATCCAAGAAGAATACTGTTATGGGAAAGGAGCCCAGCTGGCTGGAGGCTAGAGTCTTTGTGGGCAGGAGGACTGACAAGCATCCTTCTTCCACTCATAGTGTAATATGTGATCACATAGTGGAATATGTGATCACTGTGTTTGTGTGGAAATCTCCCCACACAAACACAGTGACTTCCCTCTGGAGTGGAAGATGATAAAGCCACATGGGTAGACTTTGAACAGAAAAGCCATCGAGGAGAGGTGGTAAAAGAAGGCGTAGCCAGACACAGATACGTTGGATGCAGTAGATGGTACAGAGAGTGGTAGGTGCTGTTGGCATTAAGAAGGAGCAAGGTGAAAGCTGAAGATGGGGCGAGCTGCTTATCAGAGGGGAGAGGAAGGGACTCTGTGGAGACTGGAGAGCCAGAGAAAAGAGAGATCTGTAAAGTACTTTCTGTGGGCATCTCAACTGAACTCTTCTAAAGACAGCAAAAAGTCTTCATCTGGACTGTGCCTTTCTCTATACAACAGCTCCAAAACCAGACGGTAGACATTGTGTTGTGGAGGTGTTGCACTTGGTGTAAATGGTCCCTATAAAAAGAGGTCATTCTGTAATAGCCGGAAATGGCGACGCTAAATGAGAACTGAGTATTGAAAGCTGGTAAAGGGATATACATGATAACCCTTCAGTGGAGGAGGTTATCACACTGGTGGAGGGGCACATGTTAAAACACTGTTGGTTGTGAGGCTGAAACTCAATCATGAACAGCTTTGTAATGGTCTATCTCATAGTGATTAAAAAAAATTTTTAATGTCATTACAATGGGGACACCGGGGCTGTAGAGATAGTGCAGGGAGTAGGGTGTTTGCCTTGTAAACAAACTGCTGTCTGCGGCAGAACCAGAGGTGATCTTTGGTAGATAGGACCCCAAATAGTTACTTCAGCCCCATCAAGAGTGATCCCTGAGCAAAGTCTGTAGTATGCCTTAAGCATGACAAGATGTGGGCCAAACAAAACAAGCAAACAAAACAAGAAGGTTTTGGAGGAGAAGGCTGTCACTTTTTACATTCAAACAAAGTCACTTCAGAGGTCTACTGCAAAGAGAAGCTTCTTTTCCAACGTCGGATTTTTATGACAAGCAAGTTGAACATTTGGCCATTGTTTGCTGTGCTTTCATTCTCTTCTGACCTTCAGAGAGCCCTGGGTCCTTGCAGTCTCCTTCTCACCGTGGCTAAGGCTGTGTTCTGTGATCTGCGAATGTAAAGACTCCATGAATTCATAAGGAAACTCCTAAAATCAACATTTGGCTAGTAACTGCTGAGAGCCAAATATTTGAAGTTAGGAAAACTGACCATCACACACTGGAAGAAAAAAGCTTTTCTTGAAAACCACTTCTTTCCAGTTGGCCAAGCTAGATTCATTACTGTTATTATCTCAAGTCTGGCTCTGCATTTATCAAACAATTTCTAGTAGGTAAAGTTTATGGGTGTTGGGAACAAATCTCAGCTCTACTGGCTGCCAACTCTGGAAAAACCACTTAATCAGTTGTTTCTCACCACCGACCAAAGGAAACAAAGAGTTTTCCACCTTATTTCAATTATTTAATGAGGTGGGGTGTGTCTGCATATGCTCATCTAGACCAGCCTTGAAATTCGAATAAGCTTGACTTCTGAAGTTCAGTATTTTTCTTAGGCACTGATTTCCTTGAGTTGAAAACTTGCTGAAGAGGATAGAAAATAAATTGCAATTGTTTTAGCATGATGGGACATAGATTTCATAGATTCGTTTGTGGAGACAAAAGATAAATATTTCGGGTATATTTCAGGACAGTGTGGAAAAAGTTTGTGACGTGGCATAGAGTTGTCTTAAAACTTTGGGATTCATTCCTATGGCTCCTGAGTGCCTTTACAGATGCTAAACCAGCCTTACCAGCAAGAAGGCAGTGAGCTGCAGGATTCCTCAGCAAGCCCTTGTGGATCACTTGTCTTCCCATTGTTCATCCATTCGCTGGAGCGGGCGCCAGTAACATCTCCATTCATTGGGAAGGAGGTCCATTATTATTACTATTTTTGGCATATTGAATACAGCACAGGTAGCTTGCCAGGTTCTGCCATGGCTCTGAGTTCATCCCAGGGGGCACCGTCTTGTTCTATGCCAGACCTTCAACCATTCAGGGCCCACAGGACAGAGCCCCTGGCTGTGGACAAGCCTGTCTCCTGTTTGCCACCTGCAATACCTCGAGGGGCAGGTCATTGTGGATTATCATGGAGGAAATGCCCTGACTTTAAGTAGACCCACAGCACTAAAGGGCTCTCTAACCTCAGATTCCATAGTATGGCAGCTTCGTTGATGTACTTACAGTCAGGAGAGGATGGAACAAATTCGGCCGACTGTTGCATAGTAAGGCCTCAACTGAAAGTTTGTTCTCTTTCCAGTGAATGACAAGGCCTTCAAGTAAGACATTCTTGAAACAGTTTTTGAATCTTTCATTAGCATCCCTGGATCTAACACTCTCATTACCTTCAAAAGGACTCCTTCATGCAAAGGACCTGTAATTAGGAGAGCAGGGAGAAGAGAACACCTGAAAAGGACACCGCCTGCTTGTTGTCTCAGACACCTCTGATTTCAGCCCATTTGTACTGTCAGAAGCATCCGGGACAAATTACAGATGCAAACAGCCGCCCACCCTCCGAGGCAGTTCGGTTCCCATTAGAAATCCTGACTGCGTGATTTTCTTGAATGCGCCTTAGAAGAGTCCATCCGATAATTAGTCCCCGATTTTCTTTTCACGGAGTATTTTCTGTTTCCCTTTCACTCTTGCCGTCACTGGGTATTCAAAAGAGAAAAATCATGTCTCAAAGTGTGATTCATTTTTCAAAGCAGGGGGCAGAAGTCCAGTTTCTTGATGAAAGCTTCAACCTTTTAATTCAGATGTAGTGAAGCTAAATTTATATTGTGTGAATTTAACGGCTCTGAGAGTCAAGCAGTTCAGCAGTTCAGGTTTCCTGTAATTAACTGTCAAATAAGAGTCGGGGACTAAGCAGTGAATTGCAAGCGGGTCAACCTCCGAAAGCTTTAAATTCATCAGGAGAAGGGTCTAGCATGGAAACAGTGCTCCCAAGCAATAGTGCAGCGTATAAACAACAGCTAGGGGAGGTGGTTATCAGAAGTGCAGTCTGAACTCCCGTTAGACTCCTGATGCCCTTTCGCTGCTTATCATTGGTGCTGGCTGCCTCAAAACCCTCTGCCAGTCCTCCCTTGTGCGAAGGGCAAGACTCTGAGCAGGACGAGGTTGATGGACCAACAAAGAGTTTTGCTGTGGCTATTGTGCAGTGGCTGAGAGAGGAGGACTTCCCACTGCCCTCTGGGCCTGTGGACTGTCCCTCTGGCACCTTTGTAGATGTGTGGTTGAGCTCCCTTGCAAGCCACAGGACGCACAAAGGCTCCCAGCAGAGCTGGTGGGCGTGTGGGAAGAGATGCTTGTCATCATAGGAGCAAAACAGAACTGCTTGTCTTTGGTCTCAAAAATCAAAATATTTCCATGACAACAGAAAGCTTTTCAGCTCGACAAGGACCTGGAGCAAACATCTCTGATCTCTTGACATTTCTAATCACAGACCAGAGGAGTGGAGGCCTGAGATTGTTGGCTCCACGTCTGAGTCTCACTGGCCGTCTCCAACACACACAGAAAGGGTGGGGTGAGTGTGGATTTTTTTCCAGGCTTCCCTTTGGCAGAGCAGTGGTAGAGGAAATCAGAATAAGTATTAATTGTTGGCATGAATAATGAGATCATCAGTCTGCAAAACGGTTTTCCAACTAAATTTTAAGTCTAGAGAGAGAAAAGAAGCGCTCAATATAAAAATTCTCCAAGACACAAATTTGCTAATGGTGATTCCCATAAACCTCATTCACTGGTTAATGAGCAACCTTATCATTTTGTGATGTTGGCTTGCATAGCCAGCTTTCTCTTCTTACTAGATTCCTAAGGCCACTCTGTAGAATTGGGACAAAATACAATTGAGGGGCATGTATTAAACAGAGTAATTATGCCTTAGTACAATAAATTGCTTTCTTAAAACAAGCTCTTTTCAGAAACCATAGAGGTGACCATAAGCCCGTGGAAAATGCAAAAATTGGATCTGGTACTTAAGAAAGGGAAAATTCAGTAGAAGTAAACAGAAGTTGCAATATAGAAACGAACATCAAAGAAAATCTTTCTATGTCATACAAACACACCTGCTATATAGCTATAAAATTGTGTTTACAAAAATTAAAAGAGAAATTCCACAAAGGAGAACTTGTTTAGTTTGAGGGGAGGCACCTTGCCCTTACCCTTCATTTTACTCTCTTAAATAAAATCCTAAGAATATTAGGATCACTTCAATGTTGTGAAAAGTTTTGTCTATGTTTCTTCAACATATCTTATGAATATAGGTCTGATGTTATGATCTTTAATCCATTTTGATGTGACTTTTGTGCATAGCATTAGAAAGAGGTTTGAGTTCATTTTTTTTATGTAGCTGCCCAGTTTTCCCAGTACTGCTGTTAAAGGGGCTTTCCTTGCTCCACTCATATTTTTGTTTCTTTATAAAAGATCAAATGATCATGTATTTGAGGGTGTGTGTCAGGATATTCAGCTCTATTCCACGGGTCTACAGGTCTGTCTTCCTTCCAATACCATAGCAAACAATTGGAAGCAAAGGTAAACAAACAGAACTACATGAAACTAAGAAGTTTCTGCACCTCAAAAGAACTGGTGACCAAGATACAAAAACAGTCTACAAATTGGGAAAGAATATTTACCCAAGGCCCATCTGATAAGGAGTTATGATCCAAGACATAAAGGCACTGATAGAACTTTACAAGAAAAAAAAATTCAACCCTATCAAAACATGGGGAAAAGAAATTAACAGAAACTTCCTCAAAGAAGAAATTAAAACACCAAAAGGCATATAAAAATGCTCTTCATCATTAATTATCAGGGAGATGCAAATCAATACAATGAGGTACAATCTCACACCACAGAGACTAGCACACATACAAAAGAACAAGAACAGCCAGTGCTGGCGTAGATGGAAGGAGAAAGGTACTCTCATCCACTGTTGATGGGAATGCTGACTGGCCCAGACTTATGGAAAACAATTTGGACATTCCTCAAAAAACTAGAAATTAGTTCCAATTTAGTCAAGTGATACCACTCCTGGGAATATACTCTGGGGGCCCAAAAACACACAGCAGAAACACCATTTGCACTTCTATGTTTATGGCAGCACAATTCACAATAGTCAGAATATGGAAACAATCTGGATGCCTGAGAACAGACGACTGGATAAAGAAACTATGATACATCTACACAATGGAATACTTTGCAGCTATTAGAGTAAATTAAATCATGGCATTTTCTTATAAATGGATGAACATGCAGAGTATCATGCTGAGTGAAACTAGCCAGAAAGAAAGAGGAAAGGACAGATATAGAATGACTGCATTCATTTATGGGGAAAAATATAATATGAGATAAATATCCAAGGCTAGGCAAAACAAGGGCCAGGAGGACTTATCAATGGTTGGAATTTATTACAAGTGTATGGGGGCAGAAGGTAGGAAAGATAAAGAAGGGACCAGTTTGCTAATAATAGTTGAAAATGGTAACTCTAGGCTAGAATTGAGTATTGAGAGTAGGTAAAGGGATCTAAATGAAAACCCTTCAGTGTCTGTATTGCAAACCACAATTCACAAAAAGAAAGAAAGAGAAAGAGAGAGAGAAGAAAAGTGTCTGTCATAGGTTGAGGGTAGAGGGAAGCTGGGGACATTGGTGCTGAAAAGTGTGCACTGGTAGAGGGTATTAGAACACTGTTGTATCAGTCTGTATCACTGTCTTCCCGTTTATCATCGATTTGCTCGAGCGGGCCCCAGTAATATCTCCATATGACCTGTCTCATGCAAGTAGAGCTCAAGGGCCCTGCTTGCTCCAGGAACATAAAGAGCCTCAAACCATTTCATCAGGTCATGGGAATGAGGTCTATAATTGTTACTGGTATTTGGCATATCAAATACGACACAGGTAGCTTGCCAGGCTCTGCCATGGGAGTAGCATACTCTTGTAGTCATCTCAAAATCCAGCATTTATTGATGAACCATGAGGCCGATTGTGGCAGCGCGAGCCAGGCTGTGATAGGCTTGTCCGCTGGATGGAGATCTGACAAGGGGAAGTCCGGAGTGGAAAATGGAGGCCCCTCATGGAGTGGGGGGGTCGTCTAGCTTGTTGGGAGGCTCTGCTGGGGTGGCGGGCCAGGGCTAGAACCTGCCATCCCTCCCGGCACCTCATGAATGGCTGGGCACAGGGAGAGCCAGTAGCAGCTCTGCCCCATATCTGACTCACAGAACACTGTATGACTAAAACCTAATCAGCAACAACTTTGTAATGGTCAATCTCATGGTGCTTTAATTAAAAATAAAGAATATTAATGTGTGAGGTGGGAGGGGGAAGGGGGATGATTATTCCTTTATCCCTATCCTAGAATTAAATTCCAAATTAAATTATATTAATTGGGAATTTATCTCTTCAGTAGAGATTTATGGAGACTTTTCTTGTTTAAAAAAATTAGTTCTAAGGACTGAGCCATATCTCATCTTGCATGCAGCTGACCCAGGTTCTATCCTCAATACCCATAAAGCCCACAGACTAGGACTCATCCCTAAGCACAAAGCCAGGAGTAAGCCATGAACACAGCTGCATACAGTCCCCAAACATACAAAAAAATAGCAGTTTTATTGGAGAATAAATAGTAGACGAAAAACTATACATATCTAGAATATCCCGTTTGATAAATCTGGCAATGTGTTACCATAAAGAAACTGAAAATTAATACCCTCCACCATGTCCTTCAATCCCTTAGTAGTCCCTTTTCTCATCTCCTTGCATTCTCAGGCAACGATGATCTGCAATTACTAGAGGATAGTGTACTTTTCTGGGATTTTTGTGGAAGCAAAATTTAGAGGGCAAGGCTGGAGTCTTTCACAGGCAAAATTATTTTGAGATTCATACATGTTGTAGCCTGTAGCAATAACCCCTTCATTTGGTACATTTGATAAGTTTTCCACCTTATCAATGCACCACAAACTGTCTAAGGGCATCTAGGATGTTTCCAGTTATGGTTATTACAAATTAGGAAGTCATGAACTATTTTCTACAAAATACAAAAATGCCCTTTCTGAATAAAGATACATTTTCATTTATTTTGAGTAACTCTAAGAGTATCACAAATGAATAATAAACTAGGTGTGTACTAAGCTTTTTAAAACATGGTCAAATAGTTTTCCAAAATGTTTGGATCATTTTCATCCTAACTAGCAATGAACAAGAATACATTTTTTTCTATACTCTTGCCAACATTTGTTCTGGGTAGTTTTAATTTTAATCATGCTAATAGGTGTTTATAGTCTTTAATTATGATAATTACTTGCATTTTCCTAGTGACTAGTCAAATTGAACAATTTTTATCCTCTTATTAGCCACCTACATGCAAAATCTTTATCAAAGATAGGAATTATAATTTTTTTAGGCTTGTGACAAGTTTTTTATTCTTTACAGTAGATTTCTAAAAAAAGATTTAAATATTGGTGAAGTTCAATTTTTGTTTTATTTCTAGATTATATTTTTTATTTGTAGATTATACTTTTAATGTTATATTTAAAACTTGATCTGAAATTATAAAGGATTAAGCCTTTATTTTCGTGTGGAAGTTTTTCCATTTTAGATTTTTATAATCCATTCTGAATCCATTTTCATGTTGATTATGTTATGAAGTTGATGTTTTATTTTGGTAAATAAATTCCTAACAGTTCTGGCACATTGTTCAAGAGATGATTTTTTTTTCACTAAGTTGTTTCTGGTCTTTTGTCAAAATTCTGTTATTTGTATCTTTCTCATGTTCTCTCTTTTCTTGATCAATCTGGCTTGGAGCCTATCAATTGTGTTCATTTTCTCAAAGAACTAGATGGTGGTTTCATTTTCTCCTAATTGTTTGCTATTTCTATTTAATTAATATCCTCTTTGACCCATGTTATCTCATTTCTTCTACAGATGTGGAGTTTAATTGCATTTCCTTTCTCTTTGTTCTCTTTTTTCCTTTTCCAGACCAAATATGCTGATACAATGTGGAATGAACAAGTAAATAGTGTTTTCTAGCATATAGCTTTATATGGTTTAGGACTACTTTAGGCCTGGTGAGGAAAAACATTTTTATTAACTCTTAGAAGGACAATTCTGTCATTAATTGAAAACGTTTAGATATTATATGATGAGTAATTTGGACTGACTGAGCAAGCCAGAAATATGCATGAAGCTACTTGAGTATCTCTGAATTCAAAATGCACTGAGTTTGGAGTGATTTTATATAAAGTACCTGGGCCAACTCTTAGTGCCTGTGAGAAAGTTCAATCTAATAATGCATATTGAATATTTACATCTTTATATGGTTTATAATATCTTTGCTTTCCCCAGCCTTTATTATTCCTGTGTATACTTCTCTATTCAATACTTCCCAAACCCCGAGGCTACTTGATATCAGTGTAATGTTCTTCACTTCAGTCAATGAACTTTAACAGAAACCAATGCATTTTAACTGAATTTTTGTTTATCTCAAGGAGCACATTTTAATGAAATCAATACATTCTTGCTGAAAGCCACATGAATCCATTGGCGAGAACGCATTGTTACCCAGACCAATATGCAGTTTTACAATGTCTGTATGTTTTAGCGTTAGCATAGTCATACATTTTAGCTGTAACCAATATATTTCTGGGGGCTGGCATTAGGAAAGTCTTATTTTGTAGTGAGTCAATTCATTCTTATAGAAACTAATACCATGTTCCATATTCCCGAGTCAATGGTGTCAGGCTAAATAAAGACTATGATTTACATTGCTGAAATTTTTAAAGTAGTTTTGAAAGTGCATACAGTATTTTGTTATCTTCATTAAAGTTATAAAAGAAGCTAGAGAAAAGTTTTGTGTTGAAAAGTTAAGGAATTTGTTTATATTTGTTGAAATAATCAACTATATTTAGCACTATATTTCTATCTTAATCATGGACTTTTATTTGTGTTTATTTGACTAGATGACCACTAAAAGTAATTATACTTTGAGAGAATTGGAAGGTAAATTATTTTAATTTTTAGTCTTAAAAATATCCCATTTCTATGTAACCTACAAGTGACAAAAACTCAAGCACTTCTACAAGTCCCATCCCCTTAAAAACTAGGAAAATTAATGGGAGTCATTGACCTCAAAAGCTAATGGAGGAGCATTAAAGGAAACAAATTCAAACAATGACTCAACAATTAAGCTATAAAATGAAAGCAATTCAAAGGAGCTCTACAAATGTTGGCATAAATATGTATGCAAGTAAGGAATTTGTGTGTGTAGTTACTATAGCAAAAGTCTCTTGACTTGAATTAAAAGATTTTCTACCTCTAGATTGGCCTATCGCACTTAATACTTAGCCTGAGATTGAAAATGAATCACCTTTGATAAAGCAACCATTTTAAAATTCAAATTTGCTTGTATTTATAAAGTGACTGGTTATCTCCCAAGGACATTACCTAATTGGGAGAGTAACCTTGTTGTATTATTTATCCAGAAGAAAAGCAAGGGGCAGAGTACATCCCCAGACATCTTCATTTGCCTTTTTTAGTTTTTCCCACTAATGAAATAGGCAGAAGATGAATGCAATGCAGGGAATAAGCACGCTACAGTTGATGTAATGGACCCAGAATATTTTTTTTCAGGACATCATTCAGGAAAACATGAAACCTAGTTCAATTGAAATTTTATATTTAGCATTCCTATACATAATAAAAATCAATAAGCATTGAGGAAATTCCCAGGCACTTTAGAGAAGTTCTCTAATTAGAAAAAAAATAGACAAAGAAAAAATAAACAAAGAAGAGTCCTAATAAAGAGATAAATAAATAAGCAAATAATTATAAAGCGGATGTTAATCCAATTCAAAAAAAAATATAGTGCTAGAAACGTTTTCTCTTATTAAATCAATGCTTTAAATCCCCGTTCATGAAGCCTCAACTGGCTTCCTTGTAAACTTGTCCCTCTTCAGTGTGTCTCTTATATAAATTCCAACTTGTAAATAGCTGCTCTCCCCCAGGGCTTAATTTTCTTGAGGAGGCCCACCCAGAGACAGCTCTCTGTGCCTCTTCCTTCTGGATGGTCTTTTTGGCAAAGCTCTTGAGCTTCCTTTTGTCTTAAGCTGCCAGAAATAACACTGGGGAGGGAAGCTCAAAAATCACAAGGAAGACAGCCTGAAAGTTCGTTTTTAAGTTTGAGCCTAAGCGTCACCTTACCACCTAGCCCCTGACCCGATTCTTTCCAATCAATACCCCTTCATTTCCAATCACCTTTGGGCGACAGTTGTACTTTTCCCTTGCACTCATCAGTTCTGCTCTCTTTTAAGCAGGCTCCTTAATCAGTCTCTTTCTGCTTTCTTCCTCAAGTGCAGGAATCTTCGAGCTTCTGTGCAGCTGGAAGGTTGACCCATAACCAAGCTTCACCCTGCAGGAGAGATTCATGGAGACCAAATTAATTCAGACAGTTCATTATGTGGCTACTGAGGGCTTGGACTTTCGGTTGACATTGATTCCACTTCTCACCCTCCACTCCACCCCTCACCCCCCAGGGCCAAGGCAGACGGGCTGAGGCAGAGTTAGGCCTATAAAGGATTTGTGTCACAGTTGAAGAACTCCAAGACAAGGGAATTCTGATCACATCTTGAGGCCCCTAGCCAGCCCAACACTTCTCCTTTTTAAAACCTACAAAACATCCTGCAAACCTGCTTAAGTAGATGCCTAGACCCTGGGCCCAAGCTCACTTCTCAAGGCATCTGTCTTATTGCTGCCTCTTGTTCGTGCTGATTTATGCCTTCAGTCCTGTTGACTGAAGCTGGATACAGGGAGACCACTGGAATTAAGTAGGAAGTGGGTGAGATCCTGCTCCCTTGGAGCACCTATCCGTCCACTGCTGCACAGGAAGCCACCAGATCACCCTCAAGTCCACACCATCCAGTGACCAACACAGCCTGAGAGCTGGGACCGTCACCTTGGAGCCTAGGCCTCAGGTGAACCACGGGCACTTGAGCCAGAGGGAGATGTAACCCTTCGGGTGGGAGCAGGAAACTAAGTCATCCCAACCAGAACACCAAGTTCTTTGTCTTCAGCCTGATAAAACAGTCAAGGACAGCACAAAGTGTCTACAAAAATCCAAGGGATTTATTAAAGGGAAATTACACCCTCGAGGTGTGGGTGTCTGGAGTCTTGAGGGAGAGACACTGCTGCCAGGTCAGCCCATAAAGGTTATATGGGTGAAGTTGGCGACGGTGTGAAAGTAGTCAGGAAAGTGGTTGGAGTTGGCGCTATGGTTTTAGTGCTGGGAGGCGCAGGAATAGGGGTGATAGCCTTGCTCATACTTCTCCCATCACTACTGCTCTCTTATGCAAATAAGAAGCACGTCAGTTAATATGCAAAGGTGAAGTCAAGGTGTAGAGTCTCATCTTTGTGCCTACACTGCTCACCTGTAGAACCTGTTCTTCACCCAACTTCCCTTTGTCGGAAGCTGGTCACCACAGGAGTGGCAGCACTTTAGTCCTGGAATTTCCCATCCCCTATTCCGTGACCACCTGCCCTGCCTTGGTCTCAGCTCCCTCCCAGATTAAACCATTACGTTTTCCTCTCATCCCACTTCTTCATCGTATTTAGTCTTTGTCATTCTTTATTTTCCAAAAAAAAAAAAAAAGAAAGAAAAAATCAAGCTTGGTACATCTTCTCCTACGGTAAAATAGCTTCTGTCCATTATGTTCCGCTGTCCTTTATTACTAATCCCATTATTTGCTTTTCAAAACTACAGTCCTTGAAAAGAAACACAGGCCACTTAAGTCACCTCATGTGCACTTCCTGCCTTTTTCTCTTTCTTCTCCTTAATCCAATCAAATACACCTTTTAGTACATTTTCTACCTTATCCATCTGTGGGATTAGATGCTCGGAACCAACGATCACGATCACGATCACGATCTTCCCGTTAATCATCTATTTGCTAGAGCGGGCACCAGTAATATCTCAATATGTCCTGTCACATGCTGTAGAGCCAAGGGAATCGGCTTGGTACAGGAACATAGAGAGCCTCAAACCATTATATTAGGTCATGAGAATGATCTAATATAATTGTTACTGGTATTTGGCATATCAAATACAACACGAGCAGCTTGCTAGGCTTGCCGTGCGGGAGGCATACTCTATAAACACCTCCAAATAAAGCCTTTATTGATGAACTGCGCGGCCGCTTGCGCCGCGCGAGCCGGCTGTGATGGGCTGGTCGGCTGGGTGGAGTTCTGAAGAGAGGGAAGTCCAATGTGGAAAATGGCGGCGCCCATGGAGTGGGTGGGGGTCGTCTGGCTTGTTGTGAGGTTCTGCCGGGGTGGTGGGCCAAGGCTGGGACCCACCATGCCTCCCGACTGCCTCATGAACGGCTGGGCACAGGGAGAGCAAGGAACCGCTCTGCCCCATGGCTGAGAGTCTCTGGACCAGCATACCTGGGCCGGATTGAGGAAGTAACTGCTCCAGGGTGGGTGTCGATGATCCGGGCTGTGATGGGCTGGTCGGCTGGGTGGAGTTCTGAAGAGAGGGAAGTCCAATGTGGAAAATGGCGGCGCCCATGGAGTGGGTGGGGTCATCTGGCTTGTTGTGAGGTTCTGCCGGGGTGGTGGGCCAAGGCTGGGACCCACCATGCCTCCCGACTGCCTCATGAACGGCTGGGCACAGGGAGAGCAAGGGAACCGCTCTGCCCCATGGCTGAGAGTCTCTGGACCAGCATACCTGGGCCGGATTGAGGAAGTAACTGCTCCAGGGTGGGTGTCGATGATCCGGGCTGTGATGGGCTGGTCGGCTGGGTGGAGTTCTGAAGAGAGGGAAGTCCAATGTGGAAAATGGCGGCGCCCATGGAGTGGGGTGGGGGGGTCGTCTGGCTTGTTGTGAGGTTCTGCCGGGGTGGTGGGCCAAGGCTGGGACCCACCATGCCTCCCGACTGCCTCATGAACGGCTGGGCACAGGGAGAGCAAGGAACCGCTCTGCCCCATGGCTGAGAGTCTCTGGACCAGCATACCTGGGCCGGATTGAGAAGTAACTGCTCCAGGGTGGGTGTCGATGATCCGGGCTGTGATGGGCTGGTCGGCTGGGTGGAGTTCTGAAGAGAGGGAAGTCCAATGTGGAAAATGGCGGCGCCCATGGAGTGGGTGGGGGGGTCGCTCTGGCTTGTTGTGAGGTTCTGCCGGGGTGGTGGGCCAAGGCTGGGACCCACCATGCCTCCCGACTGCCTCATGAACGGCTGGGCACAGGGAGAGCAAGGGAACCGCTCTGCCCCATGGCTGAGAGTCTCTGGACCAGCATACCTGGGCCGGATTGAGGAAGTAACTGCTCCAGGGTGGGTGTCGATGATCCGGGCTGTGATGGGCTGGTCGGCTGGGTGGAGTTCTGAAGAGAGGGAAGTCCAATGTGGAAAATGGCGGCGCCCATGGAGTGGGTGGGGGTCATCTGGCTTGTTGTGAGGTTCTGCCGGGGTGGTGGGCCAAGGCTGGGACCCACCATGCCTCCCGACTGCCTCATGAACGGCTGGGCACAGGGAGAGCAAGGAACCGCTCTGCCCCATGGCTGAGAGTCTCTGGACCAGCATACCTGGGCCGGATTGAGGAAGTAACTGCTCCAGGGTGGGTGTCGATGATCCGGGCTGTGATGGGCTGGTCGGCTGGGTGGAGTTCTGAAGAGAGGGAAGTCCAATGTGGAAAATGGCGGCGCCCATGGAGTGGGTGGGGGGGTCGTCTGGCTTGTTGTGAGGTTCTGCCGGGGTGGTGGGCCAAGGCTGGGACCCACCATGCCTCCCGACTGCCTCATGAACGGCTGGGCACAGGGAGAGCAAGGAACCGCTCTGCCCCATGGCTGAGAGTCTCTGGACCAGCATACCTGGGCCGGATTGAGGAAGTAACTGCTCCAGGGTGGGTGTCGATGATCCGGGCTGTGATGGGCTGGTCGGCTGGGTGGAGTTCTGAAGAGAGGGAAGTCCAATGTGGAAAATGGCGGCGCCCCATGGAGTGGGTGGGGGTCGTCTGGCTTGTTGTGAGGTTCTGCCGGGGTGGTGGGCCAAGGCTGGGACCCACCATGCCTCCCGACTGCCTCATGAACGGCTGGGCACAGGGAGAGCAAGGAACCGCTCTGCCCCATGGCTGAGAGTCTCTGGACCAGCATACCTGGGCCGGATTGAGGAAGTAACTGCTCCAGGGTGGGTGTCGATGATCCGGGCTGTGATGGGCTGGTCGGCTGGGTGGAGTTCTGAAGAGAGGGAAGTCCAATGTGGAAAATGGCGGCGCCCATGGAGTGGGTGGGGGTCGTCTGGCTTGTTGTGAGGTTCTGCCGGGGTGGTGGGCCAAGGCTGGGACCCACCATGCCTCCCGACTGCCTCATGAACGGCTGGGCACAGGGAGAGCAAGGAACCGCTCTGCCCCCATGGCTGAGAGTCTCTGGACCAGCATACCTGGGCCGGATTGAGGGAAGTAACTGCTCCAGGGTGGGTGTCGATGATCCGGGCTGTGATGGGCTGGTCGGCTGGGTGGAGTTCTGAAGAGAGGGAAGTCCAATGTGGAAAATGGCGGCGCCCATGGAGTGGGTGGGGGGTCGTCTGGCTTGTTGTGAGGTTCTGCCGGGGTGGCGGGCCAAGGCTGGGACCCACCATGCCTCCCGACTGCCTCATGAACGGCTGGGCACAGGGAGAGCAAGGAACCGCTCTGCCCCATGTCTGAGAGTCTCTGGACCAGCATACCTGGGCCGGATTGAGGAAGTAACTGCTCCAGGGTGGGTGTCGATGATCCGGGCTGTGATGGGCTGGTCGGCTGGGTGGAGTTCTGAAGAGAGGGAAGTCCAATGTGGAAAATGGCGGCGCCCATGGAGTGGGTGGGGGGGTCGTCTGGCTTGTTGTGAGGTTCTGCCGGGGTGGTGGGCCAAGGCTGGGACCCACCATGCCTCCCGACTGCCTCATGAACGGCTGGGCACAGGGAGAGCAAGGAACCGCTCTGCCCCATGGCTGAGAGTCTCAGCCATTATTTGCTTTTCAAAACTACAGTCCTTGAAAAGAAACACAGGCCACTTAAGTCACGCTCATGTGCACTTCCTGCCTTTTTCTCTTTCTTCTCCTTAATCCAATCAAATACACCTTTTAGTACATTTTCTATCTTATCCATCTGTGGGATTAGATGCTCGGAACCAACCCTCTGTGAAAATGCTTCTTCCTTCTCACTGAGCTCTAGGTTTGAGGGCAGACACCAAGCTTTCCTCACTGTCACACCCCTACTCCCAAGCAGTGTGGGGACATAAAAGTGACTTAATAAATGGCATCATACCAATCAGATTCCCACCAGGTTGGATATTCCTTATTTTGTGCCATTAGTTTCCTGCTTTTTCTTTCCTCCTCCTTAAAAGTTGTTATGATCCCTTGCTTTTCTTATATCTCACTTCCTCTGAAACTGGAGAAGGGTCCTTACCTAAGTTGTTTATAATGTACTTTCTCTTTTGCAGGCATCCATGTACTTCTGATAATTGTTGACCTTACTAATAGATCATAGCACGTAAAAGTCAGCATTTTAAAAATTGAACCCACTATACCTACCCACCTCTAAGGCTTCTTCATCTTCCATTATTCCCAAACTTAATGCTATCAAACTGATACAGGTGGACCCCACGGGAGGCTTATGTGAGGCCGGAAAGGGAGAGAAATGGTCGCTTTCTCCCCAGCCACCTCTGCCACCCCACCCGAGATCCAGGGTTTCCTCAGGGTTCTTGTCTTCCTCGCAGAAAAGGAATTTTCAGGAGTCAATGAGCAGTGAAGTAAAACAGATTTTATTAAGGAGGTTTTAGGATGAGGAAGGAGGAGAGAAAGCGAGGGAGAGAGTACACATCTCAAGAGGGGAGATGCGGGCTGCTCCAGAGGCAGAGAGAGAGCAAGCCTGACTGATTTCCAAGGGGGTTTTATCCCCTTGGCTTGGAGTGTTCTGGAATCTTCTGCTGGGCCATCAAAGTTGATGGGGGGCTAAGGGCTGTGCGGAAGAAGGTGGATCCAGCTTCCTCAGAGTCCATTGTTGGTTAATGGGTCTTATCAGGTCTTCATTCCTGCTTTCTAAAGGTGACAGCCTAGTGGCAACAGTTCATTGCCATGCAGCCCCCACAAATCCCCCCCCCATCTGCCTGCCTACATCAAAACCTCTATTTACCCACTTAAGTCAGAGCCCTTGGTCACAGGCTCTGTCAGAGGGTCTCTTGATTTTTATTTTGCTCTTTGGGTCATACCCAGCATTGCTGAGTAGTTACTCCTGGCTCTGCACTCAGAATTACTCCTGATGGTGCTAAGGGGACCATATGGGATGCCGGGATTGAACCTGGGTCAGCCATGTGCAAGACAGACGTCCTACCCTCAATACTGTTGCTCCTATCCCAAGGGTCTCTTGATTTAACCTACTGACACTTCCTAATAAAATGGTCCTCCAGCCCATCCCATTATCACACCATGTGACTGACTCAGTAAAGTTTGATCATCTGGCCTAGAATAATGCAATCATTCCCCCTGTTCTTAACCCTGGTCCACACACCTTCAAAGGAAATCATTTGATGAGACCATCTGAATTGGGTTAATTTAGCTTTAATTTCTCTCCATTACTTACAGAATAAAGTGCAAGTTTCTTAGCAAAGGGTTTCATGCTCTCAGTCTGCTTTCATTTCCACTATCACTGGCTATTTAGCTTTTATTTCCTGCAGTCTCACTAACTGAAGAGACTGATAGTGACTGTCCCTCATGGAGTAAACTTTGTGTTCTCGGTTCCCTTTACCAGCCCACCTCCCTATCCTTGACTGTCTTAGTGAGCTCATACCCCAGAAGAAATGGGCACTGTCACCTCTCCTGGGAACAGTCCACATAACAGTAACTCTCTCTCCCTAAGGCATGTTTTCTTACTCACATATCTGCACTATTGGTGTCATTACCTAGTGTTATAGCTTTATATGTGTTTATACCCCCTTTGTGGCCTGTGCTTTTTGAAAGAAAGCAAATTTTTATGACCTTCTATGGGAAGTCGTTTGATAGAGGGAAGCATTTTCAGTCAAACAAATTTCAATCTAGGAGTCTTCTCTGCAAATAGATGTCAACGTTTGTGTGGGAGAATTAATTTCTCCAAGCCTCTGTTTGTTAACTTCTAAAATATGGGAATAAAGAAGATGAAGAAAATCTTATCCAGTAAATGTTAGATGAAAGTCCCATACAGGGAGATAGGCTGATAGTGGAGTCAGATATTTGCCTTACATGCAAATGTAAGTCATGTAAACCCCGTTTCAATCCCCAACACCAAGAGTGGTCTCCCATCAGAGTAATCATTGAGCACAGAGCTGTGAGTAAGACCTGTGCACAGTTTAGTGAGGCCCCCAAAACAAAACAAAACAAAAGCCTTATAAAAATGGTATTTGTACAAATGCTAGTTCCCTCACCATTGTTATTGATCACTCCTCTTCTTAAAGTTTATGCCCTTTAAATATTCAGTAAGTGGTTTTTGAATGAACAGTTATGCATATAGGCGATTAAATGACTATGTTTTATATAATGGCTTATTCATTGTTTTCCAACAACTTCTGAAAAGATATTTTTCAGTAGATATACATTAAAAGCTTATTGGAGTGAATTTTTTAGTTAAATTATACTTCTTTTGGTATAATAATGAATAATTACTTTCCTTATTTTCTACTTTATCTATCGAACTATATATCTGTCCATCTATCTATATTCACTTTTATATAGTTACTGGTACTGGCATTTGCAATTATTCAGACAGTAATAAATTTATAACTAGTTTATATTTGGATCTATCTAATTTTTTTCCTGTTATTGCTGTTATTTAAGAGCATTTCAAGAAAGAAACCAATACCTGTGCTTTTGAAAATACAGCTCATTTTCATATATTTCAGACTCATGACCAGCTTTTAAAGCTATTTAAGAAACATGGAAAATACTATATACTCTCCACTGAGAACAAAGTCCAGTGTTTGTATTTCCTCTTGAACTCCTCTGCGTTTTACAGCATTCAAGATTTATTGATTTAAAAGTAAGTGCCTTGAGTGTAGGTTAGTTAATTAAGAAAGAGAACATAGCCTAAGGGCTTCCTGACACTGCTCTTCATTTGTAGGGAGAATAAAGTGGACAATATGGGATGTGGACAGCACGTCAGACTCCCCCTGTGGCTCTCCTGGCATTTCCCACCTTGGGGGGGCAGTGGGGGCGGCATTTGCTCTCTATGCTATCACTGCTAGTGGCCCCAGTGATGAGTGGTCACAGATTCAGTCTCCAAATTATCACACATTCTGGAAATGTCCTTTTCTCCAACACATGACAAATAACTTCTGTTGATGTCAGGGTTTCCAAAGTAACTCAAAGAATGCTCACTTTAACCAAAACCACCACAAATTTAGAGCTATGATCATTCATTTTTGTTAGTTTGTCTTTTTGTTTTTGCACCACAACCCAGGATGATCAGGGCTTTTTCTCACTCTGTGCACAGGTATTACTTCTGGTGGGACTTGAGGACCACAGATGGTACTAAGAATCAAATCTGGGTGAGCCAGATGTAAGGCAATTGCCCTGCTTGCTGTACAAACTCTCTGGGCCAAGAACTGGGATTATGCTGGCTAAATTCACTCAGCATGAAGTAGGCCCAAAGGAAAAGGACAGATACATAACAATCTCTCTCATATGTAGAATGTAAAGAAACACCCCCAGGGTAGATAGCAAATGGCCCAAAGTAACACAACCTGAGAGCTGGTCTACAGAAGGAGAGGGAGATAGGAAGGGAGAGGGAGATAGGAATGGGGAGATAGGAAGGGTGGAGGGAGGCAGACATCTGGAGGGTGTGAAGTTGGAACATTGGACACAAGAAACCTTATCTTTCACTGTACTATAAATCACAATATCTGAAAGTAAAGAAACTTGAAAAATTAATGATTATTGGCCAAAAAATATTTTAGGATAATAGTTTCATAAGCCATTTTTTTTTTTTGGGTTATACCTGGTGATGCTCAGGAGTTACTCCTGGATCTGCACTCAGGAATTACTCCTGGGGGGTACTCAGGGGACCATATAGGATGCCAGGGATCAAACCCAGGTGGGCTGCTTGCAAGGTAAATGCCCTACCCACTGTGCTATTGCTCCAGCCCCCTATAAGCCATTTTTTTTTTGCTTCTGTAGATCCCAACTTTAATGGAAAAAGACTCCCCAAACTTGTAAAGGCTTCAAATCCTACTAACCCTAATGCATCCTCCTAGTAATGAGCCAAAGTGAGAAAATAGGAAGTTAATTCATTTTAACTCATTCTACTTCATTAGAGTGAGTGTTCAGCAATTTGCAGAATGTGAAAGCCAGAGATATTTATTCAGCATTTGCCTATTGCTCTGAAGATGGTTTGTTCTTTCAGTTTTATCACATCCTTTTTCTTCATGGCTTGTCTCTGGCACATTCCTCCCTGAAATTGTCTTAAAAGATTCTTAGAAAGGAAACCTTAGCATGAGGCGGTAACTCCAGCCCAGGCTAGGGCGGTGCTCCCACCCTGCAGCAGTTTCTTGTCCATTTTCACATCACATGACCTGCATTCTCAGCTCTTCATCTACACAGTGATGATTCTCATCATTTCCTCATCTCAAAGGCATAGGGAGAGAGAAACAACCACATACTTTGAATGCTTTAGAATTGAGACCAATTACTGCTATCATCAGGAGGTTCGTTTTCCAATAGAGCTAGGGCTCAGATCCCCTGTGCAGTGGACTTCTAGGTTTCAAATATGCAAAAAAAAAAAATTTTTTGCAGGACCAAGCTATAGTACAGTGGGTAGGGCAGTTGCCTTGCATGCAGTTGACCCAGGTTGGAATCCCAGCTTCCAATATGGCCTCTCTAGCCCACCAGGAGTGATCCCTAAGCACAGAGTCAGGAGTAAGCTCTGTGAACCATAAGATACAAAATTGTTTGCAGTGGGGACTACAGGTGATGACATTTATTTTACTTTTCTGCTCTCTTCTCTAATTCTTCTCTAATTTTTGTGCTAACTAGCACACAAAAATGTTAAGACCAGTTTGAATACTGAGTAGGATGTTTAGATTGTACACCATAAAATGAGACAGGCAACCTATAAAATCACAGAATTTGCTCCTTTCTGACCGTCTGACTTACAGCAAGTCGCCCATTGATGTAAAAGTATACTTCCGCTCTTTCTTAATGCTAATTGCTAAACCAAATGTTTGGGAAAGTGAATATTGATATATGTCCAGTGTCTCCTATAAATCATTTTAAGCATCTCCTGTAATCATTTTAAAACAATGAATTCATATCTCTATTTGCCTATCCACAGATAAATGATAAACCACCTTTTTAATATAACTATGCATATCAGTTATTCTCCGCACATTCATCTCGGAAACAGTCTTTTACAAACATGCTTATTGGTGAAATCTGACACCTACAAGCAAGAATGGTTTTGTTTTCTTTGGGCTTGCCGTTTGAAAAATTCAGCCCCCGTTGTCATATTTGCATTTTGCTTGAATTTTTAATCTATACTCTGCCCCATGGTGTGCAGAATATAAAATATGGTGTGAAGTACAAAGCCCCACCAGCCGCAGCTAATGATGATCAGTGGTCCCTGTGGCAGTTTCATTAGAACATTCTCACCAGCACACCTGGAAACCGTCCCTTCTTTTATTAAAGACATAAAATAGAACTCATTTTTTTCTGAATATGAACTTTTCAAAAAGGAGCTTGGGGTGCTGGAGAATACAGCGAGTAGGGTGCTTGCCTTGCGCTTAGCCAAACTTGGTTCCATGCTGTGCACCACATATGGTTCCCGAGCCCCACCAGGACTGACTCCTGAGCACAGAGCCTGGAGTAAACCCTGAGCACAACTAGGTATGACCCAAAACTCAAATATAAATATATTATATATATATCTCCCTCCATATAATTATATATTTACATAGAGGAGATATGTATATATATACCCTCTATATAAATATATATTTATATATATTTAATATATATTTATATATTTATATATATTTATAAATATATATTTATATAGAGGAGATATATACAAATATATAATTTGTATAGAGGAAATAGAGATAGATTAGACAGACAGACAGACAGACAGACAGATAGATAGATAGATAGATAGATAGATGATAGATAGATAGATAGATGATAGACAGATAGATAGATAGATAGATAGATAGATAGATAGATAGATAGATAGATAGATAGATAGATAGATAGATAGATAGATAGATAGATAGATAGATAGATAGATAGATAGATAGATAGATAGATAGATAGATAGATAGATAGATAGATAGATGATTGATAGATAGATAGATAGATAGATAGATAGATAGATAGATAGATAGATAGATAGATAGATAGATAGATAGATAGAAGATGTATGTATGCATATTTAGGACCCACACATATATATGTACCACATATATTATATATAGGATGCATATATATATATATACATTGTAATTTCTAAAATGAGTATATTTTGCATTATCGTTTAGGTAACATGGTTACAATAATGTTAGATTTTATGGCTTTTAATGTTTATGCTGTTTTTTGTTGAGTTATATTAGAGTTTTTGTCTATTTTTTTTTTTTTTTTTTTTTTTAACATTTTATTATACCACCGTGAGATATACAATTACAATTCTGTTTACGCTTGGGGGTTTCGGTCACACAGTGTTCCAGCACCCGCCCTCCACCAGTGCCCCTCAGCCACCACCCATGTCCCCAATTCCCTCCCCCCCTCCCACATCCTGCCTAAATGGCAGGTTCTTTATCTCCCTCTCCTCTCCCTCTCTCTCTCCTCCTTCTCCCACACATTGTACCTTTCTAAGTGCACTACGTACACATAGAAGCCATCATTTGCATTTTTTGTCTGTATTTAATGCTCAGTTCTATGTTAGCATCAGAACTTTAGACATTTATTCCCACATGTTCCCTTCTCTATCTAAACCAACCACTGACTCCCACACGCTTGTGGTAATTTCCACTTTCGGTAAGATCACCTAGTATATTTATGTCATGCAAATAAATGCAGTCATTCTATGTCTCTCTCTTTCCTTCTGACTAATTTTACTCAACATGATTTTTTCCATATCCATCCATTTATAGCAAAATTTCATAACTTCATTTATTCTGACAGCTGCATAGTATTCCATTGTGTAGATGTACCACAGTTTCTTTATCCAGTCATCAGTTCTCGGGCATACTGGTTGTTTCCAGGTTCTGGCTATTGTAAATAGTGCTGCTATGAAAATAAAAGTGCGGATTGTGTTTCCGCTGTGTGTTTTTGGCTTTCCAGGGTATATTCCCAAGAGCGGTATGGCTGGGTCAAAGGGGAGCTCAATTTCTAGTCTTTGGAGGAATGTCCATATTGTTTTCCAGAAAGGTTGTACAAGTCGACATTCCCACCAACAGTGTATGAGAGTCCCCTTTTCCCCACATCCACGCCAGCACTTGTTGCTTTTACCCTTTTGGATATGGGCCATTCTCTGTGGTGTGAGGTGATATCTCATTGTTGTTTTGATTTGCATCTCTCTGATGATTAGTGATGATGAGCATTTTTCTCATATGCCTTTTGGCCATTCGGATTTCTTCCTTGTCAAAGTTTCTGTTCATCTCCTCTCCCCATTTTCTAATGGGGTTGGCTGTTTTTTTCTTATGTATTTGTACCAGTGCCTGATATATCCTGGATATTAACCCCTTATCAGATGGGTATTGGGTGAATATTCTTTCCCTTTCTGTCGACTGTCTTTCTATCTTGGTCACTGTTTCTTTTGAGGTGCAGAAGCTCTTCAGTTTCATGTAGTCCCATATATTTATATTTTCTTCTAGTTGCTTTGTTAATGGTATTTCACCTTTGAAGATGTCTTTAGCATCGATGTCGTGGAGGGTTTTTCCTATATTTTCTTCAAAGTACTTTATGGATTCAGGTCTGACATTGAGATCTTTAATCCATTTTGATCTGATTTTTGTGCAAGGTGTTAAACACAGGTCCAAATTCATTTTTTTACATGTAGCTGTCCAGTTTTCCCAGCACCACTTGTTGAAGAGGCTTTCCTTACTCCAGTTTGGACTCTTTGCACCTTTATCAAAGATTAACTGATCATGTCTTTGAGGGTGGGTGTCAGGATACTCAACTCTATTCCATAGGTCCACCGGTCTGTTTTTATTCCAGTATCACGCTGTTTTAATTACTGCTGCTTTGTAGTACAGTTTGAGGTTGGGAAAGGTGATGCCTCCCATCTTCTTCTTCCCAAGGATTGCTTTAGCTATCCGTGGGGGTTTGTTATTCCATACAAATTTCAGAAGTGTTTGGTCAATTTCTTTAAAGAATGTCATGGGAATCCTTATAGGAACCGCATTGAATCTGTACAAAGCTCTAGGGAGTATTACCATCTTGACAATGTTAATTTTCCCCATCCATGAGCAGGGAATGTGTTTCCATTTCCTCGTGTCCTCTTTTATTTCTTGAAGCAGTGTCTTGTAGTTCTCTTTGTATAGGTCCTTTACACACTTGGTTAAGCTGATTCCTAGTTATTTGATTTTCTGTGGCACAATTGTGAATGAAATCGATTTCTTAATATCCCTTTGTTCTCTTTTCGTTATTTGTGTATAGGAAAGCCACCGACTTTTTGGGTACTGATTTTGTACCCTGCCACTCTACTATACCTATCTATTGTTTCTAAGAGTTTTTGGGTCGAGAGTTTAGGGTTCTCTAGGTATAATACCATGTCATCTGCAAATAATGATAGCTTGATTTCTTCCTTGCCTATCTGGGTGCCCTTAATGTCCTTTTCTTCTCTGATTGCTATGGCGAGTACCTCCAGTACTATGTTGAATAAAAGAGGCGAGAGAGGGCAACCTTGTCGTATTCCTGATATTAAGGGGAAGGCTTTCAATTTTTCCCCATTGAGAATGATACTCACTGTGGGCTTTTGGTAGATGGCTTTGACTATCTTGAGGAAGCTTCCTTCAATTCCCATTTTCTGGAGGGTTTTAATCATGAATGGGTGCTGGATCTTGTCAAATGCTTTTCTGCATCTATCGATAGGACCATATGGTTTTTTATTTTTTCTCTTATTGATGTGATGTATTATGTTGATTGATTTGCGAATGTTGAACCATCCTTGCATTCCCGGGATGAATCCTACTTGGTCATGATGTATGATCTTTTGATGAGTCTTTGGATTCTGTTTGCTAGTATTTTGTTGAAGATCTTAGCATCTGTGTTCATCAAGGAGATTGGTCTGTAATTTTCCTTCTTTGTATTGTCTCTCCCTGCTTTGGGTATCAGGGTGATATGCGCCTCGTAGAAGCTGTTTGGGAGTGTTTCTGTTTCTTCTATTTCCTGGAAGAGCTTGAACAGGACTGGCAGTAGGTCCTCCTTAAAGGTTTGGTAGAATTCGCCAGTGAACCCATCTGGACCTGGGCTTTTGTGTTTGGGCAGACTTTTAATTACTGTTTCAATTTCCCGATGGCGATAGGCTTATTTCGGTATTGGAGGTCTTCTTGTTTCAGTCGTGGGAGGTTATAGGACTTCAGGAATTTATCCATTTCTTCTAGGTTCTCATGTTTTGTGGCATACAGGTTCTCAAAATAACCTCTGATGATCTGTTGTATTTCTGTTTTTTTCTGTTGTGATGATGTCACCATTTTCATTTCTGATTCTGTTTATTTGGGTTCTCTCTTTCCGTGTCCTTACAAGTCTTGCCAGTGGCTTGTCAATCTTGTTTAATTTTTCAAAAAACCACCCCTTGGTTTCATTAATCTTTTGGATTGTTTTTTTGGTTTCCAGGTCGTTGATTTCCTCCCTAAGTTTCACTATTTCCTTCCTTCTGCCTGGGTTGGGCTTCCCTTGTTGGTCTTTTTCTAATATTTTCAGCTGTGAGGTCAGGTTATTTATATGGGCCCTTTCTTCTTTTCTGATGAATGCTTGCAGAGCTATGAACTTTCCTCTTAACACAGCTTTTGCTGTGTCCCACAAGTTCTGATAGTTGGTATCTTTATTATCTTTTATTATTGTCATTTGTTTCTAAGAATCTTTTGATTTCCTGTTTGATTTCTTCTATGACCCATTTGTTGTTCAGCAGTGAGCTGTTTAGTTTCCAGGTGTTTGGTTTAGCTCCCTGCTTCTGTGTATGGTTCACTACTATTTTCAGTGCATCGTGATCTGAAAAGATAGTCGACACAATTTCAATCTTTTTTATTTTCTTGAGGTATGCTTTGTTGCTCAGTATATGGTCTATCTTGGAGTATGTTCCATGTGCACTGGAAAAAAAAGTGTATTCAGCTTTTTTGGGATGAAAAGCCCTGTATATATCAACCAGCTCTCTTTCTTCTATTTCTTCCCTTCAGGTCCAGTATTTCCCTGGTTTCAGCCTCGTCGATCTATCCATAGTCGATAAGGCAGTGTTGAAGTCTCCGACTATTATTGTGCTACTGTTACTGTCTTCTTTGAGGTCTATTAATAGTCGTTTTAAGTATTTTGCTGGCCCCTCGTTTGGCGCATATATGTTTAGCAGTGTGATTTTTTCCTGGTATACATACCCCTTAATATTTAAGAAATGGCCTTCATTGTCCCTTTTGACCTTTTTCAGCCTGAAATCTATATTGTCAGATACAGTATGCCACACCTGCCTTTTGGAGGGGTTGTTTGCATGGAGAATGGTCTTCCAGCCTTTGACTTTGAGTCTGTGTTTGCTCTGGTTATTCAGATGTGTTTCTTGTAGGCAGCAGAATGTTGGATTCAGTTTTTTTAATCCATTTTGCCACCCTGTGTCTCTTAATTGGTGCATTTAGACCGTTGACGTTGAGAGAGATTATTGTCATTGAATTTTGTGCCATCTTTCTGTTTAACCTTGTTGTGGTTTTGGGTTGTCTTATTTTTCAATAGACCCTTCAGTCCTTCTCTTAGAGTTGTTTTTGAGTCTATGAATTTTCTAAGTTGTTGTTTATCCATGAAGTTGTGTATCTTTCCTTCGCATCTGAAAGTAAGTCTAGCTGGGTAAAGAATTCTTGGTGAGGCCTGAAGTTCATTGAGTCTTTTCCACGATATCCCACCATTGTTTTCGGGCTTGGAGTGTTTCATCTGAGAAGTCTGCTGTAAATCTCAGGGATGCTCCTTTGTATGTGATTTCCTTCTTTGATCTTGCTGCTTTCAGTATTCTATCTCTGTCTATCGTTTTTGTCATTTTAATAAGGATGTGTCTTGGAGTATTCTTATTGGGGTTTCTTTTTAGCTGGTATCCTTCAGACCTCCTGTATCTGGGAGCATGCTTTCTTCAGTTCACTTACCTCATTTTTAATATCTGTCATTTCTGCTTGTACTTTGGTCTGAAATTTACTCAATTCTGCTTTCATTTCCTCTTGTACTTTACTGAGTTTGTATTCCATTGTTTCTTTTATTTCCTTGTACATCTTTAACAGTTGCTTACGAAATTCCTTTTCAGAGAGGTTATATAGCTCATCGTTATTGCTGGACTCATCGGTATTAATAACTTCAATAGTAGAACTTGAGGGACTTTTGCGCTGCTTTACCATAATGACTATCGTAGGTTGAAAATGAGTGTTCTGGGTGACTAGTCAGTAAAGTTAGTTGTGCCTGAATTACTTTACAGCTAGGGACGTATAGCAAAGAGTGTAGGGGACAATGCTCAGTGTTATGTCAGGTAGATAGAATATATTTTTTCTAAGTTTTGAATTTTGAGGTGTCTGTGGGTGGTTCCGGTGTCAGGGGTCAGGGTGGAGGTCTTGCAGTGGGAGTTCCTGCGCAGATGGGTGGGGGTCGGTCCCCTCCTCAAAGCTGGAGCCTTTTCTCCTGGAACCCAGTGGTCAGGTGCTGCCGCAGCGGGAACACACCTGGTGGGAAGAGTGCGGTGATCTGCTGGGTGTCGGGGCTGGATGGCGTCAGAGGGAGTTCCTGGTGGGAAGAGCGCGGAGATCTGCTGGGCGTCGGGGCTGGATCTGTTTTTGTTTTTTTTGACCATACCAGATTATGCTGAGTTCACTCCTGGCTCTGTGTTCAAGGATAATTTCTGGTGGAACCTGGGAGACCATGTAAGTGACTGGAGAATTGAACCTGGGTCATGTGGGTATAAGGCACATATCCTACACAGAGGAATATCTCCCCAGCCCCAGTTCATGGTTCTGATGTATAAAGCTATTGCCTTTCACCACCTCCCAAGTGCCAAAGCCCCATCACTGTCCTTATGTCACTTCAGTCCATCTCTCCATTACCCCTCATTCCTTCCCCTAACCACATAGTGATCTCTATTTTGTAACTAAGGACCAAGTACTTGTAGTCGTTGCTTCTGTCCAGTATCTTATTTTCTCTCTTATACACCACAGATGAGTGAAATCTGGTATTTGTGCTTATCCCTATGACCTATTTTGCTTGATTTGAGGTTCTCTGTTCCAACCACACTTCAGTACACCACATGATGCCATGTTTTATTATGGCTGCATAGCATTCCATTAAGTAAATATGCCACAACCTCTTTATCCTTCATCTGCTGTTGAACACTTGAGTTGTTTTCATAGCCTGGCTACTGTTCAAGTAACTTTGGAACAGTCTAAAATTCTTTTTATATTTTCAGTACATAATTGTTGAATCACCTTTATGAATTTTTTGGAATAAGTGACTCCGAGTTACTGGAGCTCAGAGAAAGTGATGCTTTAGATATAAATTATCTCCCTGTATCAAAGAGAGACCAGAACTATAAGAGAAACCTCATCAGGGAAATATCCCAGAGCACAGGAAGCAGAAAGACACATGGCAAGATGAGGTCATTTACTTAGAGAACAGCTCATCAGATAGGCAGATGGGAACGAGAAGAAGGATATTGAAGAAGTAGGTTGGGGTCAGAACACCTCAGGCACGATTTTTAACTGGCACCCACTTTCCCCTTTTGACCACTGCTTTATTCTTGTGACGACTAGAGATCATGTTCGCAGATCCCATACAATCAGGTGGGTAGATGTGGCAATTACAATTTAGTGATGGTATAGTGCTCACTTAAGATCACCATAGTGCTCACCATGGACGGACTCCTGGCTTCAGTGCTCATGCATCCTTGGCTGTGGTGCCTGCCAAAAATCAAACATTTTAGTTTCAGTACCTGTATATGCTGTCTATGCACCAGAGATGGCTTATTCTAAATGGCACCAAGAGTCCTAGATAGTAGAGCTACCAGGCTCCTACTCTGCACATGTGGGTAGTGTTGGAGACCCTGGCCAGCAGCCCCTGGCATGAATGAGGAAGACCTTGATCTTGCCAGACTTCATCCCTGCGGAAAAGGAGAGAGATGGTCTTGGGAGAAACTCTGCCTTGTCGCTGCTGAGAAAGGGAAGAAAGAAAGACACCAACACAGCAAGGAGTTCTGAAGAGCAGTCCTGGTTTACGGAGCATAGCTTAGGCCTTTTATACATTTCTGGGTAGAGAGGATACAAAGGACAAATAGCATCCTGAGCCATTGCAACAAAGTAGTCAGAAGCCCAGGCATGTCCTGTCCTGGACACACATGTGTTGTCCACTCGTGGATGTAACCAGTTGGGCTTTAGGAAGTTGTATTACTTTGAAAACAGCCCACTTCTGGGTCCCCTTATGGTGGGGAAGAATCAGGCCCCAAGACTAGCTGCTTAGTGCCCAACAGGTAGCACTAGGGACCCGACTCTAGGTATATTTGTTCTAGAGCCTTTTCTGCGTCCCTAGAACATCTAAGTTTTTGAAGTCTATGCAAGCAGTTAACAGTTTATTCTGTTCCAAATGAAAACATTGGTGAGTTTGAACCAAGATTATCAAGCAATCATGTTTAATTTGTAAAATTCTTCTCTGGTGGTCAGAAGAATGATCAAGAGACTACTGTAGTGAATGAACTGAAAGATGAATTGGACTTTAGCTGGCTCTTAGCTACTATGGAAAAATCAATAACTAAATATGGAGGGCAGATTAGTAAGCAGATTTGAGATGTGCTTGCAAATGAGTTTCTTTTAGCAGGCTCATTCAGTCCCTGAATGACCTTATTATCTTAGTCCCATTTCCCAGATGTCTAATCTGAAGCTTGAAGTTTATAGACTTTTTAATGTCATGCAGTTATTTCATTGTGAATTCAGAGTGAAAAACCTAGAGTTTATGATTTTGTGTACCTGTAATTCTATAACATTGTAACACTATTATTGAACCATTAAATACTGTTAAGAGTAACACATTTTTTGAATTGGCAGCAACTTTCAAGGTTATCTCTTTTAACACAGACTTTATAGGTGGAAAACCAAGTGTTTTTCAGATTTCAGATTTACTGACTTTCTAAAGCTTGGTCAGCAAGTATCTGACGGGGTAAGTCCACACATCTTCCCTCTTAGAGCAATATCCTTTCCACTACTATATAATAAGTCCATGACATGGTTTTTCTATGACAGAAAATAAACAGGTATATGGAGAACCTGGCAAGATTTCACCTATTTCAGGTATATTTAGATTCATCTAATTCATTTATCAAATTTCTATTTGCATTTTGCTTGAATTTCTAATCTATACTCTGCCCCATGGTGTGCAGAATATAAAAAATGGTATGAAGTACAAAGCTCCACCAGCCGCAGCTAATGATGAATGCCCATTTTCAGGCGCTATCATAGATGACATTTAGAAAATGGTAATATAGTTCCAGAACTCAAAAAATTACAATCAACTGAGATCGTTGTAAATAATGCTAGGATCTGTTTTATTATGTGGTAAAGACTGAAACACTGAAGGGACAGAGGATACCAAAATTCATCCACCTGAAAAAACATACAGAGATAATAAAAAGTGAAAATTCTGCCAACCTTTTACTAGTGAATTGAGTGACCAGATTAGGAAGCATTTTCTAGGTGTACTAGAAACATTGCAAAGTTTGAAACTATGCAAACAATAAAACACCAGGGGACAGTGATATAACCAATGATGCCACAACCTTGGGTACATGAGTATGAAACTGTATATTGGCACAGATTCTTCTACTAAATAAGCTCTGGGCTTTGGTTTTGCCCTGCAGGCGATGGACAATAGACACATAAAAACAAGTAGGAAAAAATCCCTATCTCTGGTTGTCGTCAAATATGGAGATGAGAAAGTGTTTCCCAAAACTTAGAGGAGAAACTAGTAAAACTAATTTGAAAACTTCTTTTCTTAAATCAAATTGGAAGGTGATCATAAGAGTTATTAGTTGTGTGGCGATGGCTTTTTTGTTTTAAGTGAGTTACATGGAGAGAAGTGGGTTAAGAATCGTGATCTTTGTCCCCAGAAGCTGACTGCTCAAAGTCATTAGATAGCCTGATTCTGTCTGTGTAAACTAAATGACCTAAATATATATAGACCAAGACCAAAGAGATAGTACAGCAGGCAAGGTGCTTGTCCGGCGTGCAGCTCTCTGGAATTATATGTCCTCCACCACATAATGGTTCTCTGAGCACCTCCAGAAGTGATCCCTAAATACAGAGATTGTAGTAAGCCCTGAGCACCACCATATGATGCTAAAACTAAGCAACAATACAAAAAACAGAATATATTTATCAGTATACTTTGTTCAAAAAATGTTTGTTTTTTTCTCCCCCAACCATCTCCCATCTCAAGCTAAGCTCATCCTTTCTCATTACTTGAATGTCTTCCTAAGGTTAGGTGCCTAAATGTCAAACTACATTTCCAGACTAGACTTGCCAGCAGGTCAATCTCATTTGATCAAAGATGAAAAATATCGTTCCCTTTGATGGCAATTTGTGGAACAACAGTGGCTGGGTCCAAATAGTCAAAAGCAAAGATTGGACCAAACCAACAAAGGAGATTACTCACTAACCTCCCAACTAGGATCCCTGGTTATCTTCACTTGTTTCTCCATAACCCACTACCAGGTCTTCTAATATAATGTTAGTTATATTGCATTTCTATTTTACATGGATCTCTGCCTTATAATATTAGCTCATCATGAGATAGGAAGGTGAGTTGTTATTTTATGTTCCTAAAGCTTAGACTAAGATCGGGAGCATGCACATGCTTGCACACACGTGTGTAGTACACATGCTGAAAGGATTACTCAGATTCAGACTATTCTTCGGTAATATCCAGTCTCCCTGCCCCTCAAGGTGTTGCAGGTGTGACTGCAGTGCCTGGCTGTGTTGGCAGGTGGCAGACAGGAGACAGGTTTGTCTACATCCAGAACTCTGCCCCGTGGGCCCTGGCTGGTTGATGGTCTGACATAGAAAAAGACTGGGCCCCCTGAGATGAACCCAGAGCCATAGCAGAACCTGGCAAGCTACCCGTGGTGTATTCAATACGCCAAAAACAGTATCAATAATGGATCACATTCCCAACAAATGGAGACGTTACTGGCACCAGCTCTAGCAAATTGATGAACAATGGGAAGACAAGTGACAAGTGAATATCCATTCATTCAGAGCAGACTCATAGCATCTCTGCAGTAGAGTCTTAATACTGAGGTTAGTAAAGGTCTTCAGGAGCAATCCATTGAACAAAGGGCCTCCTTCTTCCTGGTGCCATCTGAAAACTTGGGTTGACAGAAGACACTGTCTTCTGAGGCCGTTGTTCATTCTTTGAACACCAGCTTAAGTTGTTAGAAAGTTGTTTCTTTTATTGAGCTGACATCTTTCACTTCCTCCCACACACTCGAGTTGTGCCCTTGGGGCTTTCACTGAATACATATCATCTCTCAGAAGATTTTTTTTTGCCATTGATTTGAGAGCCCTGTCTAGGCCATATTTGATCTCGGACTGAACTCATAACTAGTCTTGAGGCTTTTTTCATTCACAAATCCTAATAAAAGATTATAAGAAACTCAGTCAGAATTGTTCAGTGCAGCCAGATCAAAATGATAGAATCCTGTTTCAGATTTGACCTTTGTTTAATCAAGAAGAGAGAAATAACTGTAAGTTGTTAAGTACCAACAAGGTTCTCTGCACATCTAATTTAACTTGCAATTATGACAAAATGAGTGCTATTATTCTCATTTTATAGAAAGTCACATAGATGGTTCAGAGAGCCAACTGTCCCTGTTCAAACTCTAATGATTGGTATTTGATTTTAGATCAATTTGGCTGAAGGATTATAATAAATTAATGCATGATTTAAATGAATAATCATTGGCAGAACAATTACTCTCCTTGCTGCAACTCCCATGAGCATTAGATTTAGGGGCATCTTGGCTTGATTCCCTGGCTTTGCCCTCATCTGTAGCTTAGGAGGCTTGGTTAGCTGACCTCTTCTGAGATGCAGTATTCTAGTCTGTGAAGTGATGATAACAATATAGGTTCTTCAGGTGACAGTAAGTATAAAATGAGATTACATATGTGAAGGTTGAGTTCAACACGAAAGACATATGAACATAGTAATGATGATGATGATGAAGTGGGTGGCAAGATCAGCTAAAGGAGGCATATCACTAACACCTGTCAGGATACACTGGGCACCCCAACCGAATCCAGGAGCAGGAGCAGGGGATCCCCTTCTGCACGATGGGATCAGTGGCCAGCAGACAGAGAAAGAAATAAGAATTCAGCAAAGTTTCAAAAGGCTTTACTCTCACCAGGTTCTAATATACAAATCAGCAACAGGAAAACCCTGGACTTTGGTTTCCCAGCTAGGCCCTGGCCAGGTGTTGGTTTAAAATTCAAGGCCAAGATGACCAATACCATGTGTTAAGCCCAAACAGGGAATAGAAGGTACAGAAAAAGAGCAGAGGGGGAGGTGAAAAGGCAAAAGGCCAAAGGGAAAAGAGATGAAAGAAAGGAGGCTACAGTTTTTATACCCTTCAATATAGACTGCCCACACCAAGGGAAGCAGTTAGGGTTAAATCCCCCTCAGGTAACTTCTCCCAGGACCTCACCTAATCCCATTGAAATGTTAATGTTGCCCAGGCAAGACTTCAGGTCCTTGGTAGATGGGGAGGGGCATCTGAGATGAACTGTATGTCAGAATACAAAGGCATGCATCTGTACCAATGGATATTCTATAGCCAGGTATATATTCTCCAAGTCTTCACAAGATTCTTATCTTTACTTCATAGTTGTTTTGTATATTAGCATTTAGACTTATGAGAGAGCCACGTGTGCTTGCTTCAAGGCAAACAGCATTTCTCTCTGGTCTAATTACTTAGAGATATAATGTGGCCAGGTAAATATACTGGTAAGGTCCATCTAGCCCCACGATGATTGTGGCAGCATGAGAGAAAATACTTATACCAGCTAACATAGAATACTTGGTAAGATATACTGCCACATTCAAACTGTCCTCCTGCCCCATCTACAACGTGACCTGTAGAGCAACTCCAGGCAAGTTGGGCAACACTGTACTGAAACAAACACCAGTAGCTGAATACAGGTTCAATTCAAGGCTGTAGATCACATGACTAGTGACTGCCTGTTCCCAATGTCTGTCTCCTTCCCTGATGTCCACAGAGATATCATGGGCTGAGCCCTCTACCAGCTAGCAAAGAAATCAGCAGACAAGGTGGTCCCAAGCACTCAACTTGTCCTCCAGTCTATCCTGCATTACAAGAGAGAGAGAAAGCCCCCCCTCTTCCACATGCTCTGTCTGCCATTCCTTCCTATTTAATCACTAATGACAGCCACATGAAAAATAAATCTTCCTTTCTGTGGTTCCATCTGCTCCCACCACTCACCTGCACATGAAAGCTGCCTCATGAATGCATCTCAATTTCAAATGAACAGTCACATAAAATGCCCCATCAACATTGCCTCACGGGGTGGGAGCTACAATGACAGGGTTCCTCCTGAGGCAACAGGCGCATGCTTCCCTCGCACAGCCCGATGCTCCTGTCAGGATGGAGGATAAGAAGCACCTGTCAAAGCTGCTTCCCCAGGACACGGGGGCCCTCGGGCAGACAGATGTGCTAAGTGTGAGGAGAAGTTTTCCAAAAACCTTTCCAGCTCCCAGCCTGGGGCAGAGCAAACAGGGCTGGTACCAGGCTGGCAGCTCTTGGCCTCCACTGCAACTGTGCTCATTCTTCATATCCAACTCCACCTTTCTACTTCCCTGGCCACTGCTAGTTTTTGATCATGGCTTTGTTTTGCTTTTTTCTTATAAGGACCTCAGCAAAAGTATTTTTTCACATAAGTTCCTTATTATCTCTCTAGGAACTGTCATGGAAGAGAATCCAAAAGGTAAGATTGACTGACCTCCACTGGACCTTCCCTTTCCAATGGAATCCTATGGCCTTGTGAACAAATGCAAGATTTTTCACCAGGTGCAAGTCCCTGAAAATACTGATATTTCTATAGTCAACAACTAATGGATGACAACACTATCAGATACTGTGATTGTAAGAAGCGAATTAGACACAAATAAAAGACACTTAATGTTCTCAAAGAGTCTAATAAAGTCAAATATATGTTGGTGGGTGGATAGAAGGCTGATCTCTCTGAATTGGGGAGAATTTCACCCATGCTATTTCTTTCAAGTGTGAAAGTAACAGGCTCTGTGTGATACCATAGGAAGATTTATTAAAATACCCCCCAACTCTCTTGAACCTAAAATTGCAGCATTTACATCCCCACCCTTTATTACTATTTTTACTTCTGTGAGATGGAAGAGAGGAAAGGAGAAAGACGGTTCTCCCCCATCATGTTTTGTTTTAGTCTAAACAGTTGATAGCGAAGAACGCAGGAAGTAGAACTTGATCCTTTTCTACCCTTCCCTGACAAAACACGCTTTACACAGCTGCCCTATCATTACTCAACACTTATTATGAAATAAGTGTTGGGTCTCCACTAGGACTGTAAGCCTAGCAATAGCCCTGAGAGATCTGCCTTGTAATACGAGTGTCCTCCACTTTTCCTGGCTCTGTTTCATCCTCTGAATGACACACTAGAACCAGACTATAATGTCCTATCTGGAAAGAACATGAAGTGATTTTATGACAAGTCAGGAGATCTAAGCACATAAGTTTGATGTCTTGAAAGCATAAATATGCCATAAAATTATCCTTCATGGAGCTTTTAATGAGTTATTTTTAGTTCGCACATGAATTATATATATATCTTGGTTTTAACTATTTTTGTACTCCAAGATGAAAATGGCTGGAGGAATGCTCAGTAACAAGTGGTGAGGAGGGAAGTTTCCCACTTTCCACCATAAGTGGCATAACTGGAAGAGCGATGCTGAGGGCCAATGCATGAGCTGAACTGAAAACTACCTATCAGAAGTCAAAAAATGCAGAAATGAAGGCAAGCAGAACTGATGACGTTGAGAGCCTCCATTAAGCAATTGTTGCAGCAACATTTTTGCAGAGCAACAAGTCTTCCCGATTTAGTGAACCTCTAGTCTTTAAGACACAGGAGAAAGGAAAATAAGATAGATTTGCAGTTAGCAGGGGGAAAGGTGTAAACAAGAAGATACATGAAAGGACAGGAAAAGGAAGAATACTCATGCCAGTCATAGCACTCATGGCACTAAGGTTCTCAGCATACACAACACTGTCCTTGCATCCTCTGGGAGGCGGTGCAGATATCTCTCCTTTACCCTCAGGAGAACAAAGGTACAGTGTTGTCACCTGCCTAAGGTCATTTAAAGGGAAATTAATAATCCCTGTCTAACTGTCTGATGCAATATAATGCACTCCTCTATGCTCTTGTTCAAGTTAGTGTTGCAATTTGTGCTGTCAAAGTTTAAACATATGGCAATGTCTCTGCTTTTGTTTTACAGTGTGATTCACACAAAGAAAAAAAAAGCCTTAGAGTTGAAAATATTTTTTAAGACTTTAAGTTTAGAGATATACTAAGTGCAATTATTTTCAAGCAGGTAGAAAATGGAAGCTCTTCCCAAGTTCCACTGTAAAATCTTCATAATTGCAGGTTGCATTTGTTGCTTTTGATTAACATGGTACTTTATGTTTGTGCTAAAATCTATTTTGTTGTTGGTAGGACAGGTTGGTGGCAGCTATTTCCCATCCTGTTCCTGTAATCTTTAGATTTTCTTTAGAGAACCACATCTCCCCACTGGTTTTCAGTGTTGTGGTGCTGGGCTTGGGACTGTGTCTGAGCCTTAGAGTGAATGATTCCTGAGCCACCTTGGGAGGTTCAACCACCACCACCATAGTGACAGATGTAGGCATGGATTGACCGCACATGCATTACCCACTGGCTGCAGACTTTTTCTGAGGCTGTTGGAAAATGAATTTGTTCTCATACCTGTGGATTTTAATCTAAAAATGCATAAGCCTAGAAATGTTGAGGTCCCAGCACATGAGATCAAGTGCAAACTACCTATTAGAAGACCAAAAATCCCGAAATGAAGGCAAGCAGCACTAATGAAGTTGGGAGCCTCCAATAAGCAATTGTTGCAGCAACGAATTTCATTCTCATTGCCCGTTTCTTAACCATGCTATTTGTGTGGAAAAGAGAGTAAGCTGATGTAGATTCATTTGGTAATCTGTGTTAGTGAGGGCTTTGTAAGGAAAAGTCAGAATGAAGAGATGTGAACTTCCTAGCAAATATATTAATATGAAAAGTTTACGGGCCATTTCAGAACATAATTTGGGGTGCCACCAGGAAGGAAAAACATCATTGAGTTATTTTTTAATTTTTTAGTTGCTGATATGTCTTAATCAGTACAATAAAATACCAACCCATTTTCTACTGATCAAATTTTTTAACCCAAATTCCCACTGTATTATTATGTCTTTCCTCCCAAGGCAATAAACTTCTTCAACCTCTAATCCAAAAGGTAAGTTTGACTGGAGGTCCCTGAAAGCTGAAAAAAATGAAATTATGTTTTTTGTATGACAAGCAAAACACAGCCTCATTGACAGGTATAGAGAGAATTTCAATTGGTATAGTAGGTAAGTGAGGGGGTGAACTCATGTATTGAACTACAGTTTGTGATATGAAGAAAGTTTCCCTCGATCCTGAGGATAATAATGGTCTTTCTTCAAAGTTTGATCATCACATAATGTTTCTACGTGCCAATATAGACGTGAACTTCCAACAAATGTGAGTCCTCATACCTGTGAGTGTGTCCACATCATCCTTCCATGAGGCTCCCTCAGGGCGTTAGAGTTGCTAGGCTGAACAGTTTTAGGGTCTTACCATCCCTTAAAGCTATAGAAAGAGAAGCAGGGAGATGGAGAGAAAGACAGTAAGAGAGAGAAACTCTTGGTTCAAAGGCTCTATTTGGGCATTTCTCACTGGCTATAGACAAAAGTGGAATCTCCTCCCCACGCAGTGAATAACTTTGGGGAAGCTCAGAAGTGTCGGAACCTCAAAATAACCCCATCCCTGTAGCTCCCAGTGGACCACCACCCAACCTCATTCCAATCTGACATTCTTCCCCCAGTGCATGTTTTAGCAGCAATTCAAGTTTTCTCTTGTAAAATCCACAGCACGAAATATTTCCTGCACAGAGCTTCTCACTCCCCCACTCTCCCCACCTCCACCACCACTACTAGTTTCTGCATCTTACACCAAGTTGGGCTCCGTCACAGAGTGCTTCCCTATTTTAGAACACAGCTAACATCCAGCACGGGCAGGAAAGAGCCGCACCACTTCCCACCCCTGGTAGCTATGGAAATAGCACAGCTGCCAACCACTGCAGGATATTAATAGCAATCAAAAGACTATCCCCATATGCCACCCTCCACATGCTGTTTGTCCCCGAATGAATTTCTGCTAACTTTTACGACACCCAGTCTTTCTCCACAGGCAGAAAGGAGGATCCTCACTATGGATGACTCTGATTCGTCTGAAAGGCACTGAGACCCAAAAGGCCAACTTCCCTTCATAGACGACCTTGATCAGGAGAGAGGACTGACCCCGAGAGGGGCAAACAGTGAGCACCGTTTCCTTTGCACAGTCTCTTGGAGCTTCCAGCTAAGAGGCTTATGATGGGTCTGAAACACTGTACAGTGTCCTACAGATTCCTAACTGCACATTACTGAAGGAGCTGAACCCGAAAGACAAGCCATCAGCTGCAATCAGACCATCAGAGACCCCCTTCCGCCTGGAGGGTGGTGTGATAACCAGTGGACAGAGACAGACCGGAAGCAAGAAAGAACTTTGCAGAAAGGCTGTGATGACTGTCCATGATTTCAAAGATACTGGATCGCTCCAGACCTGGGACCTGGTATGACAGAATGAGCAGAGTAGCAGCCAGGTGACATCGAGGAAGGAACAGAAACACCCTCAATTCCAGAAACTCTATCTGAATGTCCAGGGTGACCTCAGGGCGCTGTAACCCAAAGTGTATCTGGAACAATCCCAGTGCCAATAATTGGTGAGTGTGGTAACATGAAAACGAGGATGAAGCAGCATCAGTCACATCAAAGGCTGAGCATCATTAGCTGCTGTTGAGAGCCTAGGAAGGCTCCCACGGGGCTAGATCTCATGGAACCCGGGGAAGGGTGAAAGGTAGAGACAAAAGCAGTGGGCTAGTGCGGGGCTACAAAAAGATAGAAACGAAAAGGGCTGGGCTACCTGTGCTGTCTCCTCCTGCTCTGCACTGTACTAAGTGGGAAACATGGGATGTTTCACATGTTTGTTTTGGTTTGGGGGGCTTTTGTGTTTGTTTTGAGTGAAACCACTGATTCCGAGGGAAGTAGAATCTGGTCCTCCAGATGGAAAGAGTGGACCTGCTGTTTGCCAGAGGGAAGCCCAGGTGGTAGCTGGGGGGGGGGAGGAAGGAAGGAGGAAGAAAGATTGGTTGTGCTGGAAATTGCTGGCACTAACAGAAGTCCAGGGGTCAAGGGTTCAGGACAAAGTGTGGGAAGGAGGGGGACCTCAATTGTGGGTGGGACAGGGTTGTTCACCTGGAAGCAAGGAGTGGAGGAATCTTGCCTAGGGGGGCACAGCAGCCTGCTTCAGTTCAGGGTTTGAAGAGGGATGAACAGGATGGAAAGTGATTTCAACACCTCATGCAGTCAGTGGGAGGGCAGTGGGAGTTCATAGAGAAGACTTGTATGTGTTAGTGTTTTGTGTTCTAATGGCTGAGGGACTACATCATCTTTAACACTGTTATAAACGTTGTTTGAGTCCACTTGAGCTCATAGGGTCTTCAGAAGCTCGTGCTTCCAAGAAGAGCCTCAGAAAGTAAGGCCTAGGTACTTAGATTCTTCCAGAAGACAAACTATTGAGGAGAGTAGAAGCACAGCCATTCTGATACCTGTTAAATTACAAATGTTTAAGTCTTTAAAGTCTCCGTATGCTAATGCATTTCAATGTAAGTAGGAAAGTGATGGACATTCGAGATCACAAACACTTTTATAGAAAAGACTGAAAACTTCCCCTCAACTGGAAAATTATTTACTTAAGTTTTAAGGTCCTGCCACCTGCCCCTTGAGGTGTTGCAGGTGTGGCTGTGGTGCCCAGCTGTTTTGGAAGGTGGCAGACAGGAGACAGGCTTGTCTACATTCAGGGCTCTGCCCTGTGGGCCCTGGATGGTTGATGGTCTGACACAGAAAAAGACTGGCCCCCTGGGTTGAAACCAGAGCATGGCAGAGCCTGACAAGCTACCCATGGTGTATTCTATGTGCCAAAAACAGTAACAATAATGGACCTCATTCCCAATGAATGGAGACGCTACTGGTGTCCGCTTGAGCAAATCCATAAACAACGGGAAGACAATTGATACAAGTGAGGTTTTAAGGAATCCATATGAAGAATCAATATGATGAAATTTTCTGACGTGAGAAGTCATAAAAGTCTTCTCATGTGGATGCAAGAATCAACCATGTTGGTTTGATTAGTTGTAAGATATGTTTAAAATAAAAGCTGAGTGAGTTACAAGCTTCAGTCGTTAAGCCCGTGGAAGCCTTTATTTAACAAGATCTAGATGAAATGTTACTACATAACTTTTTTTTAACGAAGAAAAACCTTATTTTCCAAACATCTAACTTTAGTTATTATGAATTATGCTAAGTATACACATAGGATTTTTCCCAGAACCAGAGGCAAAATATACCGGAATAATTTAAATCTTATAATAAACAAAGGATATAAGATATAATAACAGCTCTAAAATTGCAGGGAAAATGAACTCATTTTCAAATTGGTATTTAGCTAGGTATAATGAAGATGATAAATTTGAACAATTAGGAACTAATGAAGATTTTTTGCAAAAAAGTGCTATTTACAAAGTATAAATGAGAAAATGGTGGGGGAAACATGGACATGTGATAAGCTATAGGTCTGAATGACAAATGCCCTCAGCCGTTAAGGAAATTAGTCAAGAACTTAATTAACTTACAAAGATTTTTCAAAACTCTTAGAGTAGATTGTATAACACAAAATGGTACCAGTCTTGAGGAAAAAATTAGGAAAAATAATCTAATAAATAACCACGTGGTTATTTTCTCACTTATATTAACCACAAGTAAAATAACAAGGTTAGAATTCAGAGCATGACCGAAAATATCATGGTCCCAGAACCATACTAATCATTCACATATTTACAACTACATAGAACAGAACAACTTTTTATTCTGTTCCTTTAATATACCAAAAATGAAGTAAAGCCAATAAAATTTCATTGACTCATGAATGTGTATTTTTTGCATAGAGTTTTTGGAATATAAAAACTCAAACACTCACTTGCCAAGTTACTTTTAATTGACTTATTTAGAAGTTTAGCTATGTAAATCGAAACTCGTCCTTGGCAAGAGAAGACTGATAATTATCTTCACATGAAATAAGTCTCTAGTGAAGGGTCACAATAGTTGACCAGAGGCTAATTTCCATTAGTCTATGCTCTCTACTAATGATGTCAAGACCGAACACTGTGACATTTGGTAATGCCTCAATAGTGAGAGTCATTTTACGATTTAAACTTTCACTGCACTGGGGATTTGTGGTTAGCATTGATACAAGTAAGGGTGGGGAAGTGTATCTAAAGCCTCAAAGCCAGTGGAGAAAATAGCTTAAAATGGAAAAATGGAGATGAGTATTCGAGAGGAAACAAAGTCTTTAATGAAGATAAATGTGTGGATAAAGCAAACAATCAGTGGGAGAAGGATGCTCCCAAGCCAGTGGCGATTGCAATGAATTATTCACTAGACTCCTGCCTAGGCCTGCTGGAGCTGTCCTCTCCTCTCTCTGCAGTCCCCAACACTGGCAATAAGCTGAGTCCAGAATTGACTTCATGCACAGTGTGGCCTCCTCTTGAGCACAGACAATTGTCGCAGGTTTCAGGGAATTGCCATCATAGTGTTGAACTAGACAGTAATCTACATCCACATCCTCAAGCAGGAAATTAGACACAAGTGGCATTGAGAGAAGACAAGAGTGACAACCTGCATAATGTTGTCACTATTCCTGTGGAGTGTTTCGGGGTCAGGAGTAATATTAGCTCTCTTCCACCTCTGATCCTCTGAACGCAGAAGACTTTCTCCACCAAAATGATGACAGATGAGTTTCCTCTCATCTGTTCTTGGACATCTGGGCTGTTTTTAGATCTTGGCTACCATGAGTAGCACTGTAATGAATAGAGAAGTGCACGTGTCTTTCTGAAGAAAATTTGGGACCCTTGAGGTACATCCACACAATGGAATACACTCCAACTACAGGAAAAGATAAAACCATGCAGCTTGTGACTATGTGGATGGATCTGGAAAGTATCAAGCTGAATGAAGTTAGTCAGAAGGAGAAAGACAGATACATAGACCTCATATGTATGTTTAAATAAACATAGGAAAGAAATACTCAGGCAACAGAAACTGAGAATTGGTCTTAAATAGGAAGCAGGACACTGTATGGAAGATGGGAGCATTGGACAGGGGTCAAAAGGACACAGTGGGGGGTGGGAGCTGGCAGACTAGTGGAGGGTGTGTTGCTAGAATGTCTTTGCACAAAACCTGCTATTATCAGTATTGTAAATCATATGTCACAAAGCAATTTTTTAAGTGAGGAGTGAGTATATTGATACTATCTTAGTCTCTACTCTGGGTCTTTTATATTATCATCTCTGATTTTCAGTTGTCAAAGAGAGGATATTGTGAAAAACCTACTAATAAGGCAGAACCACAAAATTATTCTAGTCCTGGGAAAAGGAAAGCTCTGTGCATGAATAACATGTTGGATGAGAACTAAAGGCTGCAAAAGTACTTGGAAGAGAAATTTTCTGTTTTGATTGGGAAACATCACCCCAACAGAGTAAGTAACACTCCTGAAGTCTTTGATGAAGCATTCATAGCAGACTTTGAGTACTTCACACTGACTGGCCAATTTTAATAAAATGTGATCCTCTATGTAAGGGAAGATGAGACTGAAAATGTTTCACAATCAGATACTGAACGGTTTTGCATTGTACGTACAATAGTCTGAACTTTCTCTCTGGGAAACAGCTGATGCTAAGGGTTTTCAGAAAGCTACAACAGCATAATCGAGTTAGCATTATTTAGGTCTGAAGGATTTTTCAGTGTTGATAAAACTTTCAATGTTGATAAAGTTTTATTATAAAACAGTCACATAAAGTTACAAATGTGTGTTTCTGCTCTACAATAGCACAGCAGAGAGGCCAACGCAAAATCTCTAATACCAGCCCCCACCACCACCACAGCTTGAAATAGTTATCTGGCACTGACCCAAAAAGTTGCCAAACCCCAATATCAGAAAATACAGGGATCAAAAGATAATATCAGAGTTAAAGTACTTGACTTGCCTAACACTGACCCTGGGGTACTCAAGAACCACCAGGGGTCGCTCCTGAGCACAGAACCAGAAAAAGACCCAAAGGACCACTGTGTGGCACCAAAAAATAAATACACAAATAAAATATGGAAAACACAACAGGAATGGGGGGGAAAGGCATTGCCAAAATATCAAGGAGCTAAAATAGACGAATGATAATTCAATAGCTGTAAAAAAGAAGGCATTGCAGAAATATCAGCACTAAAACAAATGATAATTGGAAAACTGATGCCTTGTCTTTATTAAGACGTAACCACGAAGAAATAAGAAGAAGCAATCATGTTTTCTGATCATTGCAGATTAGGATAACAGACATAATGCTGCAGTGTATTAACTTTACAAAAGATATTAGCTCAACCCATAAGTAAAATTTGCCAGTACTTTTATCACAATTCAAAAATAGTATAAAAATACTGTTTCCTAATAAAGTTAAGCTTGCCCCTTCAAATCCAATTCTCTTGGTAGGTGGGTTAGGGGTATTTCAGGAGGATTTGATGGTCTGGGTGCTCAAAAGGGGCATCTGTGGCTGCTCAAGATGAATGACTGACCAGGACAGCAGTTAACTCTGCAGTGTTTGATAGCACAGGGTCAGCCTGGCACTGTGGGGATCTGGGAACTGTACAGTTTAGGGAACCAAACTGGAGTCCTCTACATGAAAAACATGAACCCTTGTTATTTCTTAGTCTTTGAGTATTTTTTCTTGTTTGTTTGTTTGCTTGCTTGCTTGTTTGTTTGTGGACCACGCCCAATAGTAGCCAGAGCTTTCTTCTGGCCCTTCCTTAGGATCATTCCTGGCTCCTGGGGTGCTCCAGTGGGATCATACATGGTGCTGGAGATTAAAAAGAAGTTAGTCATGTTCCAGGCACGTGCTTTAAATCCTGTACTGCCTCTCAGGCCCCTTGTAGGGGAGCTGCTGAAGGCCCCGACAGCATCAGGGAATAAGTTCCCTTTAACCTTCAGAGCCAGTGACAAGCAGATAAAATACACAAGTTCAGCACATTTTCAAAGGTGTTTACTTATCACAATAATTAAAAAACTCTTCTAATATAATCCAAGGCGACAGGCTCTCCCAGGCTTGTGGCTGTTGATCAAATTTCTCTGACCATGTGGTCAGGACAAGATCTCCCACCAAGGTGGACACTTCTTTCCCAAAATGCTGCTATTTTTTCCTCTCAAACAGTGCCAAAAACCAAAGGCAGGTCAGTTTGTGGGCTGGTCTTTGCAAAGTCAAAGACCAGGACTTACCTGCAAATCTCCAAGTAACCCACAACTAGCTCAGGTCTATACACACGTCAATTGACATGGCCTCAGTCCCCTTTCCCCTTATGCAAAGCACGATGGAGAGGGAGTTGGCATAGGAATCACACCTAAGAACAAAAGCATCTGAGGATGTATAACAGGAGGAAATAACATCACAATTTCACACTATGAACTCCATGAAACTAGACGGCTATCTCCAAAGAGCCATAAGGTCTTTGTTCACTCTAATCTGGTCCAGGATAAATTTAGTGCTCTGCTCTCTGCTTTACTGAAAGGGTGATTTTCCTGCCTGAGGAAAGCCATCATGGCCCTTCCTTTAATTTGCAGGGAGCTGATTTCTAAAGGGTGGTCTCAACATAGCCAGGGTGGTTTCCTCCTGGTAAATAATAATTGTCCCACACCAGATCCATAAGAAATAAGAGAAAAATGCCCAAACTAGATCGCATTGAATTCATAATAGAAATGATAATAATATTTTAAAGGTCATTAAAATCAAACTGTCTTATATGGATCAGCCCCCCATGTTCCTATTGTGTTTTGCACAAGAGGAATCTCTTTAGCATGAGGCCCTGGAAAATGAAAATTACTATAAACTGGCTAAATTTACTGGTAAAATTACTTTTACCTGGCTAATGAAAATTACTTTAAACTTCAAAGACCCAGAGCCACTTATGGCAGTGGTAGGCAACAGACCCTGATCACATTTTTTTAATGAATTTCATTACTGTAGTATTGACTCCATGTCTTGGGCAACTGCACCAACTTTGTTTGCTTACCTGAAAAATCACTGCTTTGATTATCCTGACATCTAAAATTAAAGGTCTTAAAGATTCTAAATAACTATTAATTTTAAATTCATTTCAACAGAGGAAAAGAAAAAAAGATGAGTAAGGCAGCTGAAGATCTAATTGAGAAATAAACCACTTAAAGAATGAGCCATATTGTAGGGTGATATTATTGAGCCATAATGGAAAATTCCTTTAGGAATTCTCCTTGGAGACTAAAGATTGAATGGGAGATAACCCTAAGCTAGTGGTCCAATACTCTTAAGAGGTTGAGAACGAAAATCTCTCTTTAGTGGTCTTCTTTTTTGGACTTTCAAATATCTCTGATTCCATGAGAACTCATGTCTCTGGGGAATCGCAATATAATGACAGACTTGCTTCACTTTAACATGTAGAACTAGTCAGTGAAACCATTCTGTCAAATGACAAATAAGTTTATATGGGCAACCCTGGAAAGCGTTAAATCAAAATCTCTATCTTGGTAAGCTGCTTTAATTCTTTGCATTCTGGGTAATTTTCCTCCTAAAAGTCTCCTCTGTCTTGTCCTTTTTTTTTTTTGTCTTGTGTCTTGGTCAAAGAAAAGAAGAATCTTGTGGTATGAGATATTCTAAAGAAAATAATCATCATTCAGAGCATGAAACTGGGAGAGCCAAAGTTGTGCCATCCATAAGCTGGAGCACTGCATTATCTATCACTTCAGCATTCAGACATTTGCATTTAAGTCCCAGAGCACAAATACTCTGTCAGGATCCATTTTGCCTTAAATCAGTTGGGTAGATTCAGAGCCAAGGCACAGTGGCAGCCAAGGTACCTGTAAAGGGAGATGATAAATTGATTCCTTAAGTCCTTGGCAGAGGAGCTGACTTAGAGATAAGAGATAAGAAAATTAGTTTGCAATAGAATCTCAAATGATTAGTTGGGACGGAAATCAGAAGTCTGCATCCTGATTGCATTTTTTATATTATTATCTTGGCAACTTCCTCGGACGATCAGCGCATTTTGTACTCCCTTCCCGTCCCTTCTGTGCCATCTCTTGCTTGAGTGAGCAGTGGATAACAAGGAGAACCAGAGACAATTAACTATTATTGTTGTCCTATGACTAATGAAAATCTGTACATTGTGCTTTGGGGGAAAATGTACTTATTAACATGCCCGCAGGAGGTAGGTTAATGTTGCTCTACTTGGGAGAAAATGAGGCAGGGTCACTTACACAAGGGTATCTGCTGGGTCGGACAGGAAGGAGTACATGGGCACAGCTCCTCCCACTGATGGTCCCAGGACACCTCTTGAAGAGAATTGGGGGGGACCAGCAGTCTCTGCTTGTCTCATTCCAGAACGGTCTAAACATAGAACCTGCCTTTGCATTTGCGTAGCTCCTTAGTTAGCCAACTAAAACATGTCTATTTAGGAAGCCAAAATGCCACCAAAAGCTTTTCATGGGCACTCATTCATTCAGGCACTGACTTGAAGATTTTTCAAACCAATAAAAATGTCAGGGTCCAAAGCTGAAGTTTCACGGTGATGTAACAAATTGATATGTTCGAGTGGAGAGGCCGCTAGTCATCAAATCACATTGCCACTAATTTTGTTATTAATTCAGTCAAAATTGATGGACCGCTTAGTGGAAAGTTGGGTGGTGTTGTACTACAAATCTTAGTAGAGTCTAATTGGATGCCGACCCATGACATGAAGAAGATTTTTATCCTGTTGGAAATGGTTAGATTCTGGAAAATTCTGATCTGGGTATGACTTCATCAGATTCTTTTTTGGTTCTTTTTTATTCATTCTGGCAAGATCTGAAGAACAGAATGGAAGAAACTGGAGACAAATTTTCATATGGGAAACAAAAATGAAGAAATCGATCATTGGCCCAGGGTATGGAATGTTGAAGAGGGGTGACAGGAAATATCAGAGTTCACTGGACAGAGAGGGAGGAAAAAAGTATGGAGTGACTAAGGTGTCATTTAGTGAGGCTGAGATCACAGAGCGAAGCCCGGTGGGGTCTAGGTGGGGAAATGGTGCAGAACAGCCAGCAAAGAGAAGAACCAAAGACACTCAGAGGAACAAGGTCAAAAAGCTCATGGCGCCAGCACAGGTACAGAGGAGTCACCTCCAAAGGCCCAAGTGTCAGGTTCCATTTATACTATGCAGGACACATCCCATGACTGGAGAACGATCTGCAGAGAACCTGTGGACAGTTACACAGCATAAGCTGTGTAGCACACATGTGTCAGGACAGTACAGGACACAGAAGTGGTTAAAGCAAGACCAGGAATCAGATTCCCTGGTAGTGCTGATATGGTTAGACCAAATATGGAAAGAGGAGGCAGCCCTCTCTTATGGGAATCAGACTTCCCCTCATCAGCTCTCCAGGGATTCAGGGATTGGGCTTCCCTTCACTGTACAGCAGAGGCAGGGGTGAAAATAGCTCTATTTTGAAACACAGTGAACTTTAGAAAACCTAAAGGCTGTAGAAGACAGTTTGCAATTGGCTGTTTACTGCACTGACCGGGGCCCAGGGAGGAATCCTGGGAAAAGGTTCAAGTCCCAATGGAGCTTTCACTCATGCCTCTTGTCTGGTTTTGGTTCTGCATCCTGCTGCAGCTTGAAAGAAGGTTATTATCCTCCAAAAAACTGGACATCCTCTTGGACGTGACATTGTTAAGCATTGAAGAAGTCTGATGATTTTAACAAAAGTTCTAAGAAACCTCTGCAGATATCAAGATCTGCAGATAAATAAACTTTGATAAAAAATAATAAACTGATAAACAAATTGTATTATGCACAACAGGGCACATACTCATAGGTGTTTCCCACTTTTTCTTAATTGTTTTGCTAAGTATTTTTGACATTTAGCCTCTGCCTCATGGAGGCATTAAGATAAAAGCACCTTGTAAGCTGTAAAACATTAAACAAAAGCAAAAGAATTAAAATGTTAATGGTGATAGAGATGAGAAGTATTTGCAGGTGCTAGTCACTTCATGCTACAACTCCATACCGTAATTACCCTATCAATCTATGTCTCTTACCTGCTTCAGGGGGCCAAGGAACTCCAGCATTTTCAGCCCAATGTAAAACTAGAATGATACTAATAATCACATTTTAAAACTCAGTTCTAAACATTCCAATTCACTTTGCATTGATTTTCCCTTGACGAAAGTTTAAGGGTTTCATCTTGCCTTGTTATTTCTGTTCAACACATCAAATTGATTTGATATGATAAGTGAGACTTTTTTTAATTAGAGATTTATTTGATCAGGACTGTGTCTACTGAAGTAAATATAAAGTTGATTACTGTTAATTTTTGGAAAATAAAATTAAAAGGCAAGAATTTTCGTTGAATTATATTAACTGTATATACCAAGTTAGCCTAAAGTGTTTCTTTAAAATGGGCAAGGTGTCATTTGTCTAGACTAGGTAAAAAGGAGGCTCATTTAGGCTAATACTTAAGACTAATAGCGCCACCACGTGGTAGAATTTCAAACATGTTTTTAGGCCTGTTTTTATTTTATTTTTTTTTTTAATTTTTTATTTTTACAATTACAAAGATATACAATTAAAAAAGTTCATATTTGGGTTTTGGTCATACAGTGTAGCAGCACCCATCCCGCCACCAGTGCCCATCTCCCACCACCAACGTCCCCGGTTCCCTCCCCCTCCCCAGCCCTCCTCCATGGCAGGTTCTTTATTTCTTTCCATTTCTCTATCTTTCTCTTTTCCTTCCTCTCCAGACTATGGATTACAGAACATACATTAAAGGGTTGTCATGTGTATCCTTTTGCCTCTATTTAATGCTCAGTTCCTAGGTTGGCATTAGTACCCTCACAATTGTTAGCACACTGTTCCATTTTCTGTCTTACCTAGCCTCTGACTCCCACACGTTTAGGCCTGTTTTTAAAACATGAAATTACCACCTGGGAAAATGTCTGTGACCAATACAATGTGTAATCTTGCACTAAATTTGTGTGTGTGTGTGTGTGTGTGTGTGTGTAGAAAATAATAACAACTATTGTTTCTGCAATGAAAGTTTTGTGTCGAGTTCAGACTCATGGTTAAGTAAGAGCCCACAGACAATTATAATTAGTATATGAGTGAGCAAATGTGATTTTGATGAATTTTTTAGACAGGAGGAAGCAGCTAATAAAGGCGCTGTGAGATTGTGGTATCCATCAGTGGTCTTGCTACCCCTAACTATGGAAACACCAGTGGGTAATTCAACCAAGTTCGGCGAATTCATCTTGTGTGCTTTGTGTCCAATTTGCAGGCTATTAAATATCTCATCATTTCTTCTCTAGCTCTAAAATGGGATGTTCTAACATCCTTAACTTTTTGAGAAGATTCCATTAGTTTACGTACCAAAAGCATTAAAGCAGGGGCTAGCCGAATAGGTTCACTTAAAGGTGTGGGACTTTGTGTCCTTATCATCAGCATTAGCAAGTCAATCAGCTTAATGGATGACTCTAAACACAAAAGTGCTACTCCCTTCACTGATGATCAGGAATAGGCGGCATGCCTGACCTCTAGGGAAATCATTGTGTAGAATTAGGATTGGTCTCTGCAAATATCCGTGAGTGGTTCAGGAATAGACTCGAATATCACCAGGACATATTTTTTAAGACATAAGTTTTATAGAAAGTAAAACTTGTACTGGACAGAAGAGCTGTCCTGTATGGGGTCCTGACTCTGTGATGAAAATTCTGGAAGTTTGGCAGTGAGACCCTTGATTTGCAGCAAAGGACCCTTGATTTGCAGCAAAGGAGGACAGGACGGAATAGAAAGTCTCTGCCCAACCTCTACCAAAACACCCAGCTGCTGTCTCAGGGGACCCTCTCAAGGCAAAGAGGCTGGCAGATCTTTGGAGATACATATGTGCTCTTCCTCGGTGGCTATCACACGGACCCATGTGGGAACACTCACGGTCCCAACCTGCTCGGTTCTTTTTCATGCAGTTCTTAGAACTCACTTACAGAACAAGTGAGCAATGGTCCAGATAAATAGTAAATTGTGGGAGCGATGCCCATAGGCAGAATAGGTTCTCCCTATGACCTCCACCACCCCAAACAGGAGCACGTGTAAAAGAGTGAAGGCCACCAGCAAAAACACCCTGGCGGAGGTGAAGAACGCGAGGGACCAAGAGCAGGGAAGAGAATAAGTGCATTGCACATTCCTGCAGTATTACCCTCCCAAGGTGATTCAGCTCAGAGCTGAGAGATGCCCCAGTGGCCTCGCAATTTCTCCCGGGGAAACACCGCAAGCGCCCCTCTCCCTTAACTATGCCAAGGAGACCCATTTCCAGGAAACTAGCCCCAGCAGAAACATAAAGAAAGCTCTTAGAGAGCCCCCTGCTCTAAGCTCTGGGACCCATAAGCAAGGCTGCTTCTTGCAGTTCAAGGACTTTAAACCTTGCTCGGCCCCCAGCTGTGCTTCTCGGAGGGGAAGAGCTGATGCTTCCATTCAGTTGCCCCCAGTCCAAGCCTCCCAGGCCTCTGCTGGCAGGAGACAAAGAGCTTTGTGAAAACGAATAAGCTGGTTGCCAACACAGCACTCAGTCACCCAGGCTTGCAGCAGGCAGTTTTCCCCTCCGGTGAAAACTTTTCTCCTTCTCAGGAAGAGGAGACTGTCCTGAGACCCAGCTAGACTCTGGAGTAGGACTACCCGAATGCCTTTCTCTAGCACAAGCAGAAACCCTGGAAGACCTAGAGCAAAACCCTACATTCTGATGAGAAACTTCAAAGGCCCCAAATAGAGAAAGGAGTGTCGCTGAAACGACAAATAGCAGCATTTCCGCTGACAGAGGATGAAAATGAAACAAACGTTAGAACAGAAAACATGACTTCATGTTACTGCGCTCTCCCTGGAAATGATCTATAGTTTTTAACTGAAATGAAAAGGTTATTGATATAACAAGCCCGCCAGAGCCAACTTAGATTCCTAACAACGAAAATCATCTTTGAAATAACAAAAGCTTACCCAGTAATGAAAAATCTCAATGCGGAGAGTCAATGGCCCAAAATAGTCTGTGCTGCGCCTCTGTTGGAGTATGTTAGAGCTGGCAGCTGCTTAGGGCTCATCCAGATGAAGCTTTCATGCGACAAAGGAGGGGACTCCAAACCCAGAGGGCTTGAAGTAACTTGTTCAAGGTCATAAGAACCGACTCGAAACTTTTAAATTGTTAGCAGTTGCCTTTTCTGGCCAATTATGGAGGCTGCCCTGGCCAATGCTTCAGTTCAGCCTCTCCTGATGTGAGAACTGGGATTTGTTTTACTGTCTTTGGCCGGTTCTGTGTTGTGCTCACTGAGTCACAGGCTTGGTAGGAAGGGCCTTCCTTCCGCCATCACCATGCAGAGCCAAAGGGCCAAGACAGGGGCTAGAGCGATAGCACAACAGGTAGGGCATTTGCTTTGCACATGAACCGACCCGGATTCGATCCCGACATCCCATATGGTCCCCCAAGCACCACCAGGAGTAATTTCTGAGTGAAAAGCCAGGAGTAACTGTTGCAGGACTCCCCTAAGGGCCGCTGCATCTGCTCTGAATTGCCGCCTGCAAATCACTTCCATAGATAAGGGGGTAGTCTAAATGTGGCAGTTTATCTGACCATGTATGCTGTACTAGCTGGTATAAATATTCTCCCATGCTACCACAATCATTGTGGGACTAGCTAGATCTTACCAGCATATTAGCCTGGCCACGTTGGACCCCTAAGTAATTAGACCAGAGAGAAATGCTGTTTGCTTCCAAGCAAACAAGCATGGCTCCCTGATATACTCAAAGGCAACTAAAATACAAAACTACAATGAAGGAGAAGAGACTTGTGAAGGCTTGGAGAAACATTTAACTGGCATTAGTATTAGTCTTTGGTACAGAGACATGCCATCTCAGAAACCCCCCTCTCTACCCTATAAAGGCATTTCCAGGCAGATCTTGGCTCAAAACATTAGCATACAAAAGGGCCTAGGTGAGGTGCAGGGGGGATTACCTAAGGGCATTTGACCCTCCCTGCTTTCCATAACAGTGGGAGGAAGGTCTGAGTTGCAGGGGCATAAAACTAGCCTGTTTCCTCTCTCGCGCTTCTTTTTGGGCTCTCTCTTTGTGAGCACTCACCCTTCTTGGGAGTCTTGTCTTCTCCTTTTACAGGGCCTTTACACGTGGTGGCCGCCATCTTGGCCTACACGTGGCTGGGGTTCTAGCCTGGAATCCTAAGCACCGGGCTTTTCCTTTTGCTGATTTGTATGCCTGAACCTGTGATAAGTAAACCCTTTTAAAACTGCATCGGATTCCTGAGTTTTCATCCATTCCTCGCCGGCTTCAGAGGTAGAAGGGAACTTCGCTTCCCGGCACTGTCGGGACCCCGGCGGAGCCCCCGACAAGTAACCTCTAAGCGCCGCCAGGTGTAACCCAAAAAAGCAAAGGGCCATGCCATCCGCTATTCAGTATTTCTAATTTTATGAAACTACAAGGACAAATGCTGGGAATTCCAGGAGAATCTTCATCCTAGACAACAGAGCCTGCTAATAATAACAAAAGCTAAATACTTAAAGAAGGGGAAATCTATTTTAAATCCCAAAAGGTAATCAAATACAATTTTTATTTTTCAAATATTGTCTGGCCTGATCCTAAAGATCAGTCAATAGATGAGATATTTTTATAATTCACCATGTAGAAACTTGGGGAGCAGAATGAAATGAGCATTAATCCTGAGATTGCAACTACTTTTTGTGGTATACGCCATCCAGCTTCACCGACTGCTCCCTCTTCCTCTTCCTTTAGCACTACTCTGGCTCAACGCTGCATCCCAACACCAGCACCACTTGGCTCCCATTCAATAGCTATCATTCGATGCCATGAATTGGCACATGCCCCCTTCTTCCGGGAATGCATTCCTGCTAGTCTCATCAGGTTACAATTACTCATTACTTCATCTGAACTTCCTTTAAAGAAAAGATCATTGCCAATCTAAACCAGTCTCCTGGTTACTCTGATAGCAGCCTTAAGTTCTTTCTGTAGCACTAAGTAGAGTTTTAAATTATGCTGTTTTCATCTTTTTAATTCATCTTGACATTATTTACTCTCATAAGAAGGAAAGGCACAAATAGCCATCAATCCATAGTATCAATTCTGATAAGGTATGCTTGCCTCCTCTGCCTGAATATCTCCTTAAATAACTGTATGGAACAAGAGGAAAGAAAACCAGGAGGAGGGGAGAGGTTTCTTGCGGGTAGGAGGCTTTGGTTAATTGCTGGAAGTAACAGTGTGTATGAGAGTGTTGATGGGTGAAGGAACACACAGCTCAGCATAGGAGACTGTTGGGGTGGGTTGTGTCGGGTCAAAATTCCCAGACAGGCTTGAATTCTGAGTCAGCAACACCGAGGGAGGGGAAGCACAAGAAGACTGAGTTCCAATGGCCCCGACAGGCTCAAATCTTCAGCTCCTGTTGACAGAGTGATGAGAAACTCAGGGTTTCTCTCTAGGAGAAAATATTAAATTGGAAACATTTTTGATAAAGATTACTGTAGAGATGTTGGCAGCCCTCAGATCACGGTGGATATAATTCCACTCTTCAATGAATGCCATGCCCTCTGCAACATGGGGCAGAGCTGCTACTGGCTCTCACTGTGCCCAGCCTCTCATGAGGTGCCCGGGAGGGATGGCAGGTTCTAGCCCTGGCCCGCCACCCCAGCAGAACCTCACAACAAGCCAGACGACCCCCCCACTCCATGAGGACCTCCATTTTCCACATCCGGACTTCCTCCTAGTCAGAACTCCACCCAGCAGACCAGCCTATCACAGCCCAGCTTGCACAGCTACAAGCGGCCATGCGGTTCATCAATAAATGCTGAATTTTGAGATGACTACAAGAGTATGCTACCCACACGGCAGAGCCTGGCAAGCTACCCGTGTTGTATTTGATATGCCAGATACCAGTAACAATTATAGACCTCATTCCCATGACCTGATGGAATGGTTTGAGGCTCTTTATGTTCCTGGAGCAAGCAGGTGCCCTTGGGCTCTACTTGCATGAGACAGGTCATATGGAGATGTTACTGGTGCCTGCTCGAGCAAATCGATGATGAACGGGAAGATAGTGATAGTGACTGTAGAGATAGTCCACAGAGTGGAAAGAATATTCATCAAATACCCATCTGATAAGGGGTTAATATCCAGGATATATCAGGCACTGGTAGAACTTTACAAGAAGAAAACAAACAACCCCATCAAAAAATGGGGAGAAGAAATGAACAGAAACTTTGACAAGGAAGAAATCCGAATGGCCAAAAGGCATATGAAAAAATGCTCATCATCACTAATCATCTGGAGAGATGCAAATGAAACAACAATGAGATATCATTTTACACCAGAGACTAGCACATATACAAAAGGGTAAGGACAACAAATGCTGGTGTGGATGTGGGGAGAAAGGGACTCTCATCCATTGTTGGTGGAAATGTTGACTGGCACAGCCTTTTTGGAAAACAATATGGACATTCCTCCAAAGACAAGAAATTGAGCTCCCATTCGACCAACCTTACCACTCCCAGGAATATACCCTAGAAAGCCAAAAACACTCAACAGAAACACCATTTGCACTTTTAATTTCCTGGCAGCACTATTCACAATAGCCAGAATCTGGAAACAACCAGAGTGCCTGAGAACTGATGACTGATATATATGTGTGTGTGTGTGTGTATACACATATACATATGTATATATGTATATATACGTATATATGTATATATACGTATGTATATGTATATGTATATGTATATATATACATATATATGAGAGAGAGAGTGAGAGAGAGTGAGAGAGAGAGAGTGAGAGAGAATGGATAAAGAACCCGCCATAGATGCAGGCTAGGGGAGAGGGGAGGAAATTGGGGACATCGGTGTGGGAAATGGGCACTGGTGGAGGGATGGGTGCTGGAACACTGTATGACCAAAACCCAAACATGAGCATTTTTGCAATTGACTATCTCACAGTGGTATAATAAAATATAAATTAAAAAATGATTGCTTTAGAAAGGAAGAAATTTCAGCACAAATTACTAGAGTCCAAGAATCAAATGAACTCTTCCATCTTGCTCTGAAATGGGAGAGTTTGGATAGAAGGAAAAGACAAAGAGGGGAGAATGATAGAGGGAACAGGTACCTCAGAATCTCAACCCTCTTACCGTCTGCTGGTTACAACTTCCCCCTAAAAACAGATGTCTTTGCCAATCCCAGTTAAATCCACTGTACTACATGGTGACACCAACATTGCAGAGAGTAGTAGTCCTGGAGAAATTCAAACACCATCAGGTTGGACCAGGTAATTCCCATAACTTCAAGAGTCCCTAGCTGCAAGGCACCCTGACTTGAACTACCTAGCTGAAACTCCCCAGGCATGGTCCTTATCTCTCCATCATTTTTTGGGACTCTCCACCTTTTAAATGCCTCTCAATTGAGCATACTCTTTGGCAGAGAAGCCCATTGACCTACACTTATACGTATACCATGACCCAAGTTTGCTTCCTACATCAATCATGAAAATTATTCATTACAAGACAAGAGTGGCAATAAAATGCACAAGGAATTTTGAAAAATAACATTGGCTTACTCTGAAATAACCAATATTGTTACTCAGAAGACTTGCTCTGAGAGAAACAATTTAAATGAAAATATAATTTAGAATGGAATATTTCATATTCCAATTAGTATTTTTGGCAAAATCAAAATCTCATTAATGGGTAGGGGCACAAACACACAGAAAGAGGATTGAAAACAGAAAGAAATCTTCAAAGGCAAGAAAACATGCTTGTCAAATTTAAAACCATATTCCCCCTCCCAATCAATAAACTGCCTAAAAGAAAAATAAAGCAGGAAATATCTAAGGATTAAAAAAACAGTAAAGCTGAGCATTACGTGATCGATTCAAAGGATGTTGATACTTGAAGAACATGCATTCTAGAAAGTAAATGGAAAGGAAGAAATAATCCAATAAATTGAACTGCATTTTTCAAATCTAAAATGACCTCAGCTCCAAAATGCATCACTATTTCATGTGTCAGTAGGGAAATAAAAGTTCTGCCTATCAAATTATGATACAATGCTTTAATGCACTTGGATTTTTATTTTACAATATGTGAAGAGTTCTTTTGTGTCTGCTTAAATATTTATTTTAACGCATCAGTGTTTCTGTGCAAAATAATCACTTTCAAAATAACATTGATGCATATTCAGACTCATTTCAATCATTACTGAGACTTAAGAACACAGATATAGCAAGGTTTGACCATAATATCGCTTATTATGTCATTAAGAACTTTGGTAGAGGAGTGTTGCCAAGCACTACAAAACATGAGCAAGCACAACACTAGGGCCTCAGGTGTTTTCTTCTCAGGTGTTGACCTCCTTTGTTGGGGAATGCCACTTGGGAAACTGTTAGTCAGTTAGGGCCAGGGTTCTGAACCTGGCCTAAGACTATAAATTGAGGCCCCAGGAGAGCACCCAGGGGCTTCCAGATGGAGAGAGCATCGATGACCCCTTGTGCCTGGACCATAAGGCCAACACCTTGGCCATGGGGCCCCTGATTCCTGGGCTGGATAGCCAGCACGAGGAGGGAGAAGCTGCTCCTGGGGCCTGAGCCCAAAGGCTAGCACCAAATTTACGGGCAACAGGGCAACAGGGCAGCAGGACCAAAAGGCAGAGAAACAAAGAAATAGATTAGGAACACAGTATCAGAGAAACAGAGGCGACAGGCCAAAATGTGGAAGAGGAAAATAGAGTTAGGGACTGATAGTCAGAGAAACAAAGAGAAAAGAGGCCCTCAAGAAAAAATCCCTGGACAGACAGGACCTAAAAGAGATCCTGGGGGAGGACCTGAAAGGAAAAGCCCTAAACAAAGAAGAGAGAGGCTCTGACGAGAGGAGCCAGCACAGAGGCCCGGAGGAGAGCAGGCTGCAGAACCTGCCGGGAGAGAGCCAGGAGAGAAGTTCCTGCAGCGAGCAGCAGCAGGTGAAGCAAACAGTAATGGTGACAAGTAACAAGCAACAGTCACAAGTAACAGAAGGTTGCTGTTATCACATCTAACCTTCAGGAAACTCTGGCCTTGTTCCTTCTTCCTTCCAGGGGCCACGGGAATGGTGTCCAGCCTGGACACAGGCCGGGGACCCTCACTACTTCAAGGGACCCAGCTGGGCCCTGCATCTGCTGCCATGGTCACTCCCTGGCCCCCAAGTACTATTGGGCTATGGAATCCACAGGAGGTCCCTTGAGCCTGGGGCCTTGAGACCCCCCAGTGGGAGCCACAATGCCCCCTCCTCTCCTTTTATTTAAAAGCCCTAACACTCCTTTCTGAATGCCTTCTTCCTCACATCCCAGGCTCAAGGGACAGAGACTTCATCATTGCTACACACATATGTTCCAGTTTCTCTAATATCAAAGTCCAAACCACTGTTTTACTTACACAATTCACATCATTCACAGTAATTGTTTGTAATGCCAAAGAACAATATGATTTTCGCAAAACAATGACAATGATACTCAATATATTCAACACGTATTGTACCAACAATAACTTCAAGTGAAAAAACCACAACTTTGCATAACTAAGTACAAGTATGTATGAACATGACAATGGTATGAGACTGAGTTCTTCATTCTTAGGTTTCCTTTATTGTGAATTATGCATTTCACATGTGACATGAACCAAGACAACAATTTCAGGGGCATATCTTGTCACTTGTCACTTGTCTTCCCATAGTTCATCGAATTGCTTGAGCGGGTGCCAGTAACGTCTCCCTTTGTTGGGAATGAGGTCCATTATTGTTACTGTCTTTGGCATATTGAATACACCACAGGTAGCTTGCCAGGCTCTGCCATGACTCTGGGTTCAGGGGCATATATGAGCTAAAAATTTTTGTGAAATTTATTGTACGATTGATATTTGTCATCATGTTCTTGCTACTTTTTCTCTCTGTATTCTCTCTATTCAAAGAGGCACATTAACATTTAAACTTTTCTCCACTGAGAATTGTATCCTTCTTCCAAGTCAAATTACAGCATTTCTCCATTTAAATTTACTCCCTTTCGGGGCCAGAGCGATAGCCCAGCAGGTAGGGCATTTGCCTTGCACGGGCTAGCCCATGCCGGCCTGGGTTCGATCCCTGGCATCCCATATGGTCCCCGAGCACTGCCAGGAGTAATTCCTGAGTGCAGAGCCAGGAGAAACCCCTGAGCATTGCTGGTTGTGACCCTAAAAGCAAATAAATGAATAAATAAATAAATAAATAAATAAATAAATAATAAATTTACTCCCTTATGGCTTATTTTACTGACTTTAGCAGCTTGTCTTCTGCTGTTTTATTTTATCAGATTTTTTTTTTTTTTTGTTTGAGGTATGCTAATTGAAAACCTCATTGGGAAAATACCATTTCCATTTTCAATCGTTAAGGTTTTTGTCCTTCAACAAGGAGGATATTTTAATTTATTGAATATATGAGATAAAGTCTTTTTATCTTATCTCTCTTAGATGATTATAGTTCTTGTCAGATCATATTATCCCTGAGTTCTTCATTCTTAGGTTAAATTTTGCTTTATTGTGAAGTATGCATTTCACATGTAACATACATCACAACTGCTAGACATGTTTATTTAAATATCAATATCATACTAATAAGCATCTAATATCGATTACCCACCTTAAGAAAACATTGTGAAGAACTTTGAAGTTATCTATTGATCTAATTGATCACATTCTTTCTCCTTTCTGGATTTAAAACAGTCCTATATTTTGGATTATTGGAACCAGAGAAGTAATACAGAAGTAAACGTACTTGCCTTGCACATGAATGAGCTTGACTTAATCCCTGGTACCACATAAGATCCCTCAAGCATTGCCAGAGTGATCGCTAAGCTTCAAACTAGGAGAAAACCTTGAGCACCACTAGGTCTGAGGCCCATAAGAAAAGAGAGAAAAAAACCTACATTTTGGATTACTAATCTGTTTGTTTTTCTTACTTTATAATACAATGACCTTTTAATACAATGACCAATTCACTCATTGTTTAACTTTGTGCAAATGCAATTAAAACTTGTAAATTTTATCATCATTGTTTCATGCTGGTAGCTGCGGTTGATTCATTTTTTTCTAATACATAGTATTCCTCACAAATTGACACATCTTTAGGGAGACATCAGTTACTGTGTGTGCTCTGGGAAAGGTGAGGCAGCGTGAATGGAGCCCGAGGGCTGAGCAGAGCAATAGCCCTGAACCCACTGTATGAAATGAACATAATTTCTTCACTTTAATAATTCAGTAGTTTTCCTAAGTTTTTGGTTGCTTTTTCATTTTACATTTTTCCTGGCTGTGATGAACAATCTTGCTGCGAGGCATTGTTTTGACTTCTTCTAAAACCTAAACTCTAGGTTTCTAAGACTAGAGTCTTTAATCATAGAATATATACGTGTTTGATTTTACTAAGGCAAGACATATTGCTTTCCAAAGTCACTTCACCAATCTCTGCCTTTCAGTCTCAAGCTCTGGCTAAGAGTTGTTCTTCTCTTTGCCAAGATTGAATATTTATAGATATTTTCAAATCTTGAAATTAAAATTTCTAACTTTTACTTTCTGGAGCGAATTCAAAATTATTTAAGGCCTGTATCAGATAAAATGTAGTTTATGCTTGAACATGTGGCCAGAACATCCTATAAAAATGATGTCGGTGAAAGCTTCTATTTCTGCAAATAGGGCACAACGCAGTCCTCTGAGTTCTGGAGAAATTAAAGGCAGGAGGGCTACAAACATTCCAACAACTAGCCATCCTGTGAGATGATCACAAGAAAATGAGAAGCAAAAGCACCGCCAGGAAGAAATAGATACACACAGAAGAGCAATGCTGGGGCCCAGGGGTTCAGGATAGCAGAACGTGGCTTGGCTCAAAGGTGCTCTCGATAGCCAAAGGAGAGAAGGAAAAAGGCAGGGTGAAGGTGGTGGAGGCTGGCCCCATGCTCTGGGTGCCGTGTGTCTGGGCCCAGGGATCCTGAAACATAACAAATACTACAGCTTTATTTAGGGTATGTGTCTCAGTATCCCAGAGCTGTGTCAGGGCATGAAAATAGCTTGAAAACGTGAGCATTTGGAAAAAGCAGGTATGAAGCAATTGGGAATAATTGCTTCAACTCTAACCTTGTTATGATTTTCTCGATGAAGTAATAGGAAACGAGAGAAACTTTAACCACCCTCAAAAAAAATCAGCCACTTAAGATTTATTTAACTCCCATCAGCTGCAGCATCTGGTAACTCCGTCCATTTGCTTTTTTAATCTTTTTATTATAACATTGTGAGATAGACATTAACAAAGCTGTTTACAATTGGGTTTCAGTCATATAATGTTGTAGCACCCATCCCTCCACCAGTGCACATTTTGAAGGCTCAAGAAAACTAGGCTTCCGAACAAGGCAGGTATCAGGGAAGGAATTGGCTGGCCTGAACATTTAAAGCAGAATTGTTCAAAGAAATAGACAAACAGTCTGAACCATAGAATATGATATCAGTTATTAAAAAATGAAATCTTATGCAATAAAATATGAAGGTTGAAATAAAATGAAAATATGGGGCTCGTGATGGTAAGGAGACACTGAAGAGGAAAGTAGGGGCTGAGCTGCCGGACTGAGGCAGTCCCGGCGGAAGGGAGGGAAGAACAGCACCAGAAATAGAAGAGGAAATAAAATAGTAAAAACGGTAGAGGAAAATAAAGACATTTGAGATCAAACTCTGAAGATCAATAGTACTTTTCCCAGCACAACATCCTGCTAATAAAATCAGGGCAGCCTCGTTAGAGAACAGCTACTTGGGTGGGACTAGCTGCAGAGCTGAGAGCAAGAACAATACGTGTGGGAACAGAAACTACTTTCAGTATGTTTCCACGAACCAAAGGGTGAGGCGGGTAGAGAAATGTGAAGCCCGGGAGGCTTCATTTGGATTATCTAAAATTGTGTGCTGCAGTTTCTCATGTCGGGGGCAGGGGATGCAGAAACTGTCTCTGACTGGAAGAGAAAGTATTCTTATGCAAAAGTTACTACCAATAATCTTTAGTTTTTTATTGTTTTGTTGCTTTTTGGGTCATACCCGCAATGCTCAGGGGTTACTCTGCACTCAGGTATTACTTCTGGCGGTGCTTGGGGACCATATGGGATGCTGGGGATGGAACCCGGATTGGTCGCATACAAGGCAAGCGCCCTATCCGCTATGTTATTGTTCCAGCCCCAATTTTGTTTATTTTTGGAGGGGTCATTCCCTGTGGTCCTCATGGGCCACTCAAGGATCTGTCTTTGGGATCAGCCACATGCAATGTCGGCACCTTTGAGCTTTCACTATCCCTTTGGCCCCAAGATTCATTTTTGAAAAGTGGAAACTTCAAAGTGGTTCTGAGAATGAATGACATGGAGAGGATCATGTTGAGTGAAATTAGCCAGAAGGAAAAAGACAGATCTAGAAAGACTGCATTTATTTGCATCATATATATATATATATATATATGCATATTATGATACCAATATCCAAGGTCAGGCGAAACATGGATCATGAGGACTTGTCATAGGTGGAAATTACCACAAACGTGTGGGAGTCAGAAGTTAGGTAAGACAGAGAAGGCAATAGTGTGCTAATAATTGTTGAAAGTGCTAATACCAACCTAGAACTGAGCATTAAATACAGGCAAAAAGATGCACATGATAACCTCTAAATGTATGTATTACAATCCACAATATATAAGAGAAGAAAGAGAGAGAGAGTGGAAGAGACAGAGAGAAAGAGATAAAGAACCTGCCGTAGAGGCAGGCTAGGGAAGAGGGGAGGGAATCCGGGACATGGTGGTGGGAAATGGACACTGGTGGAGGGATGGGTGCTGGAACACTGAATGACCGAAACCCAAACATGAACATCTTTGTAATTGTATATCTCACTGTGGTATAATAAAATATTAAGAAAAAAACAACCAAAGTGGTTCTGAGATCAATGTAAAAGGTCAACTGGCCATCCCGAGGGGCAGAGCCTGACAACCTTGCAGAGCTGCCCAGCCCTCAGGAGCTGGGACAGGCAAACACATTCACAACCACCCCAAGAGCACACGCTTTATTTCGGCTTTCAAACCCCCACAGTGGGGGCGATCGGAGCAAAGGCAGGCTGAGCAGAAGGGGAAGGAGCCTGGGAGAAGCAATGAGCCTGTTCATGGCGCAGAGAACCTGCCGCAGAACAAGAGGTTGTTGGTCGCGTGGTGCGTGATGAAGAACAGGAAAGGGTGGTCGGCACAGAACTTGGGCTCCGTCCTGAGGCAGCGGGAATTCCTGATGATTGCCGTGGCCCCCGCCGCCTCCGTGCCCTCCTCGTTCACCTCCACGAAGCACTTGTGGGCCACCTTGGTGACAGGCATGTTTTCTTAGTGGACATTCCAGAAAAGTCCGCCTTGGCTTCAAAAGCATCGGTCATCCCTAAGCTCCGAAGACAGGGCTCCAAGTCGTAGCTCTCCTCCAGCTTGAATCGGGAAGGAACACTTGAATTTTCTCCTTAGTCAAATTGGCTGGACTTGTCCAGGATCTGAATTTTTCATACGTAAGTGCTTTTTCCACCTGAAGGAACGAAGAAGCAAACTTCAAGTCGGACACATTCAAGGCCTGGTGCCGGGCGCCCACTGCATCCTGCCCTGCCTCCCCCATTCAGGGCCTGGTGCCGCCGCCCGCATCCTGCCCTGTCCCCCCATTCAGGGCCTGATGCCGGGCGCCCACTGCATCCTGCCCTGCCTCCCCATGCACACAACCAGCTTGCAAATTCTGGTCCCGCAAATCTACCGAGGATTTTCCTCTTATAAACAAAGCCAAAAATTCTCTCAAATTCTCATCCATTCCCCTGCTTTGTGGCTACAAGAATAAAATCATTAGAAAACACCTGAAACAAAAAGTGGATTTTACCAAACTCATACCAAATTCATTTCAAATGTTTGTTGAGAAAATGCTCATGAGCAGCTGAGTGGGCACAGAGAGAGCAGCAGCCGAGCTCAGGATGTGATGCGGGGTGAAGTCGGAGACCCTTAGAACAAAACCTGACTTGTGGGTTGGAACAAGCAGACCCAGGGGACTCAATGGGACCGTGGCTCGGCAACTTATTTGCCTCGGCCAGGCCCAACACTCCTTGCATGTGTCCACGTGGAGATAAAGAACGGAGGGAGGGAGTTCCCTTGCACCTCTGTGCTGTACTCCCCGAAGCCCGGTGCCCACGAAGCTTTGCCTCTGTGGTGTCGCTCATGATGGATGTTAGCTCTGCTCCTACACTCTTCTCATTTCCTTCTTCAGAAGCCATGACAAATCTGATCCTTGGATTATGCCACTATTGTTCTAGTTTCAATTCCAGGGAAATTAGAATGGGCCACTGGCGGACTCCTCTGCATGTGTGTTGGAGATGGCCTGTCTCCCTGGCAAGAGTCAAGTTAAAGCCCAGAAAGCTGAAATTCAGTCCCAGAGGGAACATTTACACCATGGGAATCGGCAGCTCTATATTGAGTAAACAGTGCAGCCAGCACCTCGGCCTCCCACCTGACAAATAGACTTCTCCGCTGCTGAATTTACTTCCCTTTCTATCATGGGTTGAGTTTCGTCGCCTTCTACTGAAAGAAACCTCGCTCCTTCTCCCTGGATCACTTTCTTCTCATCTCTCCTCACCTCTTCTTTAGACTCTTGTTACTTAAATTACGCATCTTGTTAGAAAGGCAAAAATCTCAGGTCACAAAATCTTGAGTGAAAATCTACTTTTTTAGGAGTAACCATACACACCAAAATTCTCATTTGTCAAATAATGGGTCGGGGACAGGGGCTGGGAAGGAACAATGGACAGGAGATGACATAGGGATGAGGCCGGGGTGGAGGTGGAAGTGGGGACTTGGGTCTGGGGTCTTAGGGACTTCAGGGTCAGGATGGAGAGTTTCTTCGTAGTTCAACACCAGAAACTTGAACACCACTTAACACTGCACATAAACTGCAATATATATTTACATAAATGCTTTGTTATATTGAGGTTTCCTAGATTTTGTCTTTCTGCCTCATATTAGCAACTATGATCACTATTTTTCCACTTATCCACCTATTTTGGGTTTTGTTTGGCATTCTTGTTATCTGGCTGTGATTCAATTAAAAAATTTTAAAAATAAAAATACATAATAAAAACTTTTTAATAATAAAATAAAAAATAATAATCCACTTTCTTCACAAAAGGCTAACACAAAAATATAAACTGCAATGTATGTTTATTATATTTCGGATTTTGTGTGGTATTCTTGTGTTCTGTATCTCACTGTAATTAAATTTTAAAAACTTTTAAAAAGAGAAGTCATAATAGAATAAATAAAAATATTTAAGTGATATTTTACTTTCCTCAAAATAGACTAACACAAAAATATAAAAAATAATATACATTTATATATTTAATATATGCATTAAATAGCATATTTAAATATATATTCACGACATGTTAAAATTAAATCTATGTTTAAATACACCCCTTAACTAGCTCTCCAAGAGATCCAGCTGTACTTTCCCATTTAATATTTGGGAACCAGTCCCCAGATCAATCCTTACCATTTTCTCATACTTTGATTCAATAATTACTGCAGCTTCATTGAGCTCTTCTCCTCCAGATTCTAAAGAACATTCTTATATTATTCTGAAATTCTCTCTACTTTGCTTCATAAAAATTTGTCCTCTCAACCATTCCGACCTCTAAAAACGCAGCTCAACGGAGATGTACACACGTCATCATCAGACATCTGATAGTGTTACTCTAACACCGACACGAAGCGCTCAAGTTCCTCAAACACTCTCTGGCAACTGAACTTAAAGAAATGGGTTGAGACCAGGCCCACAGACACTCACCACAGCAAGGGGGGTGTCCTCATCGGGCAGCAGGATGACCATGCTGAGCTCGTCCCCAGCGTAGGGAAGTTGCAGGACCTGAGCATGCACCTCCTCGACATAGCCCGTGGGAAATCTGGCTTGCTTAAACATCATCTGCACTGTCTTTTTGCTCCTAAAGAAAATGTGAAATTCAAAACAAGTTTCTATAAAATGATTGCACTCATTTGTGGACTATTAAAAAAATAGTATGTGACTAGCACGGAAAAACAGTAGAAATAAGGGCCAGAAGGACTGTTCCATGGTAGGAAGTTCGCCAAGGATGGGGGCAAAGATGGCTAGTACAAAGAAGGGCCACTATGACGATGGGAGTTGGAGATGGTCACTCTAGACAGGAACTGAGTGCTGAGAGCAGGTGCATGATGTCCTGTCAGTAACAGTATTGTAAACCACAGTGCCTGAAAGGAAAATGAGAGAGAGACAGAGACAGAGACAGAGACAGAGGCAGAGAGACAGAAAGAGACACAGAGAGAGACAGAGTGGCAGAGAGAGAGAGAGAGAGAGAGAGAGAGAGAGAGAGACAGAGACAGAGACACAGAGAGACAGAGACAGACAGAATGTCTGCCATAGAGGCAGGCTGCAGGAGCTAGGAAGTGTGGGCTAGTGAAACGACATTGGGAGGGAAACTGGGGACATTGGTGGTGGGAGATTTGAACTGGTGAAGGGGATATCGAACACTGCATGACTGAAACTCAGTCATGAACAACTTTGTAACTGTATTCAATTTTACAAAATTTTAAATACAAATAAAAACAAGGTTCTGGAAAATGAGGCTTCCTAAAAATGTATCTGATTTGTGGAACCCCTTGGTATATCTAATTATAATTTCTGTGTGTTTACTTTGACAAAAATCTTCATTGTTACATATCAGTAATGAGTATAATATGTGATTATCTCAGGAGGTTGGGTATTAAGAGCAAAGAGGGAATAAGTTGACAAATACAGAGATTTAAAACTCATTACATTGCATTAGGAAAAGTTTTCTCTTTTAAGAAGATGCACAAAGAATAGTTCCCAGGACCTTAAATTTAAAAATTATCCCTCCAAGTTAAAGGCAACTTAACTGGGGCCAGAGCGATAGCCCAGTGGGTAGGGCGTTTGCTTTGCATCGCGGCAGGCCTGTGCCTGGCCCGGTTCAATCCCGGCATCCCATATGGTCCCCGAGACACCACCAGGAGTAATTCCTGAGTGCAGAGCCAGGAGAAACCCCTGAGCAATGCCGGGTGTGACCCAAAAAAAGAAAAAAAAAAGGCAACTGAACTAATCAAAACATTTAGCTGAAGGTTCTAGTTAGAAAAAAAATGTACAGGATTTTTTGTACAGATGGAGTTCATTTTTATTCTCAAAAGTCACTTTGGCTTTCTTCAAAAATGGAACCCTAACAAATTTGAATAGTTGGGCAAAGTTGATGGAGCTAAAATTCCAAGCTAATAACTTCTGACCTCCTTCATGAGCACATTCAAAAGAGAATGAAGAAAAGTGTTTTTAAGATCAGAGTTTTAAGGCTAGAGATATATTACCCAGCACGATTAATACTCTATTGAATACCAGAAATTTGCTGAGTAGATTTCAGGTTCTACCGTCACATAGCAACGGTCTAACTGCTTAATATGTTCCTTATTTCACTATGGTACTGAACCTTCATCATGTATGCCTTGAGCATATAAAATTCTTTATTTCATTTTTATAGAAATCACACCCAGTGATGCTCAGAGTAGCATGTAGTGTTGAGGATTGAATTTAGGACCACACACATGCGAAATACGTTTTCTGTCATTTTAAATCTAGCCAGCCCTATACAATTTTGCTGTTAAGAAATTTTTTTGGAGCATCTCATTTCCAGTTACTTTATTCCTAAGTATTATTCCTCTCTCTTTTTCTTTCATTGAATCACAGTAAGGTACACAGTTACAAAGTTGTTCACGATTGGATTTCACTATTTTAAAGAAACTTTTAAAAAATGTTTTAAGTCTTATCTTATAGCCTTTATGTTGGCTAACACTATTTTCATGTGTTTAGAATTTTAAAACAGTCTCCAAAAATGTAATTTTTTTAAAGTGTGTAAATACAGACAGTAACAGTACAATCCAAACCAAAACCCCAGACTTAGGAGAAACTTCCAATACAAATCAAATGATCAGAAACAGATAATCAGACAAGGATAAGAAACAAAAATCTCAAAATATTATTTTTTGGTTTTTTCTCCCTCCCTCCACTAAAAAGATACAATGAGGTAAGAACATGGAATGTAGGGTGAATTCTATGTGAAATCACTTATTTCACTTTTCCACTCACAATATCTCCTGGTTCTTGCTTTAGGAGCGTGTCCGTGGCTCAAAGAAACAGAACACACTCTTTGATTATGCAAAGCTCTGAGTTCATTTCCCCACCCCTGCACCAGAAGCCACCCCATTCCCCTCTCATTCCTACCCGACACAAAACTGCCAAGTGTGCCACAAAAAAAATACTTTTTTCAAAAGCAGAAAGCAGCAACACACCAGCAAATGTTTTCCCTACCTGGTTGGCTTTAAAAGGCATCCCTCTGGTGTGCTTTCTGTCAAACTGTTCACCCCACTTCCCTTTGAAATAGATCGCGTTCACCAGGACCAGTTTAGTCAAGGGGCTGATCATCCCAACGCTCAGGATCTCTGGAATCTTACCTGGAATGAATGTGAGGAAAGTTTATTGCTGCTGAGAGATAAACAATTATTTGCTGCCCAAACCCCTGGAACTAACAACTGAAGGCTGAAAATCAGACTCGCATCCTTCCTGCCTAGACACCTGTTGGATCAACATCACGGGTCAAGGTGCATGTGTGCCTTTCAACAACTTCTGGACGGTCGTCAGGGAAACTATGGCTTTGCCCTCAATGTATACAAGGAGGCGGCAGATGCAGGGGCGTTTCGAGACTTGGTGCCAAGATCTCAGGAGAGGCAAGTCTGAGCTCAAACAATAACTGAGGCTTGATCCTAATGTGGACACTGATCTCTCAATCATGCACAATGGGCAGTGGGGTCGGGCTGATTCTTGGGGCCAGGAGGGACTCCCCTTGCACTGACGATGCTCAGCCAGCAGCATGACACACAAACGTCTCTCGCCATCACCCCAGGTCAGCTGCAGGATGATTCCAGCTGAAAATCATTGCTCCGGGTCAACTTCCAACTTCATGGAAGTGAAGCAAAGAGTGGGAATGCCCGTGAGGATGGGAGAACACAGCCATCCCAAGAGGAGCAAACGAAGGGAAAGAATCAGGAATGTGGTCAAGGATTCAACTCTCCAGGGCTGCCTCAGGCAGAAAGCAAGAGACCACAGGACCTCTGACACCGGAATGGCTCCCCATTCCTACGGCCGTTCCTTTGGTGGCACTCACACAAAGAGGGTTCCATGAAGACAGAAAGTGTAGAATCGCCAATACCAGGATGAAACATGAAGCGAGGCGCAACACCTCCCCAGCCAGCCTCGCCATCTGCAAGTCTCTAATGATGTTTTGAGCTTCAAGAGTAAACAAGCATTTTTTTCAGCTCTGTGCTCTGGTTAAGAAATAGCAGAAGTGCTGGAGAGAGAGTGCACAGGTGAGCCTCTTGCTCTGCACGCAGCCAACCCCAGTAAAATCTCCCACTGAATATGGTCCCACAAGCTCCTCCTTTAAGAGTGCTACCTGAGCACGAGGACAGGAGTAATCCCTGAGTTCAGCCTCAACCCCCAATTTAAAAGAATTGCATCCATGATATAGTGCTGAGCATAGCTGCCTTCCAATTAAAAAGAATTGGCAAAACTTTCCCCCAGAAAAAGGGAATGGTTGGAAGAGGTACGTGGTGGGTTCCATCTTAGCCATATCCCAGAATCTGTGATAGATTGAGAAAAGGTCATGCCCTGGAAGCCAGCTTAGTAACAACAAGGGGGAAAGGAAGGAAGGACCAGGCAGTGGGAGAAGCAGAGCAACGAAATGCCAGAGCTGGGACCGCAGCCAACTCTTTCCTGCCTCTAGGGCACGGCCGACTCCTCCACACGGTAGTAAGAGAGCTCCACAGAGGACGGCCTGGGGACATTGTCATGCCCAAGTCCTCCACAGGACAGCAACAGGCTCCACAGAGGACGGCCTGGGGACATTCTTATGACCAAGTCCTCCACAGGACAGCAACAGGCTCCACAGAGGAAGTATTGTGGACATTCCCAGGCTGGTCCCGGAGGTTATAGGTCTGAGAACTGCAAACTAGATTTATGTAAAGAATTTTCAAAAATTACCTTTTTTTAAAGAACCATGAAGTCCCAGAAAAAAAGAAACAGAATTTCTGGCAGGCCCCCAAACCCAGTGAAGAATGCAAACCGGCCAGTGGCATTAGGGACACAGCTCTGTGGCCGTGGTGGCAGCCTGACTGTGTCCTCAGACCCCGTATTGCCTGGGCTGCGGACCTCTCACCTTCCGTCTTTCCTGCCACCCAGTTGTTGATGTGCTCCCTGCAGCCGTCCGAGTCTCTGGCGAAGGACAGCTCCTCCAGCTCGGCGTGATAGAACTTCTGGCACGATGCCTTAAAGTCCTGACAAAGAAATGTACCGGTTGGCCCCAGCCAGCGAAGTCTCCCACCAAAGCGAAAGGATTGTTTGTTCTTAAGGTGTCTGGAGCCACTTTAAGTAACTCCAAAAATCGCAGGCACTTGGTCATGCTGCACTTAGCGACTCCTGCAGAACACAGAGGGACAGCTCGTGCCGAGCCGGAGCCCAGACCAGGACACCAGAGGACAGCAAGGAGTGCCCACAGAATCTTACAGTGCAGACGGGCGGCCAGACACAGCCCAGCAAACAGGTAAACCCCCAAATTCACATTCGGCTTCATCTTCTACCGCCCGCCTACAGCCCCTCAAAGGGAGGCTGATGCTCCCCCACCCTCACCCCCGTTATGGTGCTGAGGATTGAGTCCAGGGCCTCAGACATGAAAACGTGCACTGCACAGCTTCAGCTGTATTTCCCAGCTGACATATCAGATGATATATCCCAGCTGACATATTCCTGATCACATATCCCAGCCGATATATCCCAGCTGACATACCCCAGCCGATATATCCCAGCTGACATATCCCTGCTGACACATCCCCAGCTCACATATCCCCGCTGACATATCCCCACTGACATATTCCCACTGACATATCCCAGCTCACATATCCCAGGCTGACATATCCCTGCTCATATATCCCAGCTGACATATCCCAGCTGACATATCCCCGCTCACTTATCCCAGCTCACATATCCCAGTTGATATCCCCGCTGACATATCCTCACGACATATTCCCACGACATATCCCAGCTCACATATCCCTGCTCACATAACCCAGCTGACATATCCTTGCTCATATATCCCAGCTGACATATCCCAGCTGACATATCCCTGCTCACATGCCCCTGCTCACATAACCCAGTTCATATATCCCTGCTCACTTATCCCAGCTCACATATCCCAGTTGATATATCCCTGCTGACATATCCCAGCTGACATATCTCCTCTCCCATATCCCACTCCCATATCCCAGCTCACATATCCCAGCTCACATATCCCAGCTTAAATATCTCAGCTTATATATTTTTGCATCACCAGCATGAAACCAGTATCTGAAATAAATTTGTGGAATGATGAGGAGGTATCATAATGGAGCTCAATGTCAAGCAATATTATAGGAGCAGAAATCCTCCAGGAGTGGGATGAAATACACAATACACATGACATAGGTATATATACATATATACACATATGTACATATGTGTTATATATACACATATGTACATGTGTATGTATGTGTGTGCATGTGTGTGTGGTGAATATGTATGTGAGTGTGCAGATGTAAGTACATGTGGGTAGGTGTGTGCCTGCCTGTGTATGGGACTAGGGGAAAGATAGTGGCGAAGGAGGGAGTAGATGAATCTTGAAATAGAGCTGGGCTAAAATTGAATAAAAGTCTCATATGTGACACAGGGGACCCAGTACAACTCACCTTAGAAACTTGGTTTCAGAGCGTGCCTGTCAATGGGCTCCCCATCCTCCGCCCATCTCCTGATCTCAATAATTGAGCTTCTACAGAAGAAAGAAGTAGAGAGAAAGAGCCACACAGCCCATAAAGGTGGAGGCTGGTCCCTAAATGTCCCAACCACAAAGCGCACAGGTGTGGCTGAGGTTCAGAAACCAGCGCTGATAAGCAGGCCATCCCTGCTGGAGTGTGTGGAGGCGTGTGTATGAGGGGCGGAGGGGGAGTGCTGGGGGGAGGGGGGTTTTCAACCTCGCCTTGCTCAGGGTCCAAGCCCCGCATAGCTGCTGGGCCTCGCTTAGTGCACTCAGACCTGGAATTTCTGCTGAAGTCAGTAGAGTTACTTAATGCAAGGCCTTTTCATTTGCCAGGTTTAAAGCCAGGGGAAGCTTGTTCTATCCGTGGTACGGGTCTGCCAGGCAGAGGTGAAGAAGCAGTCTGGGCGTGGAGGGGTCAGGTGGGAAGCATGGAAAACACTGGGACAGGGGGCCCCGCTCATGGGGACCCCGGCTCATGGGGCACTAACTTGGACAGAAAGGAGGACGCCCAAGGACACTGGGGTGCCAGTTCGAGAGGAGAGTGCCAGAGTAAAAAGGGCGTCAGAGCAGGGGGATCAAGAGGGCACAGGGGGAAGGACAGAAGCCTGACGTCCAGGAGGGACAGAACCTTCACTCAGAGGCAACTCCTGGAGGCCTGGTGTCCCGCGGGCACAGTCGGGCCGCAGGTGACACTTCCCGCCTGCAGCGCAGCAGCCCTTACCGGAAGGAAGTCACACGTCTGTTCCCCGAAGAGCCTGTTGGCGGTCCGGAGCAGGCTCTGCGCGCCGGGTGCGTTCACGGCCCGCAGCAGGGCCTGGAAGCCGGGATGCACAGCCTCGCCTTCGGGCAGACACAGCGCCTGGGACACACGGGACACGCTCGGACCCGCGCCGTGGCGCTCCCTGGGGGTCTCCCTCCAGGCCCAGCGCCTGCACCCATCACAGCGCGCCCCTATCTGAGGGGCTGCGGTTTCATAGCCTGGCACCAGCAATGCCAGGACTGGGCGACGCGGGCATCTGGGGCCCCATCCTTGGTCCAGGCCCCGGCAGGGCGGAGACTTGACAGCGCTCTGACGTTTGTCCACTAGATGTCAGTAACAGCTCTCAGTTCCGACGGCCAACTCCGCCAGGCTCAGCCCCAAGGGAAACTGACGTGGGCACGAACACACTCACACACAGACACACACACACACACACACACACACACACACACACACACACGTAAACACACATGCGCACACAGGCACACTATACACACATACACACGTGCACACAGGCACACTATACACACATACACACATGTGCACACAAGCACACTATACACACTTGCACACACATGAGCACAATCCGAACACATACATTCATAAGTGCACACATACCCACACACATACATATGTGTGCGCACACATATACACATATGTGCACGTACACACACACACACACATACACGCACTGATCCAGCCGGCTTCTTCCTGCCATAAAGCGCAAGGACCAGTACAGGTGTTGGGAGTGAATCTAACCTGATCCCGGGAGCATGTGGCCGACCAAGCAGAAAGAAACATAAAAGTTTTGCCAGTCATTTGACTCAAATTCTTCCCATCGGAGATTTAAAAGTTAAGCGATGGGATCACAGAATCCCTTGCTTCTCCTTACACCCTAGCCCAAGGCCTCTCCGGTGGGCTAGAGAACAATAACCCTGGGTCTGACTGCAGCCGGGAGGCTCTTGTGGGCATCTGTGTGCCCCGACAGCAGGAGCAGGCCGGGGTGACAAGACCATCTCACAGGCAAGACACAGAGAGGCAACAATTGCTTTCCTGAAGCCTCCTCTACTTCATGTTGGGAACTATTGTATATTTGTGAGTGCGTGTCAGGATATTCAGCTCTGTTCCATTGCTCTACAGGAATGGCTCAATACCAATATGTTTTAATTACTACTGCCTTGTAGTACAGTTTGAAGTTGGGAAAGGTGATGCCTCCCATCTTCTTTGCCCCCAAGGATTGCTTTAGCTATCCATGGGGGTTTATTATTCCATTCAAATTTCAGGAGTGTTTGGTCAATTTCTTTGAAGAATGTCATGGGTATCCTTATAGGGACTACACTGAATAAAGCTCTAGGGAATATTACCATTTTGATAAAGTTAATTCTCTCAATCCATGAGCAGGGAATGTGTCTCCATTTCCTCAGGTCCTCTTTTATTTCTTGAGGCAACATTTTGTAGTTTCTTTTAGATCATATTGTATATTCCCTTTAAGTAACTCCAAAAAAATATAGTTTCACGTTTGCACAATCCTATGCTTAAACCCACTGAACAAAAATTTCTTTGACAACTGGTCTTCCACATGAAATAAACTATTAGCACACAATTACAACAGAACAAGTTGAAATTCCCCCACTCTACCGTCCACCAGCTGTGGGTGCCGAAGGCAGGAGGGAACATACCTGGACCATCTGGGCGGCCGTGTCTCCTCTGGCCCCCATCAGGACCATGGCCAGGGCCGAGGAGAGGCTCAGGGGCGAAGAACACGTTCCCAGGGTCGCCTTCCTCACCCAGCATCCTTAGTAAGTTGATGGCAAAAGTGCCGTTTGCTTCACTGAGACGATCCATCCCGGAAGAGCTGCAGCAAAGGCATTCAACAGGAAGCGTATCAGCCCCGAGCAGGTCGCCAGATCAGCAGCACTCTCCCGGAATGGACACCGGCTGTGGTCAGCAGAAGATGGCACCTGAAGCTCTCCGCCTCTGACTGTAACCTATGAGCCCTTACCTAGTAACCAGTGCGTGTCACCTTAACACAGCAGCGGTCACTTTGTGGGTGGGACTGAATTAAGGCTCCTGAGAAGGGGATGATTCTCTTGCACAACCAAGCAGGCTAAATAATCGGTGACTATGTAGGAGGGAGGCAGGAGGCCAGTGCCGTGGAGACACAGGGGCAGAAGCTAAGGTCAGACACAGAGGGCCACGGGAAGCATGCAGGGACCTCTAGAGGCTGCAAAGAGCAAGGGGAGGGGCTCACCCCCTAGTTTCCTCAGGGCCTCCAGGGAAAAGCGGGGCTCTGCCGGCCATTGGGGCCCAGGATCTGCAGGGTAATAGGCTTTGGGTTCTACTTAGCCACAACATTGCTGGCCAACAAAGAGCTCTGAGATCAGCAGGAAAGAACATACAGGATCACTCACAAAGTGACTGATGTCAAGGTCACCACTATTTGTTTGTTTGGGGGCCACACCCAGCAATGCTCAGGGCTTCCTCCTGGCTCTGTGTTCAGAAATCACACCCCGTGGGGTTCAGGGGACCATATGTGGTGCGCAGGGATCAAGTCTGTGTGGTGAGCACGTAAGCACCCTAATCACTGTACTATCTCTCTGGCCCCAAGTTACTATTTTTGTCCAGAGGACCACAGGAGGCCCCCTCCCGGCCCTGTTGGCACCTGCCAAAGCACACCAGTGATGCAACGGCCACACATGTCAGTGGCAGCGCTGTTCTAGATGCTTTACATGCCTCATCTCATGACATCCCACAATGGCATACAGGTGACCAGGGCACTTACTCCCCACGTTAGCAGCCCAAAATACCAGCACCCGCGTATCTCATTTTGTTTTATTCAATCATTCTCTCAGTTCCTCATTTGTATAAGTACCTTTTTAGGGGTGAAAGTGGGGAATGGTACATCTGGCTGAGCTCAGAGCTTACTCCTGGTTCTGTGCTCAATCACTCACTCCTGGCAGGGCTCAGGGGACCATATATGGTGCCAAGAATCAAATCCAGGCCAGTCACATACAAAACAAGCACCTTACTTTTTATGTTTCTCTCCAGCCCATTTTTTTTTATCTCAGAAATTAAAGGCTACACAAGAAAAATATGCTTTCATTTGGAATGCAGACCAAAAAAGCTAGCTCCCAAGTGCTGGAGACTTCCAGCTAGAGCAAAAGGCATCCACCTGCGGGGGTGGGGGGGTGGGGGGGGGGGGGACGAGGGGGTGCTGCTTCAACTGTGTCCCTGGGGGAATGTGACTCCCTCAACCTCTCACCTTTGAAGCTCCTTTGTAACTACCTCTGAGGGATGTCTGTGATTTATGGCAAAGAAGGTTTGGGGGGTGTGAAAAGAAATAAAGTACGAAAGCTACATAGCCCCAAATCAGCACCAATGCCTTAAATTCACAGAAATGGATTAAAGTGCCCATAAAGAAGCTGCCTTGGTACTGTGGCTTGCAGCAGAGGGCTCTGTTCTGGGACCCTGTAGAGGTGAACATGGCCAAGCCGCCTCCCCAGCTCACATCCCAAAGCCCTCCGGGTTCAAATCCAGGACCGAGGCACTGGAAGGACAGGCCCGTCCTAGGCAATCCCATAGCAGAGTGGACACTGGCCTGCTCCAGGCCACCCGACCCTTCACTTTACACCGAGAACTTCACGGCACTAGAGCATCAAGAGGACTCAGACGGGCCAGCGCAGTAGCTCCGCAGACAGGCATTGGCCTTACAGGCCGCCAGCCCAGGCTTAATCCCAGAGAATCCCCTATGGTTCCCGGAGCCCCACTAAGAGTGATCCCAGAGCACTGGTTATGACCTCCTTCCTCCCCATCTACTGGTTCCACCCAGTGTTAGATGATGCACCCTAATGAGCTCTGGGTCTCTGCTAGCCCAGGGCATTTGCATTGCTAAGTGCCATCTGCATTTTGCCTTGAAGCCCTCAAGAAAATCACAATGGGAGGCTGAGGAGAGTACTGAAAAAGACAGTTTGATTATATAACTCTTTGAATGACAGAATATTCTTACCATGAATTCTACGTTAGCTGGTCAAACTATTTCCTCTCATGACTCCCACAGGTCCTCTCTGCGGGACTGAACATATACCAGGATGGCCCTGGCTGCATTTGATCCTCCTTAAAGTACAAAGCTCTGTTTAGATCAAGGAGGGAAGCATGCTAAGTTTGCCTCCAGGCAAGTGAGCATAACTCAGTAATCCTAAAGGCAGAGCACACATTATTATAGATATGGACCTTGTGAGAGTTTGGAGTTACAACTGGCAGTATATATTCATGATATAAAATATCATATGCTGTTCCCCATGTATTAAATCCTGAGTTGCTTTTGATCTCAGGTACCTGTCCCCATCTTTACAGGTGTCTTGTGCAGGAACCTGAAAGGTGAGATTCAGCTTTGGCAAATTAGCATTTATGAGACCTGGGCTAGGTGAATTTACTTGGAAATTTGCATTTGAGTGCTGTCTCTGGGCCCATGAAGGAAGGCAGGCCTTGAACTTTGGTACCATCTTAGAAAAGAAAACCTAGTTTCTGTTCCTGGATAACCCAGCCCACAAAGGGCTGAATTGAGGCCTTTGGTGGGCTTTGGGGGATAAAGGTGCCAGGAAGAAGAAGATAGTCGTCCATTTCCGTGGGAGATCTCAGCCTGGGCACAGGGTCAGAGGTTTGGTCAGAAGCTAGAGGTTTGAGAGTTTCTCCATTTTAGATTGTATTTAGCAGAGTTTGCTCAGTTGTTGGTGATAAGTAAAAGTTTTTAGAACTGTGCTGGACTTGTGAATTCTATCCAGCAATGCTCAGGGGTTACTCCTGGCTCTGCACTCAGAATTACTCCTAGCAGTGTTTGAGGGATGATATGGGAAGCCAGGGATCGAACCCTGGTCGGCTGCATGCCAGGCAAATGCCCTCTCCACTGTACTGCAGTTCTGCCCTGCCACCAGGTTTTAAGGTAAAAGGGACCCACTCCCTTTCTTACTGTGGGGATCCCAATCATCCCAGCACATCAGCACTGTGGAGATTCGGAGAGGACCGGAACTTCAAACCAAAGGATCCTTGCCCAGTTTTTAAATCTAAAAGAGGAATCTGTTTCATTTCATATAAGAGAACACCTCAAGGTGCAAGAGTATAATCCAAGAAGGTCCTTAAAGCCCAGCAACAGGGAAAGAATTACAGCCTAAAGAATGAAACTGTTAACTACCATTCCTTCTGCAGGTGAACAGTCAGAAGAGTTCAGTAGTATCCTCCGATCTCATGGGAGACGGGGCTCAGTCACCCCAAAGCAAGTCTACTGCTTCTCAGATTAAAGCATCCTTCTCCCTGGAGGCCTGGAGCAGGCAAGAAGGCCCGGCTTCACTCGCCTGCCCACATGCATACTCAAATGCGAACTTCTCCTAAATTACTTTATGTAAAGGTTTCCTTATATAATTTGGAGAAGAAAATCATATAAAGCAGACATGAACTAAAGTAGTGATAATTCCTGATGTAAATGCCTGCCAGAGAGACGCCACATATCTGCAAACATGTAGTTTCCAGCCAAGCGTGGACTCTTGGGATGTGCTAGGAAGAAGCTAAACCAATTCTCTAGAGCCACAGGGAAGGTGAGAGTGAGCTGGTTTAAGGGCTGGGTGAGAATCCTGCCAGTCGATGATTAGTGGGAGGTTTAAAGGCTGGGCAGGAGTTCTGACGGGTGATGACGGGTGAGGTGATTTAAAGGCCCAGAAGCTCTAAGTCAGGGTGGGTGAGGTGAAGCTGAAGGTTGGCGCCCCAGGGGCGGCCACTGAAAGAATGCGGCGGGACTGGCTGGTACGTGCGGCCCCCGGAGCAGGCAGCAGGTTTCCCACCCTGCAGATGATTTATACCCCTCATGCCCGGTTCAAAAGTTTGAACAGGTCATTATCAATACACGTTGATGGAGGAAAACAGTTTAGTTTCACCACTCAAAATATAATTTAAAAAAACCACAGGTTGACGACAGGATGACAATGATAATTGGAAATGATCACTCCGGACAAGAACTGAGTGTTGAAGGCATGTGAAAGGATATACATGATAGCCTTTCAGTATCTGTGTTGTGAAACATAAAAGTGCCCAAAAGGAGGGCAAGACTGAGAGAGACAGAGAGACAGACAGAGAGAAATGACTGCCATGAGCGGGGCACAGAGCTGGGGACACTGGTGGTGGGAAATGTGCACTGGAAAAGGAACAGGTGATGGAACACTATATGGCTGAAACCAGTCAGGAACTGCTTTGTGAGTGTGTCACTGTGACTTAATTTAAATAAATACATTTTAATGTAAATAAACAAATGCAAACAGGCTGAAGAGCCTGCTGATAAACCACTGCTGTACACACAGGTCCAAGGGAGGATATTTTTTTTACTCGTGAGTGGCAGCTGGAATGGACTTGCCTGTCAGGTGACTGATCACACTGGAGCAATATGGGGCGGAACAGTCAAGGCCTATGTCAAGATGCCGGGATAATTGAGGGATAGGGTGGGCGTGAACTGCAGGAAGTTCCCAGGAGGAGTCAGCTTGCAGGGCTGCAGTAGGATAGAGACTCACCCCATTGCAGTGGGGGAGCATTCCAGACTAAGAGAACCCGTGGCACAAACAGACAGCAAGGTCACACAGTGAGTACAGCCGGGGTTCACTGTGAGTACAGCAGGGTTAAACTGTGAGTACAACCAGGGTTACACTGTCAGTACAGCCAGGGTTACACCGTGAGTACAGCCAGGGTTACACCATGAGTACAGCCAGGGTTACACCATGAGTACAGCCAGGGTTATACCATGAGTACAGCCAGGGTTACACTGTGACTACAACCAGGGTTATGCCGTGAAAACAGCCCGGGTTACACCATAAGTACAGGGTTACACCGTGAGTACAGCCAGGGTTACACTGTGAGTACAGCCAGGGTTACACTGTGAGTACAGCCAGGGGTTACACTGTGAGTACAGCCAGGGTTACATTGTGAGCACAGTCAGGGCACTTACTGTGAGTAGAAGCGTCAGAGTGAGAGGCTGGAGCCACCAGCGTTGGGACTCCCTGAGGTAATGGAGACAGTGACCTGGAGCGTCCAAGGAAGGATAAGGAAAAGGTCACCAGGTTCTGGAACATTTCCAGGCCTCGCAGGTAGTAAAAAGGGACACAGAGCCTTGAGGCCCGCCAGGAGAAGTGTCCAAGGAGAAAAGATGAGCCGGTCTGAGGGGCCAGGGAGGAGTCTGGGCAGAAAGGGAAACCGTGAGGCTGAAACACCACCAACTGTCGCGCGGGGAAGGTTTGGTCCCAGCTGGCACCATCTAGCTGATCCCCGGCTGGAATCTCAGCCATCGTGTGGTTTTCACAGCCGCCAACACCAGCATCCTCCAAGACGACACCCAGACAACTCCAAGTCCACCCTTTCCTCCGTAAGACCCACTTCTCACTGGAGCTGATGGTTCTATATTAGCATGACGAGGCCCTGAGCAGCTCACAGCAGCTAGGCAGCCTGCAAGGACCTGCGGGGGTAAGAGTTCTTAGACTGTCCATAAATAAACCTCCTCCTGATTCGATGTTACAAAAAGACGGTCACAAAAAGCCTACTGGGACTCTCCTCAGAGTCAGCTTCTATTCCTTGGATGCCTCCTTTGTGCACAGGACAAGCCCCTTCAGTAACCCCCTTTAACCCCTGGGAACTCTTCAGGCTCTGTCCTATGGGAGTGCAGGATTCCCAAAAGCCGCCGCAAAGGCGCCAGACCCAAAGGTCTCAGAACAAAGTGGGAGCAGGCCCAGGGAGCAGGGGCTGGATTAAACGAGCTGCCGTGGCTAAAGAAGGGAAACCAGGCAAGGTGCCACGTCTTCATTTAAAACAGGGGCCAGCGAGCAAGATGGCGGCGTCTCAACGTGAGCGTGGCAGAGGCCAGCCATACCGGGAGGTGAAGAGCTAACGCTGCCATTTCCCTTTCCAGGCTCTGAGCAGCTGCTCTCTGCGGCTGAGCCGCTTCCCCACCCACCCGCTGATGACTCCAGAGCAATGAGGATTTGAAAGAGAGGAGGGAAGAGAGGATCATTAATTTTGGATATCTGCAAAAAAAAAAAAAAAATTTAAGGTGGGAAAGATAGTCCAAGGGCTCCGGCCACTGGCCCATGGAGAATGGCTTAGGATCAAGAGGCTCAGAACAGATGACATTGGAAATCACAGAAAACTTGGGTATTGCTGCTTTGACTGGTGTTCCAGGCGGACAGACTGAGGCAGGCAGGTCGACAGCGGAGGACTCAGCCATGAAGCTGCAGGAATTAAGGCCTGCCCCTGATAGGATCTTCCAGGAGCCAATGGCAGACCCTGAGAAGGCCGGACTCCTCTGAGAGAAGCTCCAGCAGGAACAAAGAACAGGAGAGGAATTCTGAAGAAGACCGCCACTCCCAACACAACCCGTGAAAAGCACCTTAGTAACAGAATCTGAGCTCGGTAGACTCCCCCATTGGGGGCACCTTGACAAACACCGGATAAAAGCCCCCTCGAACAAAGGAAGGGTGGGCAAATGCTGTCCCAGCCCATGTGTGGCTTGTGCCCAAGTGGCTAAGTACATGCGTTGCCCGCATCTCCCTCGTGAGATGTGGAGGTTCATGCTTTCGAATCTAACTCTGGGATGTGGTACTGGGGCTCTCAGCCTTTGGAGAAGCCCATGGTCTCTCCAGCGCCTTACTTTCTCTCCCTCCTTCCCCTTCCTCAGAACCTCCAAATAAAATCTGTTTTAGCTTCACTGCTCTTCTCTTCCTGATTTTTTTTTTCTGAGAGATAAAGATAGGGAGAAAGTGACTGCCCCCACCCCCACCCCGGCCACCGCCCTCACATCAGCCACCCGTGGGGTTCCAAAACCCAAGTCCAAGTCTTAGGGCACAAACTTGTTTTAGCACAGAAGAACAAGAGTCTCCACAAAGTAGACCGGCACTGACTGTCTCTGTGGTCAGCTGTGGGCAGTTCCTACCGCACTCAATCTCATAGACTGACCTTTCAGCTACAAAAAGTGGAGAGGCAGTAATGGTGAAAAGAGGGCAGAAAAGAAAAAGGGAGTGAGAAAAGGGATAGGAAAGATGAATATAGAGGGAAGGGGGGAAAAGGAAGGGGGAGGAGGAGGGAGGGAGGAGGGAAGGAAGGGAAGGAGGGAGGGAGGAGGGGAAGGAAGGAAGGGAAGGAGGGGAGGGAGGGAGGGAGGGAGGGAGGGAGGGAGGGAGGGGGAGGGAGGAGGGAGGGAGGGAGGAGGGAGGGAGGGAGGAGGAGGAAGGAAAGAAGGAAAGGAAGGAAGGAAGGGAAGGAAGGAAGGAAGGAAGGAGGGAAGGAAGAGGGAGGGAGAGGGAGGAGGGAGGAAGGAAGGGAAGGAAGGAAGGAAGGAAGGAAGGAAGGAAGGAAGGAAGGAAGGAAGGAAGGAAGGAAGGAAGGAAGGAAGGAAGGAAGGAAGGAAGGAAGGAAGGAAGGAAGGAAGGAAGGAAGGAAGGAAAGGAAAGGAGGGAAGGAAAGGAGGGAGGGGGAGGGGGAGGACCAGAAGACGGATGGGAGGGAAGAGGGAGGGAAAACTGCAGGCTGGCAGACAGGAAGGGAAGAGGGAAGGAGGGAAGGAGGGCCAGACAGGCAGGGAGGAGGGAGGCGATGAGGGGGAGGGAGACAGGCCCGCAGTCGGGAGGTGGCATCCCTGAGGGGGTCCCCCGTGTGCGGGCCGCAGCGGGGGCGCGGGCGTCCGCGTGGAGCTGCCCTGGACCAGGCCCAGCCCAGGACTCCAGGACACCCCGGGGTTAGCTGCGCCCGCGGCTCCTCCCATCACCCGGCAGTTCCCGCAGGAGCCGGGTCGGGCACCCCCAGATCGGGCGTGTCTGCGCCGGGAACCGCAGCTCCGCGGAGATCCGGGTGCGGGTCCGAGCTGCTGGGGGACCCCGGCCCAAAGCGCTGCGTGCGGTGGGTGACGTCCCCTCCTCCCGCTCCTGCTCCTGCTCCTCCTCATCATCATCATCATCCCCACCCCCGGCCTTCCTCCAGCCTCACTCCCCAGCACCCAGCCGCAGGTTCGAGGACCCCGGGACTCCCGGCAGCCCCTCACCTGGGAGATTCCTGCTGCTCCGCCGCTGCTGCTGCGCCGGCCTCGCTGCTGCTGTCCCGGGCTCCAACTTCCCCGGGCTTTGATTTCCAGCGCCACTTCCGGCAGGTGACTCAGAGCGGATTGCGCTGGGCAGTGCAATCCCAGACTGCTGGCCCACGCCAGGCCCTGACCGCTGCTGGCCTGATGGGTCGCAGCTCCTGCCCGCCCTGCAGACCAGGCTTGTTGGTTTGCAGCCCGGGTCGCTTCCTTCCACGGGTTAGTGTTGCGGCTTCTCGTGGGTGTGCAACAACTCTGTGTTGGAGCTTTTGTTGAAAAGTAGCAAAAAGCGGAACCAGCCCGTAGGGATTCCTGAAGCTGGTGGCAGAACCATGAACACGGTGTTTTGTAAACACACACACACACACACACACACACACACACACACACACACACGCACGCACGCACACACACTCCACAACACAAAGTTAGAAATGGAACTTGTTTTGGTTTTGGTTTGGGGCCCACCCAGTGAAACACACACACACACACACGCACACGCACGCAGGCACACACACTCCACAACACAAAGTTAGAAATGGGAACTTGTTTTGGTTTTGGTTTGGGGCCACACCCAGTGAAGGTCAGGGGTTACTGGGGCTCTGAGCTCAGGAATCCTTCCTTAGGTGCTGGGGTTCCAGCCCGGTAGCCACCCACTGTACTATAGGATTCGTTTCTATTTTTATTTTCTAGCTGAAATGCAATGGAAATGTTTTCATTGAACTTTGTGTTTAATAACAATTATTTTAAAGCCTTGAGAGCAATGTCATTAGAAGTGTTTGTTTTCATCTCAGTTTAACACTTTGAAAAGACATTTGAGAGCCTGGTTTTAAATCCAGTTACTTTCTGCAGATGCACTGATGGCTGTCAAGAGTCGTCTTCTCTGGGAATGGGCTAATTCAAGTCGAAGAAAACTGTCAAGTAAACCTTGATTTTTAGCCCACATATTATGCAGATATTTCTGTTAAAATCTAACCTATTTTCTACTTCATCGGTCAATTAAGCTTTACAAATCTGATTGTGTTTCCACGTTTACAAACCTTTATACTATATTCTTTTCTAAAGATAATTTATCATCAGTCAGGAGTGTAAAGCTGTTACTGCGTTAGTTGTCTTGTTGTTTTTCTTTCATGGCATAACAAACTATTTTTCATATCCCACCTCATATATTCGCATGGACTTGTGGGACCTGCCATCGTACTGGTATTTCAAAATTCAGCTCAGATACCGTGTTCTGTGGGAATTTTCCCTGGTCTCTGCAGGTTACTGCCTTTTTTTTCCTTGCTTTTTAATATCTACTAATAAGTTTATATTCCCAAAGGATCGATTGAGTCAGGGGTCTCTTGAGAGTAAACCGGCGATGTTTTATGAAGCTCCTTGAGACCAGAGACTCAGGGAAACTAATTCCCGGCAGCAGGAATTAGCGACTTAGCCCTTCGGTCAGACGTGCGCTGGCCATTTCATCTCCTGAGTTCTCTCAGATTTCATTTTCCACCTTTCTACAATGACAACGAAGAGTCTCTGTTGTTTCTCAAATCTCGATTCAACCTTGACCTAGTTCTTCCAGCCCCTCTTCACTCCTGATTTTGCAGACTTCAGATAAAACACACTCTTGGCCTGGCCTTCGCGGTACCAGAATCTCCAGGTGGTGTGTCTGCTAATTTATCAGGCCAATAGAATCCGGGCATATGCATATGGCCAAGAGGGGAAACAGAGGTCTTGTGCTTCACTGGATGGACAAACACCCAGTCCACCTGGGAGAGGCTCCCCTAACTGCCCAGTGAGGTGTAGTGAAGTGTCTACACTCGGACTCTGACCCCATGTGGTCCAGCCAGACTGCTCCCCACAGGGCCTGCCCGGAGGTGCCCAGCGTCTGGTCATGTTTTTGAGGCAGTGTAAGGTCCAAACACTTACCCATGGAAATAAATCCCAGAGAAACTAAAGTGCCATCATGAAGCTGTAAGAGTTAGAAGACAAAGGGTGGGCTGGTGGTGAGGGCATGTTGCCCTGGACCCCTCCGGGTTGGCTGAGGGGATGGCAGGGGGCCTCGCTGTGTGGTTGGAACTTCCTGAGAGAAGCCAGGCCAGGATTCAGATGGACTCCCTGTGTGAGCTGTGCTCTTTCAGCCACACCCTTGTTAGTAATATTGTCACAAGACATCTGAAGAGTGTTCCTCATTCAGGAAGGCAAGACGGGTTTCATCCTGAGGGAAGTTGTCAATAAAACTTATGTGTGCGCTTTGCAAACATGAAAGCGATGGAGTACGATGCCAACTAACAAGTGCATCTCCTTTCCAGCGATCTCTTGTGGAACCGAAGTACTCCTTCAAGCTGAAAATTGTCTTGACTCCTTTGTAACTGATTCATTATGGGAAGAGAGTGCCATAGTTCTGTATATTCAAATATCATTTCTGTGAATAGCTCTAATCACCGTATTCCTCTAGGTGAATAATTCCTAGATAGTGCAGATATATAATAGTACTTATATAGTTCTGTATGTTAAAATATCTTTTCTATTATATCACTAATCACCTTATTCCACTAATAATAAAAATCACAAAGCCTTCTTGGCTATTTGAACTGTTCTTGTTTTTAAATTTTCTCTCTAGGGTCTGTTTCTGACCTTCTTTATTATGACTCCCATCAAAGTAGTGCCTCTTAGTCCCAAGCTAATCCTAAGCAGTGATGGTGGTTATAACCCAATACCTGCATCCGTGTTTCTCAGCCGTGTTCTGAACATAGCCCGTTCTGACTGTTCCCTTCTTATGCCCTCCTGTCCTATGACTAGCCCCAACTCTCACAGCATGGCTGTGAGTTTTTAATGTTTTTAATGTGAGTTTTCACAGAAAGCATTAGACTATGCTGGAGGTCCACAGAGGGCCATTAGGCCCCAGTTCAGAAGCACTAATAGAGCTCAGAATATATTTATTCAGTGCATAGATTGTTGCCCAATAGACGAATACAAGTGACTATAGAAGCAATGCTCAAGCAATGCTCAAGAGGTACTGGAACATTGTATGACTGAAACAATCATGAACAACTTTGTAACTCTGCATCTCATGATGATTCACTTGATCACTTGATCACTTGAATCCCGTTATTCATCGATTTGCTCGAGCGGGTGCCAGTAACATTTCCATTGGACCATATCACGTGCCAATGTAGCCCAATGGCATCTGGTTGATTCAGGAATATGAAGAGCCTCAAACCGTTCCTTCAGGGTCTTAACAAGGAAGTCTGACCATCTTGTAGGTGGGCGGCCACGTGATCTTTTGACATCCCGTGGGATCCAGTCAGTAACGGCTCTAGTCCAGCGGTTGTCTCCAAATCGCATTACATGTCCAGCCCATCTGATTTTCGATGCCTTGGCAAACGAGACAGCGTCCCTGATTCTGGAATAGCGATGGAGGTCAGAACTCCGGATTCCTTCTCTCACTTGAGTGAGACGTGATATTCCAAGCATAGCTCTTTCGATGCCTCTCTGGGAGACACGAATAGTATTCTCATCCTGCTTTCGTAGGGCCCAGGTCTCTGAGGCGTATGTTAATGCAGGGAGAACGGTGGAGTCGAAGAGATGTGCCCGGAGCCGGAGGTTCTTTGTCCTTTTAGCTATTTCTTCGATGCCTTTGAAGGCATTCCATGCTGCTCTCATCCTCCTGCGCAGCTCAGGTTTTAGGTCATTCATCATGTTGACTTCTCGACCTAGGTACACATAACTGCTGCATTCAGAGATGTTTGTTCCATTGAGAGTGAATGGAGCCTCAGGAACTAGTTCATTTCTCATGAACATAGTTTTCTTCAGATTCAGCTGTAGACCTACCTTTCCACATTCTCGGTTAAAGTCAGCCAGCATTTGTGCCGCTTGGCTAATGTTTGGTGTAATTAGAACGATGTCATCAGCGAAAGCGGAGGTGGTGTAGTTGCTGACCATCTATCTTCACTCCCATTCCTTCCCATTCTAATTGTCTCATGATGTTCTCGAGGGTGGCACTGAAGAGTTTTGGTGAGATGGTATTACCCTGTCGAACCCCTCTTTTGACATCAATGATCACTTCTTTGTAGAATGGTGAGATCCTGGTGGTGAATCCGTAATACAGCTCACGAAGGATCTTGATGTATTGGGTTTGAATACCCTGTTTGACTAGGGCTTCGATGACTGCTTCAGTCTCCACAGAATCAAAGGCTTTCTGTAAATCAGTGAACGTGAGACAGAGCGGCATCTTGTACTCCCTACAAACCTCAATGAGCTTGGTTACTGTGTGGATATGGTCGATTGTGCTGAATCCTTTCCTGAAGCCTGCTTGCTCGCATGGTTGTCCTTCATCTAGTGTTCTGCTAATCCTGTTCAGGATGACTCGTGTAAACAGCTTATAGATGACAGACAACAGGCAGATGGGGCGATAGTTGCCGATGTCGTGAATGTCTCCCTTCTTGAATAGTAGAACTGTCCTGCTGGTTTTCCATTGGGAGGGCACTTTGCATTCGGACAGGTAGCGTGTGAAGAGCCAAGCTAGTGTATTGATGAGTACCGACGGCAGATTCTTCAGGTGTTTGGGTCTGACTTTGTCTGGGCCTGGTGCTGTTCCTTTCTTTACCGACGAGATGGCATGTTGGATTTCAGAAGGGAGAACATTGGGAATGACATATCCATCCTGTGGAATTTGGTATGTGGGCAGGTGGATGTGGCTATCAAAGAGAGTTGAGTAGAAGTCCTGGATAATCTTCTCCATTGCCTTTCTGGAAGATGTGATAGATCCATCAGGGCGTCGGAGGGCAGTCATCTTGGTCTTATAGTTGGCGAAGGACAGGCGGGCAGTCGCGAATGCTTTTCCCGGCTTCTCCTGCATCTTCCAGTATTTCTGCTCTTCTGTCTTTGAGGTCTGCTTTTATCGCTTCTCTGCACTGTTTAGCAAGCTTGGACGTTAGCATTTGGTCTCCTGAGGCTCGTGCCTTGCCACGTTGGCGAATGAGCTCAAGAGTTTCTGAAGACAAGCGTCCTTTTGTGTCTTTTCTCTCTCTTGGCATTCTTCGCACAATCATGGAGGTGCTGAACCAGTCGGTTGTATTCTTCATCGATGTCATCAATGATGGTATCTTCCCATGTTGCCGCAATGGTGCCAAAGAGTTACCAGTTGGTGGTCGTTCTGGGGAGTTCTCTTCTTAAACTTTGCAGCTTTTTCTCCCGTTGCGGGGAAGTAGAATTTTGCACGAAGGAGATGGTCCGATCCTGTCTGGAATTTGGGGACGACAGCAACATCGGTCAGACAAAACCGTCGATTGAAGATGATGTGGTTAATTTCATTGTGAAACTGTCCACCAGGAGATTCCCATGTCCAACGTTTCGCTTCAGCCTTCTGAAACTGTGAGTTCCCATGAATAGTCTTGGTGGACATGATGAACTCAGATAGTCTCTCACCCTGTTCGTTCCATTCTAGGCCATGGGTCCCGATGTGGAGTTCTTCAGCCGATCTTCTCGGTCCTATCTTGGCATTAAAATCACCGACTATGATCTTGTAGAAGGTGTGATGATTCAATAAAAAATTTTATAAAAAATAAATTAATGAGTTACTTTTTTATTATCAGCCTCTGGTGTGGTGTTAAAATTTTGTTTTTATTCTGACTTGGTTCTGGTACCCTCAATTCAACGATTACCTGCTTTTCTTTTGAGTCCACAATGATACACACCTTTAAACATTTTTATTCATATACCAGGATTTTTGTTGCTGCTTAACTTCGCATGTTAAGGTGGGTAGAAAATGGTTTCATTGAAATAATGTGATTTATGTCTTTGGAGCTGAGGCATAGAATTTATCTTATAATACCAAAGCTAGATTTAAGACAACAAAATTCAGCTATAGCCTATACTTTAGTAGATGAATATAGGAAAAGGAACCAAGTATGAACAATTGATATCTAAGATTTGAGAAGCTATTGATTTATTATATTATCACAAAGCAGTAGTGCTTGAGCATTTTGAAGGAAATCATAAAAACCCAACCAACTTTAGGGAAATACTTTGTCACTAAGAATATCTTTTCATAACAATAAATAGGTTTTTATAAATATACTTCATGTTTCTAAAGCAATGATTTCATTGTGCCTAAACTTTTATACATATGATAAATATTATTAATGAGGTAAAATTGGTTTACATGACTATTTTAGGGGTACTGTTTTGCACTTGTTCAAAATATACACATACACAACCAAATTATTAGTAAGTTTCATTTTACAAAAAATTTAAAACATCAAAAGTTGAAACGACAATATAGGAAACTTCGTGCATGCCAAAGACCATTCCATTGGCATAGGATACATTCTTTTACAACTAAGAAGCCAGCATTAGTAAATTGCAATTTCATTTGGATCTTGCTAGCTTTTCCATTTTCCCACTATTAAATTAGCAATAAAGGGGCGGTTAATTTTAGTAATTTCCGAACCATAAAACTATTATTCTTGGGAAAACTCTTGTTTGTCCTGATAGCACCTCTCTAGAGTTTTTCTCATTAAGTGACAAATGTGAGCCTGAGCGACAGTGATGATACTGGGACCTAATTGGTGACTAGGCATCAATTAGGGCAATATAATTCCTGAAATGTAAATAGAAATCTCATAAAAGTAAAATTTTAAGAATAAAAATAAAATTTTCCATGTTCTATGGCTATGTAAGTTAAACATCACTACAAGCAACAAATACATATATGCTTAGGTTTAAATGCAAAATAGATCTAGACTACAATTGGTTTCTATAAATTGGATTGTTTCTTAATCTGAAGAGCTTGGCCTACACTATAGAATGGTCTTGTCTGATGGGATAGATCTGGGCTCTAAGGTGAGTAGAATCTCCCATAAAAGAGAATACTATTGGTTTTGTTGTGCCTGATGAAGAAGACAAATGGGTGGTCTGCATTGAATTCCATAGTGGGGAGTTTAATCCGTACACTAACCTCACTTGCAGAGCCAGCCGCAGCCTCTGTACCTTGTTCATTTATTTCCACAAAAGACTTGTGGAACACTTTGGACAGATACAGGTTTCTTTCTCCAGACATTGCTGAGAAATCAGCTTTGCTTTGGTTGAAAGCATCACTCATCCCCATTCTGGTTAAGGTGGTCTTGAGGTCATAAGACTGTTCCAGCTTGAACTTGGGAAGGGATAGCTCAACGGTGCACATCTCCATCCTGTCCGCACTGGTCCACTCGCTCAGCTGATCGTAGGTGATGGCCTTCTCCAGCTGCAGGTTGGGAAGCAAAAAGAGAGAGTCGGTACATTGCAAAGAAGAGTGAGAATACTGCTGTGTATTAATAGCAGTATAAGACCCTTTGGAAATCACCAACAAATTATGATCACTCCCACTACCAAGAGTAACAAGAAACCTAAATGGGCAATTGAAGCACTTCTACAATAACATGCAGGACATGAATGTATGCATGTAAATACATGAATACTGATATTTGGATTTGACCAGCATAAATATGCATACTTTGGGATAAGTTGTATGTCAGAGCATATACAAAAATACTCATTCTGTAGCTGAAGAGATAGTTCAATGGGCAGGGTGTTTGCCTTGCTAGCAGTCAAGCCGGGTTCCATCATCAACACCCTGATATCTCCTGAGCCCACTAAAGATGAGTCCTGAGCACTGAACCAGAGAACCACTGGGTGTGAGCCAAAACAAACAAAAAATATCCATTCTAAAATCATGGGAGACAGTTCAGAGTTATATTTTATATGAAGAGATATACAATGTCTATGCTAAGCCATCAGCAACAACATGGAAGTAGTAAATATAAATGATGCAAAAGTATAAATAGGAAATAAAATCCTTTACTACTAAGATTAATATGTGCAATGCTTTGAGTGTGGTTTTTGTTCTGCTCTATAATTTAATTATAATAAGAAATATGTAGATATGAGAAAAAAAGTTTGATTTTTTAAATCAAGTCATTTTTATTTCAGCAAATGTGCTTAGAAGAGGAAATGAGAAATACATGTTTAAATGAGAACATGGGCTTCTCCGGAGAGGAAAATAACATAGTGTGATTTTTAGTAGTGTGTTTTAAAGGACACATGCTTGTGACTTTGAGAATTTCTACACCCAAGTAGTGCCATGCATGAAAGTCTTGCAAATGCTGTAGATGAATAAAATGACAGTGCCTCCCAAAGCTCAACCACCTACACTCTTGGAAAAAGACTTGTATCACAAAGGTGTAACTGCAGTGGTTTGGTGTCCACCATTGATATTATTTTACCAACCTCTAGTTTCACCACCATTATGCTACAATTTGAAAAGCTTTTCTCACATATGTAAATTCAGGTCATGAAAACTTACAAATAAAATAATCTGGCACACTAAAGAAATGAAGCCGTGCACAGTATGATGTGAGAAATCAGTTCTCGGTGCAGACATTTGACTGGAAACCTGCTCTAAGCCAATCATGGCAGAAACCTAGCGAACAAGTGAACTTAATGATTATCACTTAATGCAACATGATTGATGGCTTAGTGAAATCTGACACTTAAGTTTTTGTAACTGGTCAAGATGCAAACTATTTTCACTGACGATTGTAAAGTTTGTAAAAAGTGGAGTTTTCTTTTAAGTTTTACAAGTCAGTACAAAGTATAAAAATGTATTTCAGTTAGGATAGAGAAGGAACTACTGTGGCGAAGATAGTTGGAAATGAGCACTATGGATAAGAACCATGTGCTGGAAGAAACAACCAGGATGACCTCTCAGTGCCTGGATTGCAAACCATAATGCCCAAAAGGAGAGAGAGAGAGAGAGAGAGAGAGAGGAGAGGAGAGGGAGGAGGGAGAGAGAGAGAGAAGAAAAGTGCCTCTTCGGTGGGAGGGAGGGGAAACTGGGGACATTGGTGTTGAGATATGTTTACTGGTGGAGGGATGGGTGTTGGAACACTATGACTGAAACTCAACCGTAAACAGCTTCAAAACTGCATCTTATAGTGATTCAAATTGAAAAAAAAATAATGTATATCTAAGTGCTCTGCCCCTTGTGGTGTTGCAGATGTGACTGCTGTGCCAGGCTGCATTGGCAAGTGGCAGACAGGAGACAGGCTTGTCTACCCCCAGGGCTCTGCCTCATGGGCCCTTTTATGGTTGATGGTCTGACATAGAAAAAGACTGGGCCCCCCTGGGGTGAACCCAGAGCCAAGGCAGAGCCAGGCAAGCTACCTGTGGTGTATTCAATATGCAAAAAACAGTAACAATAATGGACCTCATTCCCAATGAATGGAGATGTTACTGGCGCCCACTCGAGCAAACCAATCAACAACAGGAGGACAAGTGACAAGTGATACCTAAGTGTGCAGTAGTACAAGTGATTGAAATATCTAATCTCCAAGCCTTACAGAGAGAGAAGTCAGACATACACTGCCGGAATGTCTTACGCACCCATACAACTTTTATAGGGACCAATAACGTGTATGCTGTCCGGTGGCTGCTGGAGAGACATGTGACACTGGAGGTGTCTGACGATACCTGAACCGTTCTGAGCAGTAATCGCATCAGCCCAAAGAGTTCCGTGACTCTTCAATGCTGTTGTGAAAGCAACATTCTTAGGGCTTAAAGTATGCTGGTTATTCCTCTCTACCAATCAAGGAACTCAAAAAACGTCCTTTTTTTCATCAGAGGGGGCAAACCTTGGAATCGTCTTCCCCTCAAGAAAATTTCCATCTTTACCTGATCCAGCCCACTGATATCCTCTGGCAATATTATGAACAAGCTGAGGTCTCGGTTCTTGTAGTAAAGTTGAAGGCCTGTGGCTTGTGGCTTTTCTATGTAAAAAACTTCAAGTTTTTTTTCATCGACATCATTTGCACTGGTTTGCTGGTAGTCTGTATGAAATAATTCACAAAATCACTTAGTATCAGCATGATTTCCGGTACCTGGGATGCAGTAGACTTCTGAGGATCCTTTGCTCTCTGCTGGATCAGGTTTTTACATCTTGCTTTCCAGAAATAGGTGCAAGACAGAATAACGCCGGTGGGTTATGCTGGCGTTGCTTTCTCTGACATTGCTGTTTGTTTCTTTGTTGCTCACAACAAGTCGGTTGATAAGCATTTAAAATGTCATGCAAACTCTACAAATAGCAGACTCAGATGCTGAATATGGGGTATTTTATATGCGAATTTTGACAAAAGTATCATGAAATGGAAATTCACTAAGACAGTGAAAAGACCAGCAATAGACTGGCAGATATTTGAAAAATAGCTCTCTGAAAATGAACTGATACCCGAATTAACCAACAACCCTTAAAACTGAACAGCTATTAAAGCAAACACTGGAATTTTTTAAATAGGCTAATAATAAGAATCAAAACTGCCCAAAGGAAGCATACAGTGAGATAAAATATTCCATAAATGAAATTTTTAATTTATGGAACATTTCATTGTTTCTAATCTGCAATTATGTATTGTCTATATATGTCATTAGGGAATTGCAGATTAGAAACAATGAGAACACTCCCACATTTGTGTTATTATTGTTGCTATTGGTTTTTTAGGTCATACTTGGCAATGCTCAGGAGTTACTCCTTTCTTTGCACTCAGGATTTACTCCTGATAGTGTTTGGGGGACCATATGGGATGCCAGGGATAGAACCCAGATTGGCCGCATGCAAGGCAAAAGCCCTATCTTCTGTCCTATCACTCTGGCACACATGTATTAGACCAACTGCCAGTCCAAGGCCTTGGCAACACAGATTGAAGACAGATGTGGAGTCACGAGCTGTCATGCCTGCCAGTTGGAGGATGGAGGAAGTGACTGTAGTGCATGGTTTAGCAGCTTCTTTGGTCATTCAACACTAGTCTATTTACAACATTATCTAACTGCGCTCCTGAGTACTTACAAAGAGTGAAAGGCCACAGCCCTATTGTTTGGGTGTCGGTTTTTTTTTTCCCCCTAGCCCATCCTTCCCCGGTTTCCTCCCCCCCTACCCCTTTTTTCCCCTCAACCCCCCCGGGGATTAATCCTTGTTGTTCCAGGGGGAAACCAAAAGAAATCCTGTGTGTTATCCGAAACCAAAAACAAAAAAAAGTGAAAAACTCACATTACACAAAATCTCACACACAACTGTCTATAGCAACATTGCTGACAATTGTCCCTCTCTAGAAACAACTGTCAATAAATAAGGTGAAGAAAGAGACAAGCTGCAGCAGGCCAACAACTATTGTTCAGCGGAACAGTGAACTGAGCTACCAAACCACAAAAAGATATGGAAAAACCTACCTTCAGTACATATTGGGAAGTGGAAGAAGCTGGTCAAGACACACACACACACACACACACACACACACACACACACACACACACACACACACACACAACACAATTTCTAATTAAAAGGAATTTGGGAAAAAAAGGCAAAAAATATAGAGTACATTGATGGTGACTCTAACTACATAAAGATGCTTGCGCTGTTCTAACTCAGAGAGAAACCTTTGTGACAGCCATTGAATTGAAATACTTTTGTCTCTTCTACTTTGGAAGGCTGAGGGTTTGGCAGAGGATGGCATTTAGTAGCACGAGTTTTAGCAGAAGATGGTGAGTGGTTGGGTGTCTGGTTGTGGTGAACTTCTAACTGAAACATGGTTTTGCTCCATACCGTCACATTGAACTCCTTCCCTGGAAGATCAATATAAAGACTCCCACCTTCTCTGTCTTAGCTGAAGAAAAGAGTGTGTGACAGCTGGTGCGTGTAGTCTTTTTCAGAGAAGCCGAATGATGAAAGAATTCCCAGTTAGAAAGAGATTGGAAACTTTTGTCTCAATGACCTGTCCCTAGTCCACAGGAAAACATCTTCACGGAAGACTGGATTTAAAATAGAAACTTTTTCCAGTGAATGATCTTTACCTTGTTGATTCTGAACGGTTTCTCTGTGGTGTCTTGGGCTGAGAATTGCTCTTCCCATATTCCTTTAAAATAAAGGGCATTCACCAGGACCATTTTGGTTGTAGAATCCACAGCATCATCAGGTAAGAGATTCGGGATTTTACCTGCAAGAGTAAAAGGACAGATTTCAATTGGTCTAGTTATATTCTAGTGGCATGTCATACTTTTTAAATGGTATTATTATTAAATAGTATTTTATGATAATTTTGTTTACCCACCAATAATCCAAATCAAAAGTTTAGAATAGATAGAATGCCCTATCTACTTCAAGATACAACAATGCCCTTTATTGTTGCCATCAAGCTTTTTTTTCCTGGACTATAAATCAATACAAGATTCCAATTTGCTGTTAACTGCTGTTTCCTGTGAGTCTCCTATAATCTGGGTTAGTTGCTCATTCTCTGTCTTCCAAACTTCGATCTTTAAAGTAAATACTTTCAGAACATCCTTCAATGCTCAGTTCAGAATTTAGTTGGTGTTTCCTCAATAAATATTCAGTTTATGTGTTTTGTGAGAATACCACTGCTATGGTTTGAGTAGGCTTATACCCCTCAAGGTCTGTTGCCCAAGGCCCTCATTTCTATAAATGTGATCTTACTGGAAACAGTCTTTGTAGGGGCTGGAGCAATAGCATAGCAGGTAACACAGCAGGCATTTGCCTTGCACATGGCTGAGCAGGGTTCGATACCTAACATCCCATATGGTACCCCAAGCATCGCCAGGAGTAATTCCTGAGTGCAGAACCAGGAGTAACCCCTGAGCACTGTCAAGTGTGACCCCCAAAAAAAGAGTCTTTGTAGGCTATAACTAAGATTAGATCATACTGGATTGTATGGTGAGCTCTAAACCAACGGCTAATGTCCTTATGAAGGGAAGGAAACTTGATCTTTGGTACAGAGAAGAGAAAATTATGTGGAAACATACACACAGAAGAGACCCAAAGAAGAAGGTCCTGTTTCATCAAAGCAGGCTGGAATTGACAAGCCAAGGGATATCAAGGATTGCCAGCACCCATGAGAAGCCAGGAGAGGAGAGAGGCAAGAAAGAGATTATCAAAATAGGAACAAGTCAATAGTAGATGAGGTTCAATATCTCTATTTAAATCATCCACAGCACAAAATTAAAATACCAGAAATGATATGATACAATGAAAGAGTAGAAAAGAGTAGTAAAAATGTATAGTAGCAAAGTCTATCATAAAAGTGTAATAATCACTTCTAGGTCTTTTGACTAAGATCAAGATAAAAAAGCATAATAGTAAAAGTATGGTAGTAGTGGTGAAAAAATATTCCATGCTTTATTCTAAAAAGAAAAATCCTATATTAACTCCAGAATTTTATATTTATGCTATATATACATATATAGACATATACACATATTTACATACACACATATATATAAATGCACATAGTATATAAATATGTAAACTTACAGTATTTATAAAACTTTTACACACATTTTACTTAAAAGTACAACCATTAGAAAAAATAAAACAAATCTTCTAATATTGCAAATATTAGAGAAAAATAGAACAAAGAAAACTATCGATCAACAGAGATAATAAAAGAAAGGGGAAATGGTGGAAAACCCCAAGTAAATAAGTTGATGATCGTGTCAAACACATAATATTTATCTGAAAGCACTGTTTTACGACATGATTACTTCTGTGTTGGGAAGCCACACAAACATGGGATTTAAAAAAAGATATCTTCTAATCCTTCATATATCACAAGCTAATATTTTAAAATAAAGATTAAATGGGACATGGCAAAACCTTTTAATAGTTGAAGATAACATGTTGGGTATGTTTAACATTTGTATTTCCATTCTAAAAATATACGTTCATAAAATTGGTGTGAAAATGTAGTAACAGACCAAGACGAAAGAAACGACAGTGACCTGTTTTCCCATTTCTCATGATTTTCTGGCACACTGGGTAGGAATGAGAATGTAGAGGATGAGTGATGAGTGTTCATGCTTTACCTGTTTATCTGCGGACATGAGTTCTACTGGTTTCAAACCACCAACTTGAAGTTAATGAAGTTGATTTAAGTTATATTGCCTTGATCCTGAGAATATTTTCTTTTAAAGAACTTAATATAAATCCACAACTCTATGAGGGTTTTTTAAAAAATATTCTGTTGCAATAGGACAAGAAAAATACTGAAAATGCAATTTCAAAATAACACCAAGCTAGGAGTCCAGAGATGTCTTTAAGTGTTCCTCTGTATAACTAAAGCGCCACCTACTGACCAAATTATTACATAACGCCTTGGCAGTTCAGATATAGGGACATCGCAGACATAAAGTTTAGATCAATTACTGGTGAGTATCTGTCAATGTGATACTAAAATGTCCAATCTGAAAGTATACCATAGATTTTGGACAGTAATCATTTAGAAATTAGATTACCCAGTGCCCTCCGGCCCCAAGAATGACCCATGCCTGGTGTTGTTCCAGGGATCACTCCTGGCATTGTTCAGGGGGCCATATCGCGGTACCCAGGGATCAAACCAGGAATTGATAAATTTAAGACAAGCACCTCAATCCCTGTATTATCTTTCAAAAACCAGGCCTCCACTTTTAAGGAGCCTGTAAACTGAAGACAACAAGCAGAAGGAGGAGAAGGAGGAGAAGGAGAAGGGGGAAGGGAGAAGGAGGAGGAGGAGGCTCTTCAAAATGGCCAGTGTTTACCTTGACTACGAAGTCCCTTATGTGAAGACATCCTTTCCCTCCTGAGTTTTGCTGGCTCAGTTCAGCACAAGTGCAATTTCTGTGTTGTCTACTCTGGACGCCTTTTACTATATGTGACTTATGACACTTAAGTTAACAGTAACTTAAGAGAAAATTTTGACTCCTGTCTTGTATCAGCCACATGCCAAGCCGTCATATGGGGTCACTTGTGAGCAGGACAGGTGAATATCCTGGGTTAAGTTGGCCTATACTGGGGAAACTGGCAAAGACAGGCTCATGGCAAACCCAGACCCAGACTCATGTGCATCAGACCATGACTCCCTTAAGCTCAGAAAGGCTTCCTGGGGTATGCAACAGAGGGTCAGTGTCCAGCCTTCTGCTTAGCTTCCAGACAACGAACAGGCACAGGTCTATGTGTGCAAGACAGCAGAGCTAATTCAACTCTCCTTCTTCTTCCATATACTCTATTGAATTTCTCTTGGACATTAGGACATGCCTTTGCCCATACAATCATATTCATGCTTCATGCAAACTGGACTAGCCAAGGCATAAGTCAGTGCCAAGTGAGCTCTATCTGTGGAACGCACGCCACTTTGGGGCAGCTCCAGATCAGGAGAAAGAATCATGATCACTTTTACCCCACTATGACTTTTGAGTCATCACTTCAGTGAAAAGGGAACTGAGAATTTAGACCTACCAAACTCCCCAATTCATTCCCACAATCCTGAGTGAGTGTTCGAAATGACTCGGATAAAAGAGCCTGCTATGGCTTATGGATTCAAAGCTGAAATCGAACGCAGCAGGCCTGGAGTCCAGGAGCCAAGCATACTAACTTAATTTCAATAACAATGTGCTGAACGTTGAATTCATAGTTTCCAAATTTGAGACTGGAAGCTGGGACTTATCCAGGGGCAGTGACGGGAGTGCAAGGAACGGTGTTCACACAGAGGAAGCACCGCAGAACAAGGCGCTGGCCGTGAGCAACGTGCACAGAGGGCCCTCGGCTGCTGAGACTTCCTAGGCAGAGCTTTCAGTCAGGGAGTATCACAATTTAAGGAGGAGGCAGACAGACTCCATTGTTCTGAGTTTTACATATCAGTGGAGGGAGCTTGAATTATCCCCTTGAGCCCGAGAGGGTAGCATGAACGGTTCTGAGGACAGGTATGTAAAGTTCTGACTGGTCTGATTCATTTTTTAGCGTGGTCATTTGGGTGGTGGAATGGACACTGGATTTGAAGAGAGCAGGTTATTGTCTTGATGTGGAGAAATGGTTGACGAAGGTTGAAAACGGAAGAGGAGGAAATTATAAAGGAAAAACTAACTCAAAAATGCAAAGGAAAGGAAAGGAAATGGACATTGTAGAGTATCTTAGATTCCCGGCTCGGGTAAATGGATGGTTGTGGATCTGCTCCCGGTGATGAAGAAAACACAAGCAAGCCGCAGGTGTGCAAAACACTGAACACACTTAAGCATGTTGAATTTGAATTATGGGTGCCTCTTAGTAAATTTTTATGGCATATATATACATATATATAATCCACATATATATGAGATTATATAATAAATATATATAAAATATACAAACATATATTTGGGTGTGCCTGTTTAGAAGATTAATACATTTCCATGTACTTTGTAGCAAAGACATAATTTTCATTTTTTGCCGACTTCTATGGATGGATATTAAACTGTCTGAATTGAGTAACTCAATTTCTTTAAGTCCTCTGACTCCTTATTTCTTAAATATTCCTCATTATTTCCTCATTTCATAAAGGACTGCTAAGCTATCTATAAGAGTTCTTCAATTTCCCTTTCAAAACAGAATGTTCAAATTTTAGTGAGCATCTGACTTGTCAGCTGAAAACTTGGATGACGAGCCTCGAATAGTCATTACCAAAAATGTCCAGGAAGAAAGTAGAGCAAGTTATCAGCCAGCAGGAAGAGGTGCGGCATGTAACTAAGTTTAGAGCAGTGGGGGTATGACACGTACAAATGAGTAGGAAACATCTTCCCTACAATGAAAAGCCGTTTTCATGGGCTTCCTTCTCCAGCAAAAAACAAATAATCGCAAGCCTGATCTTGAACTCAGAGATAAAGGCTAAGCATTTTTTTTTTTTTTCCCCAGTTCTAATAGCAATTACTATTTGCATTGATATTTGATGAGTTAACCTATTCTGATGTTAGGAACTTTTTCTCTGTTTTTCACTTTAAATGCAATATTGCTATGGATAGCTTTAAATAAGCTATTCTTTGCAAATTTCTTGGGATAAGGAATTAGTATGTTTGGGTAAAAGAAGTAAAAACATTTTCCTGACTTTAAATTTGTCTTGGTAGGGCCAGAGCAATAGCCCAACAGGTAGAGCATTTGCCTTGCATGCGACCAGACCAGGGTTCGATCCCCAGCAGCCCACATGGTCCCCCAGCACCTCCAGGAGTAATTCCTGAGTGTAGGACCAGGAGTAACCCTGAGCATTGCCAGGTCTGACCCAAACGGCAAAAATAAATAGACAGACAGACAGACAGACAGACAGATAGACAGATAAACAGACAGGCAGGCAGGCAGGCAGACAGATAGACAGATAGATAGACAGATAAACAGACAGACAGACAGACAGACAGACAGACAGACAGACAGACAGACAGACAGACAGACAGACAGACAGACAGACAGACAGACAGACAGACAGACAGATAGATAGATAGATAGATAGATAGATAGATAGATAGATAGATAGATAGATAGATAGATAGATAGATAGATAGATAGATAGATAGATAGATAGATAGATAAGTAAACAAATGGTTACATACATAAATAGATAAATAAATAATACAAATAAATCTGTCTTAGTGTTCTTGTTAGACTTCTAGAAGCAGAAAGAGATCAAGTGAGGGGTGAATTGAATTGCGTCAAGGGAATTTTAAGACAAATAATCCAATCATTTGGATTAACTGAATGCTCACTTACCCACCTGGTCTTTGAATGGTGTTTTGGAACAGAGTTTATGAAAGACTTTAATCTTGTCATTAAGCCTATTTAATTGGGGTCCAGTTTGTTGCAGCAGCTATTCCCATATTCTACCAAATGCATGGTCAAATGCAAAGTACCTAAGGAGATCTAGACCATTTAATGTCCCATGACTTGCTGGGACTGGTAACAGTCTTTAAAAACTATACATGCAATGAAATTACTCATTTATTCTATTATTTTTTTTTAATTTTCCTGGTTTCCTCCCTGGTTTCCACCCTGTGACTCCTCTTTGGAATGAGTGGTTGTGGAAATTTGTCAGTCTCCTTGGTAAAATGAGTGGCCTGACTTGCATGTTTTAGATAAGACCTAGTGGGAAATGTGTGTGCCTACAAATGGGAGGTTCAAATAATTAAAAAAAAAGGTTTGCTCATTCAGAATGTTTCCAAAGAACTATTTACAAAAGTCATATACTTATAATATCAAAATAATCCCGTAATGCTTGGGGAAGCTTACCCTCAGTTTGTTTTTCAACCCAAGAGTTGATTTCTTTTCTGATCTGGTCAGAATCTTCCACAAAATTCACAGACTGTGGCATTGCACCAAAGTATGTTTGTATGTCTTCTAAATATTTCTGAAAGATAACAACAAATATTTCTAAATATTTCTGAAAGATTCCAGTTCATAGAACTGGCCTAAAACCAAGATATCAGATCATTTATGTTCTTTTTACAAATCCAGCTAGGCAGATGGACAGTTGTAAATACCAACCCAATCATTCCCTTCTCTCTACACTTCAGCTCTGAGCACGCGTTGCCTCCCGCCGAGCTAGGGCTTCCCTAGCCCCTTCTGTTTTTATTTGTGCCCAGGATTTGGGACTGGAATGAAACAGAAGCAGTCTGTGAATTCCAGAATAACTCCAGTAGCTAAGAGGCATTGGGATTTGCTCTTGACTTTCTGCAGCAGAATCAGAGCCAAAGTGAGGCCTTTGGGTCTGGCTGTGGCCTGCTGTGAGTGCTAAACCCCACCCTACCCCAAATCTAAGCAAGACTGTTTGCCGTTGTCACAATGAGGTCAAGCCATGGGCAAAGATTTCATCAGGTAACCTGGGAGAAAATACTGGTCTCCCCTGATGGGTTTGTGGATATTTTCAAGTATTGTTTTGTCTCGTTGTCCATCTAATTCCTCAGCACACTCATAGCTCAAGAGAACTAGGAAGAGATAGCAAATTCATGAGACTTCCCATAACAAAAAATGTCATTGGACTCCAGCTGGCTTATGTTTCTGCCTTCAAAAAATTAATAAAAAGCTCAAATCCTGACTTCCTCAGAATTCACCAGACATGGCCAGGAAAAGAGATGTGAGACGTGAAACCACAAGGTAACTTAGTCACATGTTGTCTAGTCCTCTGTGCTATAACTGTCCCTGATCTTTGCTTCCGGGCACCCAAATCTGTCTGTTCTTCTGAGATGTGCTAAGGCATAGGACAGGCAAATGCGAGAAGAAAACACTTGGCTTGGTTCAAGGCGCATCACCCCGAGAAGTCAGGACTTAGGAGGAGGCCTTGGTCTGCATTGTGGGGTTTAAGGAAGAGGTTGATATTAGTCCATGGGAAATCTCCTAGATCCCTTGAAGTCACGGTGTGGAATGACTTGTCTTATCCCATCATTAGCTTTGTCAGTCAGATTCCTAAGACTGCGCCCTAACTCTGCCCCTAAGATCCACCCTACTTTGTTACTTCATCTCCTAGGTTCTGTTTACTGGGAAACAAAAACTGTCCCAGGAATCACATAAATTACTATTTCTTTTCTTTTCTTTATATGAACAAAAATCATATCACAGATCTTGCTTGCAACATTACCAACTTCTTTTTAGGATTGGATACATATATTTATTTTTATTATTATTATTTTTTTGCTTTTTGGGTCACACCTGGGAATGCTCAGGGTTACTCCTGGCACTGCATTCAGGAATTACTCCTGGCGGTGCTCTGGGGGACCTTATGAGATGCCAAGGATCGAACCCAGGTCAGCCGCGCAAGGCAAAAGCCCTACCTGCTGGACTATCACTCCGGCCCCAGGATTGGATACATATTGATAAAACCAGAGGTTCACAGATTATTTGGCCTACTTCCCACCTTTTTTAGAAAAAGTCACTTAGTGTTCCCTGGGAATCTACCTTCTTAAACAAACAAATAAGAATTACTCCCCAATTGCACCAAACACTACTGCTGCCATGGGTATCACCCATTTGCCTGGCAAAATTATGTTGTTCCTGGTATCCTAAGATAAATGGGCAAAGAGATTATTCATTAATTTAACATGACTCGTCTTTTGTTCGGCTTAAAGCAATTTGTTTATACTCACTTCATGAAATGGATATGTTTTTCTCTCCATAGATCCCATTGGCTGTTTTAAGAATATAGGCATTGCTGGGATTGTTGATTTCAGAAATTAGTTTCTGGAAGGCAAATTGTATTTCTCCAGATTTGTCTGAGTTGAAATCCTATTTAAAAAAAAAGATTATTTGAATGAAAATAATGACTATGTTCTACATATGTCTGAAAAACTCTAAAACTTCAAAAGAATTCTGTACACTATAAGTAAGGTTGACATTAATTCTAAGGCAGATATCACTTTTCTTTAATATAACCCATGTATGAACTGTAAAACTATGAGGACTGGGAGATAGTATGGCAGGCAGGCTGCTTTCCTTGCACCCAGTCAACTCTGGTTCAATCCCTGACACTTAATATGGCCCCTGAGCCCCGCCAGGAGTGAATCCTGAGTTCAGATCCAGGAGTAAACCCTGAGCACTATCAAGTGTTTTCTCCTAAAAAAAAACAAATAAAAAATTAAGTATTTATGTTGGGGAATGCTCATTAAAAGGCCAGTCCCCAGCCCTAAAAAGGCTAGTACCCCAGCCTATTACAGTTGGGAAGACTGCTAAACTGTTGAAGCCAGGATTCTGAACCTGGCCTAAGACTATAAATAGGGAGAGCATCAGGGACTTCCAGACAGAGACAGCAGTGGCCCCTGGTGCTTGGGCTATAAGTCTCAGCACCTGGGCCACGGGGCCCTGGTACCTGGACCAGATAGTTAGCACCAAGGAGGAGAAGCTGCTCCTGGTGCCTCAGGCCAGGGGGCCAGTACCAGAGCCACAGGGTCTGGCGCATGAGCCTGAGGACTAGCACCAAGACCACAGGGCAACAGGGCTACAGGGCAACAGACTTGATCACTTGATCACTTGAATCCCATTATTCATCAATTTGCTCAAGCGGGCGCCAGTAACATTTCCATTGGACCCTATCACGTGTCAATGTAGCCCAATGGCATCTGGTTGATTCAGGAATATGAAGAGCATCATCCATTCCTTCAGGGTCTTGACAAAGAAGTCTGACCATCTTGTAGGTGGGCGGCCACGTGATCTTTTGACATCCCATGGGATCCAGTCGGTAATGGCTCTAGTTCAGAGGTTGTCTCCAAATCACATTACATGTCCAGTCCATCTGATTTTCGATGCCTTGGCAAACGAGACAGCGTCCCTGATTCTGGAATAGCGACGGAGGTCAGAACTCCGGATTCCTTCTCTCACTTGAGTGAGGCGTGATATTCCAAGCACAGCTCTTTCGATTCCTCTCTGGGAGACCCGAATAGCATTCTCATCCTGCTTTCGTAGGGCCCAGGTCTCTGAGGCATATGTTAATGCAGGGAGAACGGTGGAGTCAAAGAGATGTGCCCGGAGCAGGAGGTTCGTTGTCCTTTTAGCTATTTCTTCGATGCCTTTGAAGGCATTCCATGCCGCTCTCTTCCTCCTCGCGCAGCTCATGTTGATTTCTCGACCTAGGTACACATAACTGCTGCATTCAGAGATGTTTGTTCCATTGAGAGTGAATGGGGCCTCTGGAACCAGTTCATTCTTCATAAACATTGTTTTCTTTAGATTCAGCTGTAGACCTATCTTTCCACATTCTCGGTCGAAGTCAGCCAGCATTTGTGCTGCTTGGCTAATGTTTGGTGTTATTAGAACGATGTCATCAGCCGAAGCGGAGGTGGTGTAGTTGCCGACCATCTATCTTCATTCCCATTCCTTCCCATTCTAATTGTTGCATGATGTTCTCGAGGGTAGTGCTGAAGAGTTTTGGTGAAATGGTATCACCCTGCCGAACCCCTCTTTTCACATTAATGATCACTTCTTTGTAGAATGGTGAGATCCTGGTGGTGAATCTGTAATACAGCTCACAAATGATCTTGATGTATTGGGTTTGAACACCCTGTTTGACTAGGGTTTCGATGACTGCTTCAGTCTCCACAGAATCAAAGGCTTTCTGTAAATCAATGAACGTGAGACAGAGAGGCATCTTGTACTCCCTACAAACCTCGATGAGCTTGGTTACTGTGTGGATATGGTCGATTATGCTGAATCCTTTCCGGAAGCCTGCTTGCTCGCATGGTTGTACTTCATCTAGTGTTCTGCTAATCCTGTTCAGGATGACTCGTGTAAACAGCTTGTAGATGACAGACAACAGGCAGATGGGGCGATAGTTGCCGATGTCATGAATGTCTCCCTTCTTGAACAGTAGAACTGTCCTGCTGGTTTTCCATTGGGAGGGCACCTTGCATTCGGACAGGTAGCATGTGAAGAGCCGAGTTAGTGTATTGATGAGTACCGACGGCAGATTCTTCAGGTGTTTGGGTCTTACTTTGTCTGGGCCTGGTGCTGTTCCCTTCTTTACCGATGAGATGGCATGTCGGATTTCAGAAGGGAGAACGTTGGGAATGACATATCCATCCTGTGGAATTTGGTATGTGGGCAGGTGGATGTGGCTATCAAAGAGATTTGAGTAGAAGTCCTGGATAATCTTCTCCATTTCTGGAAGATGTGATAGATCCATCAGGGCGTCGGAGGGCAGTCATCTTGGTCTTATAGTTGGCGAAGGACAGGCGGGCAGTGCGAATGCTTTTCCCGGCTTCTGCTGCATCTTCCAGTATTTCTGCTCTTCTGCCTTTGAGGTCTTCTTTTATCACTTCTCTGCACCGTTTAGCAAGCTTGGATGTTAGCATTTGGTCTCCTGAGGCTCGTGCCTTGCCACGTTGGCGAATGAGCTCAAGAGTTTCTGAAGACAAGCATCCTTTTGTGTCTTTCTCTCTCTCAGCATTCTTCGCACAATCATGGAGGTGCTGAACCAGTCGGTTGTATTCTTCATCCATGTCATCAATGATGGTATCTTCCCATGTTACTGCAATTGTGCCAAAGAGTTCCCAGTTGGTGGTCGTTCTGGGAGTTCTCTTCTTAAACTTTGCAGCCTTTTCTCCCCCATTGCGGGAAGTAGAATTTTGCAAGAAGGAGACGGTGGTCCCATCCTGTTTGGAATTTGGGGACGACAGCTACATCGGTCAGACAAAATCATCGATTGAAGATGATGTGGTCAATTTCATTGTGGAATTGTCCGCCAGGAGATCCCATGTCCAACGTTTCACTTCAGCCTTCTGGAACTGTGAGTTCCCATGAATGGTCTTGGTGGACATGATGAACTCAGATAGTCTCTCACCCTGTTCATTCCATTTCTAGGCCATGGGTCCCGATGTGGAGTTCTTCAGCCGATCTTCTTGGTCCTATCTTGGCATTAAAATCACCGACTGTGATCTTGTAGAAGGTGTGATCTTTTTTATAGAACTCCTCCAATTCCATGTAGAATTTCTCAATTTCATCTTCTTTGTATGTGGATGTTGGTGCATAGATAATGAAGATAGAAATTGCTGGCGAGGCCACATTCTCTTCAAGTGTAATCGTCCTATTCGGTTTGTTAGGCATTCAAATGAATCAATGTTGACAGCCATGTTCGTGTTGACAAGGACACCAACGCCACCGACGCCTCTTTCGTCGCATGTTCCAAGGAACAATTCTTCTCCGGTGTCAAATACAGCATGATGCGACTGACGCCTCCCTCGTCTCAGTCAGACCAATGATGTTGTACTTGATAGTTTGCGTGTGCAGCATCAGATCCTCAATATATGCTTCCGATGCCAGCATACGTGCATTGAAAGTACAGACAGTCATTTTAGTCCCTTCTTCTTTTTGGCAGCCTAGGATGGCCATGAAATTTTATCAGGCACTGCTTGTTTGCCTTTCTTTCTGCTGCCATATTAAGGGCTCTTTTGGGGTCAGGAAAATAAACGTTTCTGTTACTGGTTTTGGCATATCGAACACGCATCGGGCAGCTTGCCAGGCTCTGCCATA
>JAJIBD010023448.1:0-41065 GCA_021461705.1 Cryptotis parvus
TATCACTTGATCATTTAATCATTTGATCACTTGAACTCATATTATTCATCGATGGTTCAGGAGCAGAGCATACGCCAGTAACATTTCCATTGGACCCTATCACGTGCCAATGTAGGCCAATGGCATCTGGTTGATTCCAGGAATATGAAGAGCCTCAAATTGTTCCCTTCAGGGTCTTGACAAAGAAGTCTGACCATCTAGTAGGTGGCGCCCACGTGGTCTTTGACATCCCGGGGATCCAGTCATTGGCTCTATTCCAGCGGTCATCTCCAAATCGAAATACATTGTCCAGCCCATCTGATTTTTAATGCCTTGGCAAACGAGACAGCGTCCCTGATTCTGGAATAGCGACGGAGGTCAGAACTCAGATTCCTTCACTCACTTGAGTGAGGTATGATAGTCCAAGCATAGCTCTTTCGATTCCTCTCTGGGAGACCTTGAAACAGCATTCTCATCCTGCTTTCGTAGGGCCCAGGTCTCAGGCTAAGCGTAATGCAGGGAGGAAAACAATGGAGTCAAAGAAATGTGCCCGGAGCCAGAGGTTCTTTGTCCTTTTTAGCTATTTCGGTGGCCTTTGAAGGAATTCCATGCCGCTCTTTCCCCTCCAGTGCAGCTCAGGTTTTAGGTCGTTCATCATATTGACTTCTAAACCTAGGTATACGTAACTACTGCATTCAGAGATGTTTATTCCATTGAGAGTGAATGGGGCCTCTGGAACTTAGTTCATTTTTCATAAACATAGTTTTTCTTCAGATTCAGCTGTAGACCTATCTTTCCACATTCTCGGCCAAAGTCAGCCAGCTTTGGGCCTAGCTAATGTTTATGTCATTAGAATGATGTTGTCAGCGAAGCGGAGGTAGTGTAGTTGCTGACCAAATATCTTCACTATCATTCCTTCCCATTCTAATTGTCGCATGATGTTCTCAAGGGTGGTGCTGAAGAGTTTTGGTGAAATGGTATCACCCTGTCAAACCCCTCTTTTGACATCAATGATCACTTCTTTGTAGAATGGTGAGATCCTGGTGGTGAATCCATAATACAGCTCACGAAGGATCTTGATGTATTGTGTTTGAACACCCTGTTTGGCTAGGGCTTCGATGACTGCTTCAGTCTCCACAGAATCAAAGGCTTTCTGTAAATCATTGAACGTGAGACAGAGTGGCATCTTATATTCCCTACAAACCTCAATGAGCTTGGTTACTGTGTGAATATGGTCCATTGTGCTGAATCCTTTCCGGAAGCCAGCTTGCTCACATGGTTGTCCTTCATCTAGTGTTCTGCCAGTCCTGTTCAGTATGACTCGTGTAAATAGCTTGTAGATGATGGACAACAGGCAGATGGCCGATAGTTACAGATGTCGTGAATGTCTCCCTTCTTGAACAGTAGAACTGTCCTGCTGGTTTTCCATTGGGAGGGTACCTTGCATTCGGACAGGGAGAGTGTGAAGAGCCAAGCTAGTGTATTGATGAGTAGTGACAGCAGATTCTTCAGGTGTTCGGGTCTGACTCTGTCTGGGCCTGGTGTTATTCCCTTCTTTACCGATGAGATGGCATGTCAGATTTTAGAAGGGAGAACGTTGGGAATGACATATCCATCCTGTGGAATTTGGTATGTGGGCAGGTGGATGTGGCTATCAAAGAGATTTGTGTAGAAGTCATGGATAATCTTCTCCATTGCCTTTCTGGAAGATGTGATAGATCCATCAGGGCGTTGGAGGGCAGTTGCTTGGTCTTATAGTTGGCAAAGGACAGGCAGGCGGTGTAAATGCTCTCTCCTGGCTTCTGCTGCTTCTTCCAGTATTTCTGCTCTTCTGTCTTTGAGGTCCTCTTTTGTCACTTCTCTGCACTGTTTAGCAAGCTTGGACATTAGCATTTGGTCTTCTGAGGCTTGAGCCTTGCCACGTTGGAGAATGAGCTCAAGAGTTTCTGAAGACAGGCGTCCTTTTGTGTCTTTCTCTCTCTTGGCATTCTTTGCACAATCATGGAGGTGCTGAACCAGTCAGTTGTATTCTTCATCGATGTCATCAATGGTGGTATCTTCCCATGTTGCTGCAATGGTGCCAAAGAGTTCCCAGTTGGTGGTCATTCTGGGAGTCCTCTTCTTAAACTTTGCAGCCTTTTCTCCCCGTTGGGGAAGTAGAATTTTGCAAGAAGGAGACGGTGGTCCGATCCCGTTTGGAATTTGGGGAAGACAGCAACATCGGTCAGACAAAACCGTCGATTGAAGATGATGTGGTCAATTTCATTTTGGAACTGTCCACCAGGAGATTCCCATGTTCAACATTTCACTTCAGCCTTCTAGAACTGTGAGTTCCCATGAATGTCTTGGTGGACATGATGAACTCAGATAGTCTCTCACCCTGTTTGTTCCATTCTAGGCCATGGATCCCGATGTGGAATTCTTCAGCCGATCTTATTGATCCTATCTTGGCATTAAAATCACCAACTATGATCTTGTAGAAGGTGTGATCATTTTTATAGAACTCCTCCAGTTCTATGTAGAATTTCTCAATTTCATCTCCTTTGTATGTGGATGTTGGTGCGTAGACAATGAAGATAGAAATTGCTGGCAGTGGGCCACATCTCTTCAAGTGTAATCGTCCTATTTGGTTTGTAAGGCATTCAAATGAATCAAGGTTGACGGCCATGTTCGTGTTGACAAGGACACCAATGCCACTGACGACTCTTTTCGCCGCATGTTCCAAGGAACAACTCTTCTCTGGTGTTAAGTACAGCATGATGCAACTGATGCCTCCTTTTCTCAGTCAGACCAATGATGTTGTACTTGATCTTTTGCGCTTGCACCATCAGATCCTCAATATAAGCTTCCGATGCCAGCGTCACGCATTGAAAGTACAGACAGTCATTTTAGTCCTTCTTAGTTTTGGCAGCCTAGGATGGCCGTGAAACTTTATCAGGCACTGCTTGTTCGCCTTTCTTAGTGCTGCCGTATTAAGGGCTCTTTCGGGGTCAGGAAAATAAACATTTTTGTTACTAGTTTTGGCATATCGAACACGCTTTTGACAGCTTGCCAGGTTCTGCCGTGAAGGCACTATACTCTCATTACCTTGTGGGCTTCTCTCAGAGGGGTGGGTAGAATATTCATGGTAATTTGGAGGTAAATTGCGTGGCCGACAGTCGCAGCACAAGGGGAAAGCTGGTTTCTGATCTGCCGGGTGTATCTGTGTCTGTGGCTCAAGCATTCCTGGGCTTGAAATACTCTCCTCTGAATGGTGGGTCTCTGCAGGGTGGGTCCTTGTAGGTGGGTTTCTGACAAGCCGGGCTGGAGATTGGCTTAATCTCTTGGGTGGAGATCTTACGAGCTGCGGAGCGTGGATGGTGAAGATCGCTGCCATCAAGGTGTGAGGTTTTCTGGGCTCTTCCCGAGGCTCCATTGGGATGGTGTATCTGTGTATTTAATGTATTAATATATACTCTTTATTTTTTATTTTTTTTTTTTTTTTTTTTTTTTTTTTTGAAGTATTTTATTATACCACCGTGAGATATACAAATAAAAAGATATACAATTAAAAAAGTTCATGTTTGGGTTTGGTCATACAGTGTTTCAGCACCCGTCCCTCCACCAGTGCCCATCTCCCACCACACATCCCCGGTTCCCTCCCCCTTCCCCAGCCCTACTCCATGGCAGGTTCTTTATTTCTTTCCCTTTTCTCTCTCTTTCTCTTTTTCTTTCCCTTCCAGACTATGGATTACAGAACATACATTAAAAGGTTGTCATGTGTATCTTTTTGCCTCTATTTAATGCTCAGTTCTAGGTTGGCATTAGTACCCTCGACTATTATTAGCACCCTGTTCCATTTTCTGTCTTACCTAAACTCGAGACTCCCACACGTTTGTGATAATCTCCACCTTTTGACAAGACCTCCTGATATATGTTTCACTTGACCTTGGATATTGGTATCATAATATGTACATATACTATTTAGCCATGCAAATAAATGCAGTCATTCTGTATCTGTCTCTCTCCTTCTGGCTAATTTCGCTCAACATAATCTTCTCCATGTCCATCCATTTATAGGCAAATTTTATAACTTCATTTTTTCCTAACAGCTGCATAGTATTCCATTGTGTAGATGTACCAAAGCTCTTTATCCAGTCATCGATTTTCGGGCACTCTGGTTGCTTCCAGATTCTGGCTATTGTGAATAATGCTGCTATGAACATAAAAGTAGGGATGGTGTTTCCGCTGCATATTTTTTGGTTTCCCAGAGTGTATTAATATATACTTTAAAGAGATTGTACTAAGAACGCTAAACATGTTAAGAGGGGATTTGAATTTCAAAATATAAATAAATGTATTACAGAAATCTTTATTTCAGAATGTAAGTATAGCTACAATTTCTTTAGAGAGACAGAGGAGAGGAAAAGAAAAACAGAAAAATAGAAAGTAGTGTATATCTCTTTAGCCAACTTTTAAAAAATGTCTGGTAATGAATTATTTATCCACTGTTCAAAAAAAAGTGTGAGTAAACACATATATGTGTAAATATGTGTATATATGTGTGTATATATATATATGTATATATATGTGTGTATATATATATATATGTATATATGTGTGTGTGCTATATATAAATGTGTGTATAGCTTCCAAACTTTTTAAAGTAAAAATTTCTTAGGATATTTATTTTTATCAAAGTAAAAATAAATACCTCAGCATACACAAATGTATAAAATATATAAAATTGTCATAGGAATATTAAACTATTTTGAAAAAATCAGATAATAAACACACTATTAATAAAAACTACTAATCAGAATAATCCACAATAACTCTTGCTTCAATATTCCTTTGAGCATTAGAATTGGAATGATTTCTGCAACTTGTTTTGCTTATCACAGTTCTTGCAGCCTCTTTTCTTTCCCATTGCATCCACTGTCTGATTAGGATGTGATTTTTTTTGCCTTCATAATCTTATCCCTGACTATAGAATATACTGGGGTTACACATTCTTATAGAACTCCAAATTTGGACTCTTTAGTTGGTGCTTCTCCATGTCTCATAAAACTCCCCTTACAACATTATAGCAAATAATTAAATGGAATAAAAACCACACAGTGGCATTACATGCCCATAATTTTTTCTTAAAATTCTTTTGGTTCACATTAAATTATAAAAGCAACATATAGTTTTTATGGAAAATTGTTTCAGGAGAAAAAACAAATGTTCCATAGGCCAGTACTCTAACTTTACTTATTATGGAATAATTCAATAAGATAAACAAAAACCGTGGTATCTCTGTAACTATCAAGTACATGAGTAAAAATGTGTAATAGTAAAAATGCGTACATAGTCTACATATATACATTATTTTGTTGTATAGTCTTATATAGCATTTACATTTTTCTATTTTCCTTGGTTTAAATCACTTCCTATTTCATTAATGTCATTAATGTTGTTCTAACAGGCCATTTCCCCATGAAATCACCCACTAATTTATCCTTATATCTTGTCATTTGTCTTTCCATTGTTAATTTGACTTGCTCGAGCAGGCAGCAGTAATAACTCCATTCGTAGAGAATAAGATCCATTACTGTTACTGTTCTTGGTATATCAACTACACCATGGGTAGCTTGCCAGGCTCTGCCATGGCTCTGGGTTCACCCAGGGGCCCAGTCCTTTTCTATGTCAGAACATCAACCATCCAGGGCCCACGGATCAGTACCCTGGGTGTAGACAAGCCTGTCTCCTGTCTGCCACCTGCCAGTGCAGCCAGCACCACAAACACACCTGCAACACCTCAAGGGGTAGAATTCGTCTTATTTTCTAAAAGTATACACTATGCCTTGTTTGAATTTCAGAAGAATTCAAGCCAAACAGGAAGCTAAGCTGGCATTCACTTCCCATGAATATCTCTTGTTATAAGATGGATCTTTTGGCATATAATCTTTGAAAAATTTTGGCCTATAGTCTTTGAATACAAACAGGGTTTTTATTGTGCATATTAACATTCTATCTCACAAAACCAAGAAACCAATAATAAAACTTTGAGTAAGTGGAAATTGTTTAGAACTGGTGTTTCTATTAAAAATCTGAAAATATTTCCAATGACATGAAATTAATAGAATAACTTTATTTAAAGTTTTAACCAATTATGCTATTTCTTAAGGGAGTGCCTAAATGCTTTGAAAAGTAATGCTTGGATGAAAATGTAAGTCACTTACTATACATCTCTTAAATTTACTTTTATTTTTTTGCATTTTGACTTTCACCTGGTGATGCTCCACTATTTCTCCTGGCTCTCAGAACTTACTCCTTGTGTGGTCAGCGGATCATACAGGATGCCAGCAGTTGAACCTGGGTAGGCTGCATGCAAGGCAAATGCCCTATATGCTATATTATCTCTCTGGCCCCTTGCATTTCTAATACATACAAAAATGGTAAAAGTTATTATGTAGAACTATGTGTTAAATTAAACAATACATAAGATATAAACTTTAATTATCTTGATTTTAAAACTTCAAGCATAAAATTTTCAATGGTTTTAGTACTTGGGAAACCTAAGCTCGCTTACTAAACACAGCTAAAAATATCAGTAATTGCTTATGAATTTATTCACAAAAAACGTTTTGTCAGATAGTATGTATGTTAACATGCTTGCCTTGTTATCCCACCTCAGTTTTGTCTCCGACACTCCTTAAGGCTCATGGAACCCCAGTGAGGGATAATCCCTCCACATAGAGCTGAAGAATGCTCTGAGCACCGCTGGGTATGATAAAAATCCTTCCTTTGCATAAATATACACCTACTTTTTAAGAGTTGTGATATGCCAGATAGAGTAAACACAATGGACATATTCATATCTGTTACAGTGACAAAAATTTGAATAAGTAAGTTTAACTTCAAATAGTAGGACTATGAAGGTATACCTGAAATGGGAATGTAAATCATGTCATAATATTCTAGAGTCTAAAAGATCAAAACAAATAAAAATATGAAGTCTGAGGTAAGAGAGAACTTTCTGCTCGATTAACATTTTAGCAAGACCATTGTCATGGTCACAGATTTAAAAACAGGAAAGGGGTAAATGATAGGAACATGGAGTCTGTCAGGAGTCCAAAGTTTGGCAGAATGCTATCTGACTATTACGAACAGTGTATGCTATGATTTCACACTTTAAAAAATGTTTCATATGGGGCCAAAATGATAGTAGAACAGGCAATGTGTTTGTCTCACACACCGTGGACCTCAACTCATTTCCTGGCACCAATATGGTCCCCCCAGCACCAACGGAGTCATCCCTGAGCACAAGCCAGGGGTAAGATTTGAGCACTGACAGATGTGGTCCAAAAAATAAAACAAACCAAAATGAAATTATATATATATATATATGTATGTATATAGGCATATAATCTTTGAAAACTTTTGGCATATACTCTTTGACTACAAACAGGGTTTGTATTGTGCATATTAACATTCTATCTAACAAAACCAGGAAACCAATACTATATATATATATATATATATATTTAAAGTTTAAAAATATAGTTTAAGTTTAAAAATATAGGAAGTTTAAAAAACATAGATATTTCCAACATATGCATATAATTGAGGCAAATCAAATATTTGACTCAGTAGTTTTACCATTTGGACAGGTTTTATAACTCCTGTGAATCAGCTACATATTTATACTTATAATTCAATAATTGTCTAAATAAGTTAATCATGTATGAATCACTAAACATAGTCTGTAAAGTACACACTTAGTACATTTGTAACAATTTAACAGGTATTAATTTATTTTCTTCCTTATTCTGAAATATTTATTTTCAGATTTTGGATATAATGAGAAATTAATCTATGTGTACACAGTAAGAATCACTGGTGAGGTTTTGATGAACAGTAGTTATTATTAGATAAGTTGGTTTTAATGTCATGCTTAGTGATCCAAAAATTTTCTAAGTGACAGAGGCTCTTGGAAGAAGATGTGGCTACACCACAGAAATAAAGGGGAAAGATTTGTATATGCTGGGAATCTGTTAATTCTAGGCACAGATAATTTTCCTTTGGCTACAGGCCTGCATTTTCTGCCTATTTCTTTTTATTCTCTGAAGAGTCGAAAAATAATTTTCCCAGGAAAATTTTATGTTCCCAGAGCTATTTATCAAGAAGATTTTAAGTAGATAAACTTGAATATAATTTAAGTAGGCACTCTGTGACTTTTATTTATCATTGAACAAAATCACTAATTCCCATGATGCTATTACAAAGCTGTAAATTTTATGCAAATTGATGTATCATGATATTTAATATATGCTTATTTGAAAAAAATTGACTGCTTTTAAAAAATGTATGATGGCAATTGAACCAGCAGTGTGCTCTGATTCTTCTTTTAATGTGATCCTGTATCTGTGAGCTTTATTCTAGTTAAAATGAAACCTAGGTACCAGTGATGTGGCTCAAAGAGTAGAACTGAGTTTCATCCTTCCACCCATCCACACACTATTGTGGCTGATACAATAAATAAAATCAATGGAAACAATGCAAGAAATCTCAACAATATTTTAGATAAGAATATATAAATAGTATAATTTTGACAGAATCTATATGTAGCAGTGAATCTGTCTTACTTAAGTTGTATCTATTCATTCTTGTATGGATTTTAGTGATCAGTTCATAATGAAAAAAAGTCCCTGGAACTGTATTTTCCCATATTCCCCTTTGCTGTTACTTGTAATTAACTCACTGAGACTTACACTCAACCTTCACAGCTATCTCTTAGCCATTTCACCTCTCCTCTAATTTGCACATGCCAGGTTATAACTGATGAAGCCAGATCTCTGCTCAAACTTTGAGGATTGATTATTGGTTACAATATACCTAACTGCATTTGTTTGATAGGTGTTCAAAAGTTTGAGATGTGACTTTAGTGTTCCTGTCAACTGTTATTTTTCACTCATTTATTTATAAGACCATGTTTGATTAAATAGTGTTAGTGTATTCTGTTCTTTCTGAAGTCTACTGCTATTTGCAATTCCCTCTGGGCATACGGATATTGTTGAATCTAATCATTGCAGATTAATTGACTATTTTCTAACTGATGTCTATTATTTCTGAAATAAAATTTTATAGGCTGGAGCAATACTATAGCAGGCAGGGAGTTTTTGTCTTGCAAACAACTGATCTGGATTTGATTCCTGGAACCAATGTGGTCCCTTGAGTCTTCCAGGAGTGATCTCTGTGTGCAAAGCCTGAAGTAAACCCTCAGCACTGATGGGTGTAGCCCAAAAGAAATTAATAGTAAAAAGTAAATAAAACATTTAAAAATCTTTGCTTTGTTTCTCTCCTTCCATGTGAAGGCTAATCTTTGCTAAAGGAGAGGAATGTATCCCAATAATGAATAAACTCTTTAAGTGGGTCTTTTTGCTATGCAAATACAAACTACCAAACTGTTTTGGTGTATAGGGTGTGTCTCTTCTTGTCAAATTTGATATTATATAAATATTTGTCCTGTACAAACTTAGCTATGAGGCTGGAGAAGGTAAAGATTCAGGAATAAGTCATGATAATGACAATGAGGCTGAGAAATACTTAGAATAAGAGAACCTACTTCATGACTGTCAGCTTGTAATAGAGAAGGTCCTTATTGAAAGAAGAAAAAATTTCCACCACAGTTAATCAAGAAGTGGAAGGGAGAAAATGGTAAATAGTGTTCTCTCATCTTTACAGGAGTGTGGCATATGCATTCTTGCAACAATCACTGTGATGCTCAGACTTATGACCCTTTAATTTTTGCATTTTAATATAGATATTGCAGTACACTGCTGCCCAAAGCTCTGCATCTTGCCTGTAGTTACCTCCTGCAGGCCACTTTGTAGATAGGGGCAGAAAACAGTTTTGATCTGTGACTCTATTTGGCAGAATATCTTACCATGTACGCTATGTTAGCTGGTATAAATATTTTCTCTCATGCTACACAATCATCATAGGGACTAGACAGATCTTACCAGTATTTTTTTATCTGGCTTCATTGGATCTCTAAGTATAATCTGGTTATAATTAGACCAGAGAGAAATGCATTTTGCCTCCAAGCAAGCAAGCATAGCTCTCTAATACGTTTGAAGGCTAATATACAAACCAACTATGAAATAAAGACAAGAATCTTGTGAAGACTTGGAGAAATATATACCTGACTGTAGAATATCCTTGGGATCACCGACACCCACCCAGCAGCAGCTTTTTCCTCAATCCGGCCCAGGTATGCTGGTCCAGAGACTCTCACACATGGGGCAGAGCTGTTCCTTGCTCTCCTTGTGCATAGCTGTTCATGAGGCAGTCGGGAGACATGGCGGGTTCTAGCCCTGGCCCACCACCTCGGCAGAGCCTCACAACAAGCCAGGCCACCCCTCCTCACTCCACGGGCGCAGCCATTTTCCACTTTTGGACTTCCGTCTCCTCAGAACTCCATGCAGCAGACCAGCCCATCATAGCCCGGCTCGCGGCCGCTTGCAGCCGCAAGCAGTTCATCAATAAATGCTTTATTTGGAGGTGTTTAAAAGAGTTTGCCTCCCGCTCGGCAAGCCTGGCAAGCTTCTCGTGTTGTATATGATATGCCAAATTCCAGTAACAATTATATTAGGTCATTCCCATGACCTAATATAATGGTTTGAGGCTCTTTATGTTCCTGTAGCAAGCCGATGCCCCTGGCTCTACTGGCATGAGACAGGACATATGGAGATATTACTGGTGCCTGCTCTAGCAAATAGATGATCAACGGGAAGATCGTGATCGTGATCGTGAGAATATCCTTTGCATGACTTTGTATTCTGAGAAACAGGTTCATCTCCGATGCCCTTCTCCCCATCTGCATAGGGCCTGCTGGAAAACCAAAGGCCTGTAGCCTTGGCTTGGGCAATATTAACATTTCATTGGGACTAGGTGAGGTCCTGGGAGAAGTTACCTGAGAGGGATAGTCCCTAACTGCTTTCAGTTGATTTGGTCTGGTCAGGGCTGAAAAGTTATAAAAGCTTTAGCTTGCTCTCTTCTGTGCCTTTTCTCTTCTTCCTCTTCTCCCTCTGCCTCTGCTCTCCTGCTCTCCTTTTCTTCCCTATTGGGCCTTAGCATGTGGTAGCGGCCATCTTAGCCTAGTATTCTAAACCTATACCTGGCCAAGGATCAGCAAGGAACCCAAACTCTGTTTTTTTTCCATTATTGAACTGTATACCAGAACAAGTGTGACTAAGTCTTTTGAAACTTTGTGGAATTCATGAGTCTTTCTCTGTCTGATGGCTGCGTATCCCCTGGGACAGTAGGGGATCCCTGACCTGACTTTGCTCCCAGATTTTGTTGGAAACCCAGCATTCTCCAACATATAGTAACCTAAAATGTTAGGCAACTCATTTTTATGTCTGTTAGAAAGTCCTCTAGTTGTGCTGCAGTGACTGTATGGTCTTTCCTTGTCTGTCGTACAGTCAACCCAGGTTCTATACCCAGTACTCTGTATGGTTCCCTGAGCCAATGAGAGTATTTTCTGAGAGCAGATCCGGGAATACATCCAGAGTACATCAGAGTATAGCCTCTGAAAACAACACAGAAGAATATTGTCTAATTCCACTGTTACACTCAGAGTCATATTTACTGCAAAGCTATGAAATAAAGACTTGGGGATTGTCATTTACTTGAGACATATTCTAGGTGGCTTTATTAATATTATAAATTAACTAATGTAAATTAACATTATGTGATTCTAATTTTATTGAGACCTCTTCTAATTGGATTTACCTAATATAGCCTTAATAGTGTCATTTCTAAAAAAGCTGGAAAATAAGATGATTTAACAACCAATTAAAAATACCTTTTTTTGCTATGAAGGGATTGTACAGAGTTACGGTTCTTACTTAACACATGTCCAACTAGGTTCTGTGCCCAACAGCACACAGGGTTCCTTAAGCACCACCAGCAATTATTCCTAAGCACAAAGTTAGGAGTTACCCTGAGCACTACCAGAAATGCCCCCAAAAAATGTTTTTGTCTTTTTATTTTTTCTCTTTGTGTTGTTTTGTTTAGGGCAGTGCTTAGAGCATTTGACAGTACTCAGATATTACTCTGTCTCTGGGTTCAAGGATCAGTCTTGATGTGTTTCCCGGGATCGTATGGAATACCAAGGATTGAACCTATATCAACCCCATGCAAGAAAAGTGCTCTACCCATGGTACTATTATCTCTGACTTTTTTATTTCTGCCCACATTTAAGATAATCTATACTATCAATGGTCTTATAATAACTGAACAAAGGTTAATGGTAAGGAAAGTCTTCTTCAATATACCCTTTTTTTCTAAAATAAACAAAAATAGAATAGTTCTGATCTAGAAAGGTAGTACATTGGTTAAGGCATTTGCTTTGCATGTGGCAGGCTTCAGTTTGATACATGGTACCATATGGTCTCCAAGTTCTACTTAGTAGCTATGCCGAAGAGGGGTTATGTATAATTCTTTAACAGTAAGGGTTTATTCTACATAAAACAGCATGAACACATCATTCCTCATTCTATCTTTCAAAAAGCCTAATTCTTAAAGTTTTCAGAAATTGTGGAGTACACTACAATGGACCAGCCCACTGGGGGAATTTTAATGTTTTGTCTAGCAGCCTCTAGTCTGTAAACTTTATTCTTTCTCTTTCCTTGTGTGCTTGTGTGTGTGTATGATTTTTCAGACAACATGGTTGCTTTGAGCATATGAGTCTAGCAGTCTTTTAACCTGTTGGTTTATTACTAATAATGTTCTTTCTCCATCCTTCATTGTGTATTATATTGGCCCCATGAGAGAAGGTAGTTAGACCTTCATGGTTACAACTTGACAAGCCAAGTAAGAATAGAATTTACTATAGGACAGACACACCAAGCTTGAATCAGGAAAGTTGTAGGAAAGCCTTTCAGCTGACTAGTTTGTTTTTGCTCCGACTCTTCCCTCAATTTTCCAGCCTGATATTGGCTATTTCTCATGGTTCTTCTCACAGGATAGAAAACATAATTTTGTGTATGTATGTGTGTGTGTGTGTGTATGTGTGTGTGTGTGCTCAATTCTGTGACATAAAATTAGAAAAAATCATCTTGAGATGCATTTCCAAGGTTTTGATTCCTTTTCACAAGGATTCCATTTCCTTGTGCACTTGAGGCAATATTGCACACACTTTGTAGGGGTGGAGTTCTCTAATTTTGCCCAAATCCTGTGAATAGATTCATCTATGTGCCATTAGTGGTCACTTTTATGAAAGAGAAATTCTGACCTGGATAGATTACTTCGTTACATTGTGACAGTTCTGGAAGGTTGAACCAAATTAATTTTAAGCAGAAACATAGTGAACAGATGAACGGATTAGTTAAGAGGACAGGTTGAAACATTTCTGGAGACCATAGAGATAGGAAATTCAGAAATTTGAGCAATATGAGGGAATTAGGTTTCCTAAGCTAGGAAGTAATTGTTTTCTATCTGCTCTTATGACCTCCCATGCTTCTGATAAAGTTAGCTGGGTACTTTATTAATATCCCATTGCTTTTTCATATTACATATTTTATGTGCTGTGATTTTCAGGTATCTGTGAATTGAAAGGTTGTGAGACTTGTTTTGTTTTTTCATGTTTGCCTCTTATTTTTTATTGTTCTGTGGAATCTTGATGTCATCTTTTCTGCTGTTAATAAGAAGGAAAAACAAAAGCAGCGCATACTGATAGGTTTGATAGTAATCCTAGACTCCAAGAAATCCAAGACTTAGCTGGAAGTGCTAATATATATATTGATTCTTTCTTTTGGTAGTGAACTTTAAATGCTTTGGATAAAGTTTTTAAAGTAAATTTAATTTTTTAAAAAAAGTTATTAATTTGTTGAATGTCAATTGAGTGTGGAGATTTTAAAAGGGTTACTTAGACTACAGAAAAACAATTAGAAGGACCAGAGGAACAGTATGGAAGTTCAGGTGCATGCCTTGCTTGCAATCAAACTCAGGTTCAATCCCTGGTACTATTCTATACCTCAAGCACTGCCATGTATTCCCTGGGAATCCCTAAGCATTACCTGGGTGGACTGGATAAGCTCCACCCCTTCAGGGCTTGAATAGAGCTGGGACCTACATTATTGCATTGGACAACCAGGTTGGGTGATAAATTTCAGTGGGTCTCCCAGGACTCCTGAACATCACTTGGGAGATCAATCCCCAAGTTAGAGAAATTTCAATCTATTTTATGTTTTGGAAAAATATTAAAAGATTTTTTAAAGTAAACAGCAAGAATATCATGGCTAGCAAAATATTGTCTGTTTGCTTTTTAAAGAACTATAATGCTATATTAGCAAAATTTATTACCTTTGCAGTAATAAAAAATGTCTTAAAAGTTTTCATGGCCATCAAAGATTCCTTTGAGTTTTTAAAACTGTGCTAAATTAAAATTGCCTACCTCAAAGGAAAAAAAATAGTGGAATAGACAGATTAAGATCTGGAGTCTGAATAAGATAAATAGATCTCTATCTTTATTCTGTGCCCAAGTTCTGTCTTTGGTAACTTGCATGAAGAGAAAATCATGAGATTGGATTTAGTTTTTCTCTTGGTTTAAAGAATCTGGATTTAATCTCTTGAGCTCAGCACTATCTGAATAACATTTGGAGTTATACAGCCCATGACCCAAATTCTCTTAGGAGCTAGGCACCACAAATGATGTCTGGATTAGTTTTCCAAGTTCAGGCATTATTTCAGTAACATTAAAAATAATTGAAGCAGAGCTGCAAGATATTTTCAAATTAAATAATTGAAATTCATGTGTTTTTAAACTATTGTTTAAAAACACATGGATAAATAAATTTATTTATTTATTTATATAAATAAATTAAAAAATTTAATAGGTTTTAAATAAATTATTTTATAAGCAAATGCAATTTAAAAGAAAATGAAAACACTTCTTTTATTGTGCTTGAATGTATATTTCTAGTATCCCTATTTTAATTGTGCTATTAAACCCCAAATCATTATGACCTGAAGATATTTCGATAAATGAAAATTGTTCTAAAATGTAGTGATTGAAGCATGAACACTTAATAAAAGTGGATACAAAATCTTTATCCTATCTCTTCTTTAGTTTGCTAGGTTTTGTTTGGGGACAACACCTGGAGGTGCTTAGGACTTACTCCTGGCTCTGTTGTCAGAGATCACTCCTGGTAGGTTAGGGCCATATGTGATGCTGATGATCAAACCGCAGATTAGCTGGGTGCAAGGCAAGTGCCCTATTCATTATTATATAGCCTCAACACCAATTCTACTTTTTTTTTAATTAGTAGAATTATCTCCTGATATCTAACCAGTAATTGACTTATAAGAAAGATATTCTTGTTTTTTGTTACAGAAATCCGAAAACTTTGAATTTTTTTTTTTTTTTGTTAATCCTGGGTATAGAAAGAAACTGCACTACAAATTTGAACAAACTGCTAGTGAATTGTTATATAAAACCTTTAATTGTTAGTATTCAAGAGTCTCTTTTCATTGTAAAATTGCTCGAATGCACTGTGTACAAAGTCTTAGGAAGTGAGCGAAATAATTTGATAGAGGCCTAACTCTATGTCATTTAATTTAAGATAAAATTGCAGAATTTAAATACAATTTGTACACTTACAGAAGATAGAGATTTTCAACATTCAATGAATGGAATATAAAAATAAGTATTATTTTGACTTACAGAAACCCAATACATTGCATTTTATCAAAAATAGAATTGAAACATTTACTTTATCTTTCGCAACAACTTTAGTTTTTTGTGAATTTTCCTTTAAATAGTTTCTTTTGTAATAGATAATTTGAGAATAGTTTATAATACTGAAACTTTGGAATGCTGGAGACAATAAATACTGCTTTAGAAATTATGTTTAACATCAATACAGGGAAGGGATAATAGCATTTTTAATGTGTTCTGTCCATTGTCTACCAGAAATGTCACAAAGTTGCTCCATGACATTATGAAAGTCCAAGTGTTGAGTCACCAACCCCAAAATGTAAGTGTTGCAAATCAATTATGATGTCAAATAAAATTTTCTTATAATACCTAGCTATTTATTATATTAGCTTAACTTAAATCTTCATTTGCCTTAACTTTTGGACTTTCTAACACCTGTATATGAATCACATTATGAACTCAATGGAAGTTGACAGAATTTGTATATCTGGGGGGCCAGAGCTATAGCACAGTGGGTAGGGCATTTGTCCACACATGGCTGACCAAGGTTCTATCCCCGGCCTCCCCATATGGTCCCCCGAGCACCACCAGGAGTAACTTATGAGTGCAGAGCCGAGAGTAACCCCTGAGCATTTCTGGGTGTGACCCAAAAAAGCCAAAAAAAAAAAAAAGAATCTGTATATCTGTCCTTACTGTCCCAAAATAATTGTCCATATTTATAAGAAGTAAACTTAATCTATTATAATTATATGATTGATTAGAAATGAAGAGGGGGTAAAAATTATGATGGTGGAAAGAAAAATGTATTTTTAGAATAATATTTTTGTGTCTATGAGATTTTGTTCCTCTTAAAATTTATTTTAGATTTTCACTTATAAATTAGAACAGATTCTGAATATTATAATACATGCCTGTGAATTTCTGAACTGGCATTACATTTTTTACAGAAATTGACTAATAATAAAGACAGTATTTCCTTAAACTCATGCAATTAAGACAATTATTTTCTTAAAATCATTTCATGAAAATGACTCACTCAATAAATTCTCATTATTCAACTTCAGTTTAATTTTCTAAAGATATTTAAAAAAATACAAAATAGAGTCTCCTAAACTTTCACTAGAAATATAGAACTTTGCCATAAACTTTGGAAATATTAGCCTACAAATGTGTTATTCTGCTGAATGTTTGAGGACATCAGAGATGTCAAATCAGAAAAATATGCCATCTGAAGACACTTTGATTAAAATGTAGAACTAGAAATTCTTAGAACTTTCGTTACTTTTTTTTTTTCTTGTCAGGGATCAAGACACAATTTTTTAAAAAGATTCAATCTATCCTCAGAACTGAAAGATTGATTGTATGAAATAACTGAATGAAACAACTGATTTATGGAACTTCTTAAGAACTTCTAAAGGCTGAACTATAAAGAAGCAAAAATCGATAAAATGTTGCTTTCATAGGAGGGGCCTTGAAGATGGTGTGTGGTGAAACTTTTACACATAACGTCAGCTTATTGTATTCTACACTTCTCCATAACTATCAACTAAACAGAAAATAGCTAGGTCTGTATCAAAATGCTGTATTTTAGAATAAACAATGTCATTGGGACTAAAAGAATAGACATAAAAGGAATATATGGCATAGAAAATACTTTCCCATGTGCTAGAAACCACAGAAAAAAGGGTAATTATTTTAGCAGCAAACAGCCAATATTTAACTCAATTTCACAACCTTCATAGAAATGGAAAGAACTAGCAGTGTGAGTTGAAAACTGGTCAGAATTAGGATTTGAAGAGGAAAACTGACTTTATCCAAGGCCTAAAGGATTCATGCTGTCCTGTTTACCTTTAACCAAAACCTTAATAATCTCTTCCTCATTGTGTGCTTCCTCTAAACCCCAACCCTTTGTTTAGGTATATCGATCACTTGATCACTTGACTTGACATCCCGTTATTCATCGATTTGCTTGAGCGGGTGCCAGTAATATATCCATTTGACCCTATCACATGCAATTGTAGCCCAATGACATCTGGTTGCTTCAGGAATACAAAGAGGCTCAAACAGTTTTTTCAGGGTCTTGACGAAGAAGTCTGACCATATTGTAGGTGGGCCATCTTATAGGTATGTAGATAGGATGACTAAGTATACCACAGGGGGTTTTGTGCAAGGGAATCTTATTCTTTATCCTTATATCTTATTCTTTATAGCACAAGCTAGTCTGAAACCTACCCTGCCCTTCATGGTCTTTGTATACCATGACTAAGTATACCACAGGGGGTTTCTGCAAGGAAATCTTATTCTTTATACTTATATCTTATTCTATATAATCTTATTCTTTATAGCACAAGCTAGTCTGAAACCTACCCTGCCCTTCATTGCTTGAGCGGGTGCCAGTAATATATCCATTTCACCCTATCACATGCAATTGTAGCCCAATGACATCTGGTTGCTTCAGAATACAAAGAGCCTCAAACCATTTTTTTCAGGGTCTTGACGAAGAAGTCTGACCATATTGTAGGTGGGCCATCTTATAGGTATGTAGATAGGACGATTAAGTATACCACAGGGGGTTTTCTGCAAGGGAATCTTATTCTTTATACTTATATCTTATTCTATATAATCTTACTCTTTATAGCACAAGCTAGTCTGAAACCTACCCTGCCCTTCATGGCTTTTCTTATGGAAACTTTTCAAGTAACCATGCAGATAAGGTAATTGTTCTGAGGCTATGACCCCACCATCTCCCAACCTAGAAGCATGTTGCCAATAAAACTCTTCTGACCGCTCACTGTGTCTCTTCCCTTTTCCTAGAGCAGCAATGTACACAGACCTTCACAGTTACATGAAAACTGGCAATTTTGAATTTGATAGAAGAAAAAAAATAAGCTGTTCTAGTGAGGTTGATGCTGAATCAATAAATAGAACTTGTACAAAGGGTGATTTTTTTGTATTTCTTATTAAACACTTGAAATATGAGCAGTGCACAGCAATACTTTGAAACTAATAATCTATTAAGCAATGAAGCTGGATCAAGAGGCAATATTCAGATTTTAATAATCAGAACAGTTTTCTGTACTCAAAACTAATCTCCAGAGTAATTAATTTTTTATTATACTACTTTGAGATTTCGAGGCCAGATGCCAATGACTGGCATTTGATATGCCAAATACCAGTAACAATTATAGACCTCATTCCGGAATGGATTGAGGCTCTTTATGTTCCTGGAGCAAGAGGATGCCCTTGGGCTCTACTAGCATGAGACAGGACATATGGAGATGTTACTGGGGCCCGCTCGAGCAAATCGTGAATGGGAAGACAGTGATACAGTGATACTTTGAGATATTCAATTACAAAGATGCTCATGATTGGGTTTCTTCATACAGTGTTCAGCACCCATCAGCTCCACCAATGCCCATTTTCCACTACCAATGTCCCGGGATTCCCTTCCCCCTCCCTCCTCTATGACAGGCACTTTTCCTCTCCTTCCCTCTCTCTTTGTTTCCTCTCTCTCACTAGATCTCTCTCTCTCTTCCAGTGGGCGTGGCAACAAACTCCGCAGTCACCATCATCAGTAATGACAATGATGACCATTCAGACACACAGCTATGCCGGCTCCTACCCACGCCAAGCAGCCCTTGGAGCAAATGAGAGGGTGAAACTGGCTTGGTCCCTGGACTGCTCCTCTACACAGTGCATGAACACAAAGCAGCCTCACGCCATGCTTAGATAACAACCAAGTTTAAGGCCAGGTCATTCCCAAAACCTTGCCTACATATACATTTTAATGATCATTGTAGTTGCAACAAACTGAGTGCTGATGTGGAATGGGGAGTGGGTGGCGGGCTGTGGCCTTTGGTGGTGATAGGGACGCATTGCTGGTGGAGCTGGTGTTGAATACACAAAGAGATTTACCTGATAAACCCTAAATGTCTATAGAGCAAGCCACAGTATGTGTGTGTGTGTGTGTGTGTGTGAGTGAGAGAGAGAGAGAGAGAGAGAGAGAGAGAGAGAGAGAGAGAGAGAGAGAGGGAGGGAGGGAGGGAGGAAATGGAAAAGTGACTACTAGATGCAGGCTGGGGAGATGTGGGAGGGAATGTGGGGGGACATTGGTGGTGGTAATTAGGCACTGGTGGAGGGAACAGGTGCTGAAACACTGTATGACTGAAACCCGACTATGAACATCTCTGTAATTGTATATCTCATGATGGTATAATAAAAAAAATAAAAAAAGAAAGGAGAGCTCAATTTCTAATTTTTGGAGAAATGTACATATTGTTTTCCAGAAAGGCTGTACCATAGGACATTCCCACCAACAATGGATAAGAGTCCCTTTCTCCCCTCACCCATGCCAGCACTGGTTGCTCTTGCTAGTTTGGATGTGTGTCAGTCTCTGTGGTGTGAGACGATATCAGCAGAGTCATTTTTCACTAAAAAAGAGACATGACTCACATATGCCTCTTTATTTTCTTCTAGTTTGATTCCATGCAGAACAGAAGTATGTATTTGTAGTGCAGCTCTTTTTATTGATTTATATTCAATAACAGTAAACTGAAAGTTACCAGGAAAGGAATTTTCTATAAACTCAGCTAAAGGGTTGAACATGAGCATAGCACTGTGGAATTAAAAGATATATTAAAATTCTGAACATATTTAGAAAAACCTGTAGTATCAGAGATAAGTTTGCTTAAATCACATTTTTATATGATCCTCCTTAGACAATGTTAAATATTGTTTTAATTCCCCTCTGTCTTGTTAAAATAACTAGTTAAATAAAATCAATAGTATGCTCAGAGGTTAAAGACAAAGGCACACACTTTAAAATCTCTCCCCAAACACTCAACAACTTTATTTCTCAGTGAAAATAAGTTTTAGTCTTTGTTTGCTTGTTTTGGGGGCCATATATCGCTGTGATCAGGATTTACTCATGGCTCTGCACTTAGCATCTCTTGTGACAGGTTTAGGCAACCATATGAGGTGGTAAAGATCCAACCTTGGTTGGTTACATGAAAAGTTAACCCTTTGCCACTATATTTCTCCAGCCCAGATATATGTGTCCTTTTTTGATTTGTTTTCTTATTTTTGAACTTTTGAAATATGCCCTTACATTTTAAAGAAAAGAGATTGGATGAAATATCAATAGAGTGAAAGTAAATAAAAATTACAGAGACTGGAGAGATACTTCAATAGAGTGAGTGCACACAGAGTGCTCAGTTTCTCTCTGGCACTGGATTTAGTTCCTCAGGTATAGAATTTGGACCACCCCTTGATCATCAGCAGGCAAGCACTTCAAACCTAAAATAGCAACAATATTTTAAGTAATAAAATGTCAAAATATGATAAACTTCTGACTTTCAAAGTTTGCAGATTGTGTATCTGACTAACATAGTTGATAGATTTTCAATTGTCAAGATATAAATCCTGCTTCAGTTTACTAAATTTAGGTTCTGGGTAACTTCTCCAGGTTCATGGAAATATTAATTGTTTCCCACAAAACAGCAAAGAAAATTCACTTAAAATGAGATCAGGCATTTAATTCATTGTAATGTGACATTCTATATTTGTATTTGTTATTGGCGTTGTTTTGAGATTTCTGTATGCAAAATAATGCCATTTGGAATGCAAACTGTGATTTCATATGAATAAAATTATAAATTATATAATTATAAATAATTACATATAAATTATAAATAAAATAAATAGAAATTATTTAACTTATATTTAAATTTTTTATTTATAAGCTTAACAATTTAATATATTTAGCTACTTTGTTATCTGCAACTCATGTGACAAATTTATTTTTAACATACAGAATTGAGTTCAAGTCATCATTCAGCTATATGGTTTCTAACATTTGAAAACTGATATGAATTTCCAGAGTAGTGCAGGACAAAGACTGTAGTGAACGACTCAGCCTTTTCCTTGACTTAACTCTGGTGTGAATAGGTTGCTATTTATGGTAAACATGAGTTAGTGAAAGAAAGCCTACAAGTCCCTGCCCTTAGCAAATCTGAGATAAGTTTCAAGGCCAGAAAGTGTGAATAATCTATTTTCCTCCAAACCATTATTTGTCTATTACTTTTGGAGTTTTGGGAGTTCCATAACTTTTCTTGCACCCACAAGTAAAGAACTTGGGTAAGTAAAGAAAGCAGAGAAGATCCCTGCCCATTTAAGGGCTCTCCCTCTATCAGTACTGGGTCTATCTGAATAGCAGCAGGTGGACAATCTGACCTGTTGTTAGAAAGAACTACTTCAGTTCATTGAACTTAACATGTAAAGTTAAGTTTTCTTATTTTTCTGTACTCAAAACTACTCTCCAGAGTAATTAAAGTGTGACCTTATAATGCCTAATGGATTCATGCTGTCCTGTTTACCTGAAAACAGACAATATATACAAAGTTAACTAGGTGCTTTATTAATATCCCATTGCTTTTTCATGTTACATATTTTATGTGCTCTGATTTTCAGGTATCTGTGAATTGAAAGGTTCCGGAGACTTGTTTTGTTTTTTCATGTTTGCCTCTTTTTTTTTTGTTCTGTGGAATCTTGATGTCATCTTTTCTGCTGTTAATAAGGAAAAACAAGGTGTTAGACACAGGTCCAAATTCATTTTTTACATGTCGCTGCCCAGTTTTCCCAACACCACTTTTAGTTGAAGAGGCTTTCCTTACTCCATTTTAGACTCGTTGCACCTTTATCAAAGATTAAATGATCATGTGTTTGAGGTTGGGTGTCAGGATACTCAATTCTATTCCATAGGTCCACAGATCTGTTTTTATTCCAATACCATGCTGGTTTAATTACTACTGCCTTGTAGTACAGTTTGAAGTTGGGAAAGGTGATGCCTCCCATCTTCTTTTTCCGAGGATTGCTTTAGCTATCCTTGGGGTTTATTGTTCCATACAAATTTCAGGAGGCGTTTGGTCAATTTCTTTGAAGAATGTCATCGGTATCCTTATAGGGACTGCATTGAATCTGTACAGAGCTCTAGGGAGTATTACCATTTTGACAATGTTGATTCTCCTCATCCATGAGCAGGGAATATGTTTCCATTTCCTTGTGTCCTCTTTTATCTCTTGGAGCAGTGTCTTGTAGTTTTCTTTGTACAGGTCCTTTACACACTTGGGTAAGTTGATTCCTAGGTATTTGATTTTCTGTGGCACAATTGTGAATGGAATTGTTTCCTTAATATCCCTTTCTTCTCTTTTGTTATTTGTATATAGGAAAGCCACCAACTTTTGGTGTTGATTTTGTATCCTGCCACTCTACTATATGCATCTATTGTTTCTAGGAGTTTTTGGTAGAGAGTTTAGGGTTCTCAAGGTATAATATCATGTCATCTGCAAATAATGATAGCTTGACTTCTTCCTTGCCTATCTGGATGCCCTTGACGTCCTTTTTCTTCTCTGATTGCTATGGCAAGTACTTCCAGTACTATAATCAATGACTGGATAAAAAAGCTTTGGTACATCTACACAATGGAATACTATGCAGCTGTTAGGAAAAATGGAGTTATAAAATTTGCCTATAAATGGATGGACATGGAGAAGATTATGTTGAGCAAAATTAGCCAGGAGAGAGACAGATACAGAATGACTGCATTTATTTGCATGGCATAAATATATATGTACATATTATGATACCAATATCCAAGGTCAAGTGAAACATATATCAGGAGGTCTTGTCAAAGGTGGAAATTATCACAAACGTGTGGGAGTCAGAGGCTAGGTAAGACAGAAAGTGGAACAGTACCTGCCATGGAGGAGGGCTAGGGGAGGGGGAGGGAACCGGGGACATTGGTGGTGGGAGATGGACACTTGTGGCAGGATGGGTGCTGGAACACTATGACCAAAACCCAAATATAAACTTTTTAATTGTATATCTTTGTAATTGTAATAATAAAAAATTTTTTAAAAAAGAAGGAAAAACAAAAAGCATAGGGCCTGCTGGAAACCAAAAGCCTGCAACCTTGGCTTGGGCATCTGCTTGCTCCAGGAACATAAAGAGCCTCAATCCATTCTGGAATGAGGTCTATAATTGTTACTGGTATTTGGCATATATCAAATACAACACAGGTAGCTTGCCAGGCTCTGCCGTGCAGGTAACATACTCTTGTAGTCATCTCTAAGTCCAGCATTTATTGATGAACCACGTGGCCGCAAGCGGCCGCGCAAGCCAGGCTGTGATAGGCTGGTCTGCTGGGTGGAGTACTGATGAGAGAGTAAGTCCGGATGTGGAAAATTTATTTATATACGAATATAAAATTTTATCCACATTCATATATGTGTGTATGTAATGTGTGTGTCTCTGTTTATATTTGTTCTTGTATAAAATTCTAGTTATCAGTCTGTATATGTTTCTTTTTTTTCTTACTGATTGTTCTATGGTAGATTCATTTTCTTAAGTGTCTCCTAAAAATGGAATCTATATATGAATATATATATCCATACATGTATGCATAGATTTTTACTAAGTTCTACTTCTGCATTTTTTAAAAATATTATTAAATTTTGCTTTTTTTAAAAAAGAAAACTTTGTGTAACCCAAGTTTAGAAATGTTCTCTCTTGTTCTTATTTTCTCACATAGAAACCTGGTAGTTTGTAGCTTCATGTGATTGGATGTCTCTAGTATTGGGGAACTTATATCACCAGTGGGGTGGTGGAAGTTCTTCAGAGAATCTAGTCAGTTAATAAACTGAAGGGAGAAAGGTGGGGAAGGCCCACTTTCATATGATTTATGTTGAACTGTAGGAAGATATAGATTACTCTAAATGATTTTTAATTTGTTAATTTTTGTTCTATTAGAATTCATCTATTAGAATTCACCTGTTATCTGTTCTCTATCAGTATAGTGCAGACTTCTACTTCTAAAACTTTAATTTGGATGTCTATGTATTAAGGAGAGATATCAGTATTTGTCTTCTTGAAATATCTTGACCTCATTTTGGTGTCATAATGCTAGTCACATAAACTAAGTTTGTCTATTCTTGCTTATTTTTATTTTTTAAGAATTTGGTGAAGGGAAATATTAAGTTAAGGATTGATATTTTTCCCCCTTACATGTGTTTGACAAATATGATTTGGAGTTCAGGTTTTCAATATGATGGCGAAGTGTTTGCCATAGAGGCAGGCTGGGGTGGGGAGAGGGAATCTGGGGACATTGGTGGTTGGAAATGTGCACTGGTGCAGGGATGGGTGTGGGAACACTGTATGACTGAAACCTAATCATGAACAGTTTTGTAATTGTATTTCTCATGGTAGTATAGTAAAATTAAAAAAAAATAATTCTAGGGCTAAAACATACTTGTGGAGAAAATTTAAATTACCAACCAAGTTTATTAAATAACTTAGCTTAGGACAATAAGATTTAATAAAAGTACTCAGATGGTTTTTCATGAATTTATTAACTTTTAAAAAATGTGTCTTTCAAAAATTTGTCAATGTATTCGGGTGATATATTCATATTTTGATTAATGTCTAGCTTTTGCAGTGCATGCGGTAAAAGTGCTTTTTGATTGCTCATATTGGTAATTTTGTTTTCTTTTTATCTCTACCCCAGGGGTTTCTTTAAGTAAAGGTATTTAAAGCTATACATTTTCTATAAAAGTTGTAATACCTGAAGACTTATCTTTGGCTAATTTTTCTTTCGTTTTAGTTTATTCACTGTATTTTTTATTTCCCTCTTAATATTCTCTTTAACCAAAAGTTATTTACAATGTTTTAAATATTTAACTTTTGAAGCAATCATTTTATGCTGTGTCTTGTATTGTTCTAACTTTCGTAATGTGTTGCCAAAGTGAGCACAATTCATAGTGTCCTGTTGCCTTTGTTTTTCATAGCGAGATATGTATATAAGACCCCAAATTTTCATCACCCAGAAGTTCATCCTGAGTTTCTAAGACATGAAATGTTTGCCACAAATTTACTTCTGTTTTTTAATCTTCATGTTTTCAATTATGTTATGTGAGTTGTGCCATGGAGCTATGAAGTAGATATTATGATGTTAAGACCACTGGACTAGAGCTGTTACCGACTGGATCCCATGGGACGACAAAAGATCACGTGGTTGCCCACCTACAAGATGGTCAGACTTCGTCAAGACCCTGATCGAATGGTTTGAGGTTCTTCGTGTTCCTGAAGCAACCAGATGCCAATGAACTATACTGGCACGTGATAGGGTCAAGTGGAAATGTTACTGGAGCCTGCTTTCGAGCAAATCGATGACTAATGGGATATCAAGTGATCAAGTGATCAAGTGAAGATTCCAGCTCAATAATTATCCAGCCTTCTCTGAGATCGTTACCTTCTTGTGTTCATAGGTCCCCCACTTGCAGTACCTGCCTTCTTCTATATCCTTTCGTCTCATTTAAATGTGCAAGTTGGTTCTTGCAGAAGAAAAGTTGAGGTTCAATATACAAAATCTGTCCCCCACCTCACCCTGTGGCAGAACTATGTGAAGATCATCATATGTGCCACAAGTTTCTTTATGCCTGGGACAAATATAATACTTAATAGCAAATAAAACCCTCCATAATAGATTAGCGATAGAAACAAAGGAAGAAAGTCTTTATGTTGGTTTCTCTAACAGGGACCTGCATGTTTTATATCCTAGACTTCAGCAATTATGTAGCCAAAGTTGAACATAATGGAAGCTTAGTTTCTCAAGCTAAACATAGCTCTGAGAAACACAGTGGCTCTTCTGCAGTTACTATGATTAATGATGATGAAGAAAAATAATTTACTGGAGTTTCTGAGAAAACTGAAGAGTACACACAGAGAGAAAAACAAAAACAATCTTTGGATGTACAAATAAGATCACAGAGATTAAACTAGAGTGCCTGCAAAGTAATTTTGAAAAGCTTCTTATCTCTAATAGTAACTATGGCTAAAGAAAAAAACCCATTATCAGAATATGTTATTATATTCAGTGTCAATGTGTTATTTATTCAGTCAAGTGCTTAACCTAATATACCTGTTACACTAATGCAGAAGTAAACAAACTGATATCCCAATTTAACACCCATCAAAGAACATGCAGAACAGAATAATACAAAGGTTTTATTGTAGATTGATTAGCATGTGCTTTCTTATAATAGAGTTGAATGTTAGACACAGAGATAAAAATTCTAAGATGTTAGTCATCTTGCCTTGCAGAAATACTTTAGTGGCTCCTATGCTAAGCAATGAAGTTACTGGGAAGAATGTGATTCTGTGGGTGAAAATGAAAGAAAAATGGTTAGGGTCTACCAGTTTTAAATTGAGGATTTTGAACCTCAATGTGCTATTATACCTGTTTGCTAGGAAGCATCTACTTTTTTAAAAAATATGATTTATTTTAAGCACCGTGATTTACAAAGTACAAAGTTTTTCACATTACAGTGTGCCACCACCACCACCAGAGACCCACCCATACTCTAACCCCTCCCGATGTCTGCTTGCTTAGCTGGCATCAATTATGTTGATCATTACAACTCATATAAGGGAATGATAATGATAAAGTGATGGTTTCTTTTCCCTGGGTTGTCGTGTGAGAATCTGTTCAATTTCTGTTCTTGGATTCACTTTCTGTATTTCTAGAACACAGCGGTTTTCTACTGACAATCCCACCACTACAGCTATGGACAACACTTATTTCACCTTATCTCAACGTCTATTTGAGCTTTTCCCTATGCGTATACTGAATAATCTATTCTATATTGCTTGTTGGAGCTACTTCTCTAAATACGGTCAATGAATATGGTGCTAGACAAAAGTCAATGAGATCCTTAAATCTTCATTGTACTATTTGAGCCCACTGTATAGGAAATTATATAGCCCCCAGACCACACATCGTGCCTACATACTTCGTTTCTATAAAATGTGATGGGATCTGTTAGATGAATATACTAGGTTTTGAGATATCATCTGGGAGCTTTGCCCCTATGTGCCATGGGGGTGGGGCTCTGGTGAGCTGTGGGGCCCTGGTGGCTGTGACTGTGATGAGTGAGGTTTTCCAGCCTCTGAGAGTCTTTCTGGGGGAGTGGACAAGGAGTAGAACCACCCCCTTCCAGGACACCTCATTATCTTAGCACAAGCTGAGCCAAGAGCAGTTCAGCCCGGTGCCTCTGTCCCTGGTTCCTAGCTGGCCGCAGTTCTGGGCAGGCCCACCAGGCCTTTACAGAGGGGACTGAGGTGGGAGAAGAGGCCCCAGCTTCAACTCCACGGGAAGCCTGGTGAATTTGACCCCTGAGTCCCGTATACCTGGGCTTGACCTCGACTTCTCTGTTGGCTGGGGCTCTGGCAAGCCATGGAGTCTGGACCTTGAAAGTGGCTGCAATTGTGAAGCACCTACTTTTACACTTGCATTCAGGCTCACAGTGAGGATAGAATATCCACACAGTTCTGACAGGATATTCAAAGCTTGGAATATAAATACATTTTCCTAAAAGAGCAGAACATTAGTACAGCTTGTAAGGTACACAGCAGCTGACGCAGGTTCAATCCCTGCCAACCCATATGTTCCCCCTGAGCACTATCAGAAGTATTTCCTGCATGCAGAGCCAGGAGTAACCCATAATCATCTCTGGGTGTGACCCAAAGAGCAAAATAATAACAATGAAAGAAAGAAATACTTTTTTCCTTTTTTCTACAAATAATACGTTTAATGTGTACTTTCTAATGTCTGGACTCAACAGTATTACACTAATAGTCACTGTGTGCCTCATGTCCAGAAATCAACATGCAGTGGTGGTGTTAATTGAATTGATCATTGCCTTTGATATTCTTATCATAGAACAGACAATGAGACAAAGAGGACTGTGAAACAGTAGATTTAATATTTGTGCTGATTTTCAGTGAAATACTATTAAGTCAAACAGTTCTTTGTGCTTAGAATTTGTGTAATCATAACAACAACCTGAACAGTAGGTCATTTACTTTGGGACTTGGTGGCTTAAAGTGTGAGAAGTTTAAAGTGATTTTTGTAAACCTAAATGGAAATTGTTTTGAAAGTGTTCCTTGCTTTTGAGGTTAAAGGGAGGAAATATAAAATTGCAAGAATCCAGCCTTTGATCAATGCCAGAAACTTAGCAACATTATCTTACAGAGTAATGTGGAAAATAGCTATGGTCCTTATGGACTTGGCGATCCAGCAAAAGAGATTTCTAGGTATAATAATTTAAGTGCTATCTGGCTTCCTCCTGCCACAAAGGATAGAATGTAAGAGGAGAAATATGTGCTAGAGAATGGACGCTTACGTCCAAATGATGCCAGGGCATGCTGGGTCCAAAAATTAGTTTCTCATATCCAGTATCTTCTGAAAACGGAGAGACTTCAGTCATATATTAAACTAAGATAAGAATATAGTTTCCTTAAAAAGTGTGTTTAAAAATCTTAGATAATCATTCAAAGAACAAGTTAAACAGACAAAATCCTTTAGAGATTTTGCATATAAGACACATTCACTGCCTTAAGCAATCAAGCTTCTGGTCCTGTGAGGCAGTATAAGCACAGGGTGTTTGCCTTTCTTTCACACGTCAATGCCCAGGATTGTTCCCTGGGACAACATTGGCCCTCTGAGCACCACCAGGAGTCATCCCTGATTACAGAGCCAAGAGTAAACCCTGAGCTTTGCAACGTGAGGCCCCCCAAATAAAAACAGCAACAAAAAAATTTTTTTGAGAATCATGAAGGTGTTGTTATGCAGAAATATCATAAGGCAGGCAAAGAAAAAAGAATTTTCTTATCAAAATTTATATTTATGACTTTTGTCTACTCTAATAAATCAAAATTAAGTTTATACACATTTACCAGCAACTTGCAAAAGAGCAAAAGTGTAGAAATTAAAGAAAATTAGGTGTGGGGTGTGTCTTTGTGCAGTTAGAAAATTATGTGAAAAAGAAATTACCTCTCAGAAAACACTGAAAATTTATAGCAAATGGAAAGCTAGACACTAACTAACCAGGCGAAGAGCAAAGCCAAAAACTGCATGGAATCATCATTGCCAGGCAGAATGAAGGAACATCAATTAAAGGAGTGAGAACTTGGGTCCATGTCAGCATATATCATAACAACCATGGGCCAGTGACCACTAAGTTTCTCATTTTTCTTCTTTCCCAGTAAAAATTACACCCTACCTTTCCTGATATTATGTTTATTGCAGAGGGAGAAATGTGTCTCTTCAACAGTACTTCATAGTGACAGACACTAAGCTCAAAAATTCTAGAAAATGGGCCAGAGAGATAAAAGAGAGATGAAGAACATGTCTTGCATATGACTATCCATGTTTGATCACGGCAAGTGACTGGTACCATGGCAGCACAAGGAATGATCCCTGAATACTGACAGGTATGATTCACCCACCTCTTGCCAACATTCTGGCAACCACGTTTAGGGTGTATTTAATTTGGGCTCTGTGTAAATAATGCTCAGGGCTTGAGCTTCACACTGCTTCCCTCTTGAATTTGCTAACATTGAAACTGAGTTTTTTAAAAAATTCAATACATGCTATACTTTGAATATTTTAATTCAAAACATTCAGTACATACAATACTACAAGACCATAAATGCTTGGTGCCACTCACATTGCTAAAACTATTTCCAACTCTTTTCTGATTCGTATCAGCACACCTCCTGTTTTTCTATATTCAGGTTGACTTTCTTTCTAACTCAGTCTTGAACAAGTTCACTCCAGATTTAAATTCTTGTCTAAATGTCAGCAAATATTCCTTGAGTAGCTACTACTATAACACAAGTAGTGATATACAGATAGTAGAAAATAACACAAGTAGTGCTGTGTATGTGGGTGTGTGTGTGTGTGTGTGTGTGTGTTGTCAAGAAAACCAAAATTTTTCACTATTGTAAGGTACTCTTCAAATGAGCTAGATCTCTGATCCACCATCTTTTATGGTAAGGCCAAAATAAATTCATTCAAGAAACACATATAGAAGTTTCTCTTCATTTCTTCTCACCATTTTTGGATGGGGTTGGCTGTTTCCTTGTAAAGTTCTACCAGTGACTGGTATATCCTGGATTAACCCCTTATTAGATGGATATTGGGAGAATATTCTTTCCCACTGTATGGACTGTCTCTTGGTCACCGTTTCTTTTGAAGTGCAGAAACTTTTCAGTTTTTTGTAATCCCATTTGTTTATCTTTGCTTCCATTTGCTTTGTCTTTGAAGCAAAGACAAAGGTGCTTCGTCTTTGAAGATGCCTTTAGATTTGATATCATGGACAGTTTTTCCTGTTTGCTTCTATGTACTTTATAGATTCATGTCTGATGTTGAGATTTTTGATCCACTTTGATCTAACTTTTGTGCATGGCATTAGAAGGAGATCTAAGTTCACTTTTTGCATGTTGCTGCCCAGTTTTCCCAGCACCACCTGTTGAAGAGGCTTTCTTTCCTCCACTTAATATTTTTTGCTCCTTTCTCAAAGATTAAGGAATAATATTCTTGAGAATGTGTATCATAATATTCAGTTCTGTTCCACAGTTTTACAGGTCTGTCTCTATACCAATACCATGCCATTTTACATATGACTGCTTTGTAGTAGAGCTGAAGATGGGGAAAGTGATACCTCCCAACTTCTTTTCCAAGGATTGCTTTAGCTATTTGTGGAAGTTTATTATTCCATAAAAATCTCATGGGTGTTTGGTAAATTTCTTTAAAGAATGTCATGGTTATCCTTATTATAGGGACCACATTGAATCTGTATAAAGCTCTATGTATTAACACTTTGATAATGTTAATTCTCTGAATCCATGAATAGGGAGTATGTCTCCATTTCTTCAAGTCCTCTTTCTTTTCCTTTTTGTACTTTCTTTCCACAGATCCTTTACTTTTTAGTCAATCAGAGGCCAAAATGCATATGAAAAAAGTACTCAAAAACAACAATGAGATAGTGTTTCTCACCACCAAGAATGGCACATATCCCAAAGAACAAGAACAACCAGTCCTGGTGTGGATTTGGGCAGAAAGAGACTCTCATTCACTCTTGGGAGTGCCAACTGGTCCAGCCCTTTTTGGAAAACAATATGGACATTCCTCCAAAAGCTTGATATTGAGTTCCCCTTTCATCCAGGCATACCACTCCTAGGAATATATCCTTGAGACCCAAAAAACACACAAAAGAAACATTATCTGCCTTTCAATATTCATTGAAGCACTATTGACGATAGCCAGAATCTGGAATCACCCGAGAACAGAATACTTGCTAAAGAAACGATGGTATATCTACACAATGGAATATTATGCACCTGTCAGAAAGATGACGTCATAAACTTTACCTGCAAATGGATGAACATGGAGATTATCATGCTGAGTGAAATTAGTCAGAAGCTAAATGACAGATATAGAATGACTATATTCATTAGTGAAATATAAATATGGATTAGTGTTCTAATAATTGTGGGAAAAAGTAATGCCACACTAAAACTGAGCATCGAATGTAAGGCAAAGGGATATACATGGTAACCCTTAAATGTATATATGGCAAACCACAATGTGTAAGAGATGGGCAAGAGGGAGGTAGAAAGAGAGAGAGAGAGAGAGAGAGAGAGAGAGAGAGAGAGAGAAGTGCCTGCCATGAGGCAGGCTGGGGGGAGGGGGAAGGGAATGTGGGGATTTGGTGGTGGGAATAGGGCACTGGTAGACAGAGGGTGCTGGAACATTGTATCCCTGAAACACACTCATGAACATCTTTGTAACTGTGTATTTCATGGTGGTATAACAAAAATAAATAAAATAAAAAGGAACACATATAATTAATAAAACAAGTTTCAGTTTTTAATGACTGAAACAACAGATTTTTCGGTCCAACTGTAGTAACTCAAATACATAATATTATTTCTCTTGCATCTCTCTCATGGTGTTTACCATTCTACTCAAAATGGCAGTAACATTAAACATTCGTAATAAGTCAAAGATATAAAATCTTATAGTTGACATTTACCAGCAGTGTTGATTTGCTTACTAACAAAGCCTAATTTTTTAATTTACTAAATTTAGTAATATACTAAATTTTAATAATATACTAAATTAGTAATACTAAATTTTAGTAACCTACTAAATTTAGTGATATACTAAATTTTAGTAAGGTACTACGTTATATATTACTGTATCACTGTATCACTGTCTTCCCGTTCATCATCGATTTGCTCTCGAGTGGGCACCAGTAACATCTTCATATGACCTGTCTCATGCAAGTAGAGCCCAAGGACACCTGCTTGCTCCAGGAACATAAAGAGCCTCAAACCATTCCATTAGGTCATGGGAATGAGGTCTATACTTGTTACTGGTATCTGGCATATCAAATATGACACGGGTAGCTTGCCAGGCTCTGCCATGCAGGTAGCATACTCTTGTATCACTGTCCCTGTCCCCACGCAAGCACTGTATCACTGTCTTCCTGTTCATCATCGATTTGCTCGAGCGGGCACCAGTAAGATCTTCCATATGTCCTGTCTCATGCTAGTAGAGCCCAAGGGCACCTGCTTGCTCCAGGAACATAAAGAGCCTCAAACCATTCCATCAGGTCATGGGAATGAGGTCTAAAATTGTTATTGGTATTTGGCATATCATATACGACATGGGTAGCTTGCCAGGCTCTGCCGTGACTCCGACCTTCTTATGTTAAAATAAAGAGATACATATGTGTATAAATGACATGTATATGACATATATTTATCATCCATATATTTATCAGCTCTTTGAGAGTCTCCTTGGCCTCTTGTGGATTATTGGAAGTGAATTTCAAATATTCAGTCATGTAGAAGAGATATATTTATATATCATCCATATATTTATTATCCTATTTATATTTGAGGTGAATCTCCTATAGAAAATATGTACCATAGTTTTCTTTTTCCATTCTGGCCATCTCTACCTTTTAACTGAATTTTACTACATTAATACATAATGTAATTATTATTAGGATTGGAATAGGTCTGTCTTTTTCATTATTTGCTCTCTGTTATCTCACGGAGTTTGTGTTGGTTTTGGGGTCACACCTGGTGATGCTCAGCGGCTCTTCCCAGATTACTGCTTAAGGATGGTCCTGACAGTGCTTGGGGGACCAAGGGATACCAGGATACCAATATGCCAAGCATCTGCTCTAGCCCTTTGAGCTACCTCCCTGGAAACTCTTTCTTTTTGTTCTTTTGTTTTACAAACACAGCTGGCTGTCCTTGGGACTTACTTCTGGCTTGGTGCTTAGGGTCACTCCCTGGCAGGGCCTGGGGAACTGTACATGGAGCTGTAGACTGGACTCAGGCCATCATGTGCAACCCAAGTACCTTGCCTGCTGTGCCATCTCTCTGCTTGCACAAAACTATTTCTCAGAGCAGCTTCAGGCTCACAGGAAACCTGATAAGGAAGTGGGAGAACGCTGTGTCCCTGTCCCCACACAAGCAGAACCTTCCCCACACCCGCACCAGGAAGGGGCACTGGTGGGATGATGGGCCCTCACTGAGGGTCTTAGTCCTGCACGGTCAACACTGACATGGTGTATGTCTGTGGGCTTCAGCAAACAGAGCAGAGCTGGCTGTGGGGCTGTCCTGTCCCACATGACTACAAGCATACTCTTGTAGTCATCTCAAAACCCAGCATTTATTGATGAATGGTGTGGCCACTTGATGCCGTCGCGAGCCGGGCTATGATAGGCTGGTCTGCTGGGTGGAGTTCTGACGAAGGGAAGTCTGAATGTGGAAAATGGAGGTCCTCATGGAGTGGGGATTGTCTGGCTTGTTGTGAGGCTCTGATGGGGTGACGGGCCAGGGCTAGAACCTGCCATCCCTCCCGGGTGCCTCGTGGAGCGTCTGGGCACAGTGAGAGCCAGTAGCAACTCTGCCCCATGTCTGTCTCTGGATCAGCATACCTGGGCCGGATTAAAAAGACTGCAGCAGGGTGAATCTGGATGAGCCGGGCTGTGATAGGCTGGTCTGCTGGGTGAAGTTCTGATGAGGAGGGAAGTCCGGATGTGGAAAATGGACGTCCTCATGGAGTGAGGGGTCATCTGGCTTGTTGTGAGGCTCTGCTGGGGTGGCGGGCCAGGGATAGAACCTGTCATCCCTCTCGGGTGCTCATGAGTGTCTGGGGCACAGTGACAGCCAGTAGCAGCTCTGTCCCATGTCTGTTTCAGTAATATACATGTCTGACAGACATGTATATTACTATCTTTAAATATTATTTGATGATTATTTGGAGGGGATTATACAATATCATTTTAAATCAAACCCTTTTGGGGAACTGAGTGCCGAATAATCTTCAAAGTGTATGGCTCAAGTGATAGTACAGTGGTAGTGCATCTGCCTTACTCGAGACCAACCTTGTTTGATACCCAGAACCTTATAGGGTGTGTCCAGTCTGTTAGGAATGATCCCTGAGCACAGAGCCAGAAGTAGCCATGTGTGCCACCAGGTGGAGCACCAAAACCATGTATGTCCCTTCATTCTTCTAAATTATTTTGGTTACAATGAAATTTGACCCAGTTCTACCTATTTATAAACATATATATTTAAGGCAATATTTAGAACTACATATATTAAATATATTATATATGAACTATATATACAATTTTGAAAATATATTATATATGAAAATGTAGGATTCCAAGCGGAACCGGAAGTAAACGGTCATTTTGAACTCTCACACCGGCCTGACTCCACCTCAGGTAACCTCCCTGTGTTGTGCGGCTGGCCGGGCAAGAGCCTGGGGCCGTGGTAGAGCCCCAGGTCTCAGCAGAAGGTGGAACTATAACCCCCAGAAGTCCGAGAGGAACCCGAATTAAACGGTCATTTTGAACTCTCACACCAGCCTGACTCCACCTCAGGTAACATCCCTGTGTTGTGCAGCTGGCCGGGCGGGTGCCTGGGGCCATGGTAGAGCCCCAGGTCTCGGCAGAAGGTGGAACTACAACCCCCAGAAGTCCGAGCGGAACCGGAAGTAAACGGTCATTTTGAACTCTCACACCGGCCTGACTCCACCTCAGGTAACCTCCCTAGGGGTGTGCGGCTGGCGGGGCGGCGCTAACGCGGCCACTTATTAATAGAAAAACTAGGAAATTCAACACCAAGGGAAGGTAATACCCTCAAGAAAAAAGAAACAGTACACCAGAGGAATCTATCCGTGAACACCACAACACCATGGGGAAACAATGCAGATCCCCAGCTCGAAGAACAGATGAAGGAGTCAACCCTGAAGACTCAAAAAAGAATACAGATGTGCATGATCTCTCTGACAATGAAATTAGAGAAGAAATTGGTAGGATGTTTAAGGAGCTCAATGAAAAAATTGAGCAGATGTCCAATAAAATACAGGAGAACATAAACGAAGCAGTTGAAAGGGCAGTCAATAAACTACGGGAGGAAATGAGAGCAGAAATGAGAACCATGCAAATAGAAATATCATCGCTTAAAAACTCAGTAGACGAAATGAAAAACACAATCGGGGCTCTGAACAGTAGGATGACAGCAGTGGAAGAGAGAATCAGTGAGACTGAAGATGAGCTGCAGAAAGCACTCAGAGATCTACATAAGATGGAAAAAGACCAGATAATGGATCAGCAACGAAACAGAGAACAATGGGATGAAGCCAGGCAGAACAACATAAGAATCATAGTAGTCCCAGAGGGACAGGAAAGTAACCCCAAGGAAATTAAAACAGTTAAAAACATCCTGGCTGAAAAGTTCCCTGAGTTAAAGGACAAAGGCATCCAGATCCAAGAAGCCCGACGCATACCAGCAAGAAGAGACCCCAATAGAAAGACCCCAAGACACATCCTAGTCAAAGTAATGGATGCCATAGACAGAGACATAATTCTTCAGGCAGCAAGATCAAAGAAGGAAATTGTATACAAAGGAGCATCCATTCGACTTTCAGCAGACTTCTCAGAAGACACCCTCCAAGCCCGAAGGCAGTGGTGGGATATAGTAAAAAAACTTAATGAAATGAATGCCTCAGCAAGAATTCTTTATCCGGCTAAACTCTCGCTCAGATTTGAAGGACAGATATACAACTTCTTGGATAAACAACAGCTTAGGAACTTTGTAAAATCAAAACCAACCTTAAAAAGAAGGACTGAAAGATCTACTATAAGACGAGACATAACCCAAAAGAACAACCAACCTATACAGAAAGATGGCACAAAATCCCATGACAATAATCTCTCTCAATGTCAATGCTCTAAATGCACAAGTTAAGAGACACAGAGTGGCACAATGGATCAAACAATTGAATCCGACATTCTGCTGCCTGCAAGAAACACACCTGAACAATCGGAGCAAAGACAGGCTCAAAATAAAAGGCTGGAAAACAATCCTTCATTCAAACAACCCATCCAAAAAGGCTGGGGTAGCCATACTGGTATCTGACAACATAGACTTCAGGGTGAAGAAAGTCAGAAGGGACAGTGAAGGTCACTTCTTAATACTCAAGGGATGCATATATCAGGAAGAAATCATGCTATTAAACATATATGCACCCAACGAGGGGCCAGCAAAATACCTAAAACAACTACTAATAGACTTCAAAGAAGACATTGACAGCAACACAATTGTAGTTGGAGACTTCAACACTGCTCTATCCACCCTGGATAGATCAACAAGATTGAAACTTACCAAGGAAATAATGGCCCTAAAAGAAGAGATGGAAGAAAGAGGGCTGGTAGACATATACAGGGCATTTCATCCCCAAAAAGCTGAATACACTTTCTTCTCCAGTGCACATGGAACATACTCCAAAATAGATCACATGCTGAGCCATAAATCATACCTCCATAAAATCAAGAAGATAGAAATTGTGCCAACAATTTTTTCAGACCATGAGGCACTGAAAATAGAAGTTAATTGTACACAAAAACGGAGACCAATACCAAGTACCTGGAAACTAAACAGCTCACTGCTGAACAACCAGCAAGTCATAAAAAGAAATCAAAGAGGAAATCCAAAGATTCCTGGAAACAAATGAGACTGAAGACACGAATTACCAGAACTTGTGGGATACAGCGAAAAGCAGTGTTAAGAGGCAAGTTCATAGCTCTTCAAGCATTCATCAGAAAAGAAGAAAAGGCCATCATAAACAGTCTGACTTCACAACTTAAGATCTTAGAGAGTGATCAACAAAAGGAACCCAACCCAAGCAGAAAGAAAGAAATAATAAAACTTAGAGCAGAAATCAATGAGATGGAATGTCAAAAAACAATCCAGAAGATCAACGAAACCAAAAGCTGGTTCTTTGAAAAAAATAAACAAGATTGACAAACCACTTGCAAGACTTGTAAGAAAAGGAAAAGAGAGAACCCAAATAAATAGAATCAGAAATGAAAAGGGGACATCACAACAGAAACCACAGAAATTCAAAAGATCATCAGAGATTACTATGAGAGCCTGTACACCACAAAACAAGAAAACCTAGAAGAAATGGACAAATTCCTGAATTCCTATAGCTTCCCAAGTCTGCAACAAGAAGATTTGGAATACCTCAACAAACCTATTTCCATCGAGGAAATAGAATCGGTAATCAAAAGTCTCCCCAAACACAAAAGCCCAGGTCCAGATGGATTCACCAGTGAATTCTACAAAAACCTTTAAAGAGGACCTACTCCCAATTCTTTTTTAAGCTCTTCTGGCAAATTGAAGAAACAGAAACACTCCCAAATAGCTCTTATGAGGCACATATCACCCTGATACCCAAAGCAGACAAAGATGCCACAAAAAGGAAAACTACAGACCAATCTCCCTGATGAATACAGATGCTAAGATCTTCAACAAAATACTAGCAAATAGAATCCAAAGAGTCATCAAAAAGATTATACACCATGACCAAGTGGGATTCATCCCGGGAATGCAAGGATGGTTCAACATCCACAAGTCAATCAACATAATACATCATATCAACAAAAAGAAAAAAAAAAACCATATGATCATATCAATAGATGCAGAGAAGGCATTTGACAAGATTCAACACCCGTTCATGATGAAAGCTCTCCGTAAAATGGGGATTGAAGGAACCTTCCTCAAGATAATCCAGGCCATCTACTACAAGCCCACAGCAAGCATCATTCTCAATGGGGGAAAAACTGAAAACCTTCCCCTTAAGATCAGGGACAAGACAAGGCTGCCCACTCTCACCACTTCTATTCAATATAGTACTGGAAGTACTTGCCATAGCAATCAGGGAAGAAAAAGACATTAAGGGCATCCAGATAGGAAGGGAAGAAGCCAAGTTGTCACTATTTGCAGATGACATGATATTATACCTGGAAAACCCGAAACTCTCTACCAAGAGGCTCCTAGAAATAATACATTCCTATAGCAGAGTAGCAGGGTACAAAATCAATACCCAAAAAGTCAATGGCCTTCCTATATGCAAACAGTGAAAGAGAAGAAAGGGACATTAAAGAAACTATCCCATTCACAATTGCGCCGCAGAAAATCAAATACCTAGGAATCAGTTTGACAAAGAATGTAAAGGATCTCTACAAAGAAAACTACAAAACGTTACTTCAGGAAATAAAAAGAAGACCTGAGGAAATGGAGACATATTCCCTGCTCATGGATCGGAAGGATTAACATTATCAAAATGGTAATACTCCCTAGAGCTTTATACAGATTCAATGCAGTCCCTATAAAGTTACCCATGATGTTCTTCAAAGAAATTGAACAAACACTCCTGAAATTTGTATGGAATAATAAAACCCCACGAATAGCTAAAGCAATCCTTGGGAAAAAGAAGATGGGAGGTATCACTTTCCCCAACCTCAAGCTCTACTACAGAGCAGTTGTAATTAAGACAGTGTGGTATTGGTATAGAGACAGACCTGTAGACCTATGGAATAGAACTGAGTATCCTGAAACACATTCTCAAATATACAACCACTTAATCTTCGATAAAGGAGCAAAAAATATTAAGTGGAGCAAAGAAAGCCTCTTCAACAAATGGTGCTGGGAAAACTGGGCCGCTACATGTAAAAAAAATGAACTTAGACCTCCTTCTAACGCCATGCACAAAAGTCAGATCAAAATGGATTCTAGATCTCAACATCAGACATGAATCTATAAGGTACATCGAAGAAAACATAGGAGAAACGCTCTACGACATCGAAACGAAAAGTATCTTTAAAAGACGACACACCACTGACCAAGCAAATGGAAGCAAAGATAAACAAATGGGATTATATAAAACTAAAAGCTTCTGCACCTCAAAAGAAATGGTGACCAAAATACAAAGACAATCCACAGAGTGGGAAAGGATATTCACCCAATACCCATCTGAGAAGGGGTTAATATCCAGGATATATCAGGCACTGGTAGCCCTTCACAAGAAAAAAACAGCCAACCCCATCAAAAAATGGGGAGAAGAAATGAACAGAAGCTTCCAAAAAGAAGAAATTCGAATGGCCAAAAGGCATATGAAAAAGTGCTCTTTATCTTTAATCATCAGGGAGATGCAAATCAAAACAACAATGAGGTACCATCTCACACCACAGAGACTGGCACACATCCAAAACAGCAAGAACAACCGGTGCTGGCGTGGATGTTGGGAAAAAGGGACTCTGATCCACTGTTGGTGGGAGTGCCGACTGGTCCAGCCCTTTTGGAAAACAATATGGGCATTCCTCCGAAAACTAGATATTGAGCTCCCATTTGATCCAGCAATAGCACTCCTGGGAATATACCCGAGAGACCGGGAAAAACGCATAGCAGAAACACTATCTGTACTTCTTTATTCATCTCTGCGCTATTCACTATAGCTAGAATCTGGAAACAACCTAAATGCCCGAGAACAGAGGACTGGCTAAAGAAACTGTGGTTCATCTACACTATGGAATACTATGCGGCTGTCAGAAAAGATGAAATTATGAAATTTACCTGCAAATGGATGGACATGGAGACTATCATGCTGAGTGAAATTAGTCAGAAGGAAAAGGACAGATATAGAATGACTGCATTCATTAATACGACATAAATAGATACCAGTGTTTTACTAAATGTGGGAAATGGTAATGGCAGATTAAAACTCACCATTGAATATACACAAAGAGACTTAAGTGATAAACTCTAAATATCTGCAGGGCTAGCCACAATGTGTAAAATAAGAGGGAGAGAGATGCAGAGACAGAGAGAGAGAGAGAGAGAGAAAGAGTGGAACCGGGCTGTCTGCTATTAAGGCAGCATGGGGGGGTGGGGGGGAGGGTGGGGTACATTGGTGGTGGAAATGGGGCACTGGTGGAGGGATGGGTGCTGGTATACCAAGAACCAATTATGAACACCTTTGTAATTGTATGTTTCATGGTGGTATAATAAAAAATTAAAAAAAGAAAATGTATTATATATGAAATATCTATTATATATGAAATATATATGATATGTATGAAAAATATGATATATAGTTCAATATTCACTTAGTACATCAACAAT
>JAJIBD010023449.1:0-30735 GCA_021461705.1 Cryptotis parvus
AAAACTAGGAAATTCAACACCAAGGGAAGGTAATACCCTCAAGAAAAAAGAAACAGTACACTAGAGGAATCTATCCCTGAACACCGCAACACCATGGGGAAACAACGCAGATCCCAGCTCAAAGAACAGATGAAGGAATCGACCCTGAAGACTCAAAAAAGAATACAGATGTGCATGATCTCTCTGACAATGAAATTAGAGAAGAAATTGGTAGGATGTTTAAGGAGCTCAACAAAAAATTTGAGCAGATGTCCAATAAAATACAGGGGGAACATAAACGAAGCAATTGAAAGGGCAGTCAATAAACTACGGGAGGAAATGAGAGCAGAAATGAGAACCATGCAAATAGAAATATCATCGCTAAAAAACTCAGTAGATGAAATGAAAAACACAATCAGGGGCTCTCAACAGTAGGATGACAGCAGCTGAAGAGAGAATCAGTGAGACTGAAGATGAGTTGCAGAAAGCACTCAGAGAACTACATAAGATGGAAAAAGATCGGAAAATGGATCAGCAACGGAACAGAGAACAATGGGATGAAGCCAGGTGGAACAACATAAGAATCATCGGAGTCCCAGAGGGACAGGAAAGTAACCCCCAAGGAAATTAAAACAGTTAAAAACATCCTGGCTGAAAAAATTCCCCGAAGTTAAAGGACGAAGGCATCCAGATCCAAGAAGCCCTGACGCGTACCAGCAAAGAAGAGACCCCCAATAGAAAGACCCCCAAGACACATCCTAGTCAAAGTAATGGATGCCATAGACAGAGACATAATTCTTCAGGAAGCAAGATCAAAGAAGGAAATTGTATACAAAGGGAGCATCCATTCGACTTTCAGCAGACTTCTCAGAAGACACCCTCCAAGCCCAAAGGCAGTGGTGGGATATAGTAAAAAAAATTAATGAAATGAGTGCCTCAGCAAGAATTCTTTATCCAGCTAAACTCTCACTCATATTTGAAGGACAGATATACAACTTCTTGGATAAACAACAGCTTAGGAACTTTGTAAAATCAAAACCAACCTTAAAAAGAAGGACTGAAAGATCTACTATAAGACGAGACATAACCCAAAAGAACAACCAACCTATACAGAAAGATGGCACAAAAATCCCATGACAATAATCTCTCTCAATGTCAGTGGTCTAAATGCACCAGTTAAGAGACACAGAGTGGCAAAATGGATCAAAAAAATTGAATCCGACATTCTGCTGCCTTCAAGAAACACACCTGAACAAATGGAGCAAAGACAGGCTCAAAATAAAAGGCTGGAAAACAATCCTTCACTCAAACAACCCATCCAAAAAGGCTGGGGTAGCCATACTGGTATCTGACAACATAGACTTCAGGCTGAAGAAGGTCAGAAGGGACAGTGAAGGTCACTTCTTAATAGTCAAGGGATGCATATATCAGGAAGAAATCATGCTATTAAACATATATGCACCCAACGAGGGGCCAGCAAAATACCTAAAACAACTACTAATAGACTTCAAAGAAGACATTGACAGCAACACAATTGTAGTTGGAGACTTCAACACTGCTCTATCAACCCTGGATAGATCAACAAGATTGAAACTTACCAGGGAAATACTGGCCCTAAAAAGAAGAGATGGAAGAAAGAGGGCTGGTAGACACATACAGGGCATTTCATCCCCAAAAAGCTGAATACACTTTCTTCTCCAGTGCACATGGAACATACTCCAAAATAGATCACAGGCTGAGCCGTAAATCATACCTCCATAAAATCAAGAAGATAGAAATTGTGCCAACTATTTTTTCAGACCATGATGCACTGAAAATAGAAGTTAATTGTACACAAAACTGAGACCAATACCAAGTACCTGGAAACTAAACAGCTCACTGCTGAACAACCAGCAAGTCATAAAAGAAATCAAAGAGGAAATCCAAAGATTCCTGGAAACAAATGAGACTGAAGACACGAATTACCAGAACTTGTGGGATACAGCAAAAGCAGTGTTAAGAGGTAAGTTCATAGCTCTTCAGGCATTCATCAGAAAAGAAGAAAAGGCCATCATAAACAGTCTGACTTCACAACTTAAGATCTTAGAGAGTGATCAACAAAAGGAGCCCAACCCAAGCAGAAAGAAAGAAATAATAAAATTTAGAGCAGAAATCAATGAGATGGAATGTCAAAAAACAATCCAGAAGATCAACGAAACCAAAAAGCTGGTTCTTTGAAAAAAATAAACAATATTGACAAACCAATTTGCAAGACTTGTAAGAAAAGGAAAAGAGAGAACCCAAATAAATAGAATCAGAAATGAAAACGGGGGACATCACAACAGAAACCACAGAAATTCAAAAGATCATCAGAGATTACTATGAGAGCCTGTACGCCACGAAACAAGAGAACCTAGAAGAAATGGACAAATTCCTGAATTCCATAGCTTCCCAAGTCTGCAACAAGAAGATTTGGAATACCTCAACAAACCTATCTCCATTGAGGAAATAGAATCGGTAATCAAAAGTCTCCCCAAACACAAAAGCCCAGGTCCAGATGGATTCACCAGTGAATTCTACAAAACCTTTAAATAGGACCTACTCTCAATTCTTTTTAAGCTCTTCCGGCAAATTGAAGAAACAGAAACCACTACCAAATAGCTTTTACGAGGCACATATCACCCTGATGCCCAAAGCATACAAAGATGTCACAAAAAAAGGAAAACTACAGACCAATCTCCCTGATGAATACAGATGCTAAGATCTTCAACAAAATACTAGCAAATAGAATCCAAAGAGTCATCAAAAAGATTATACACCATGACCAAGTGGGATTCATCCTGGGAATGCAAGGATGGTTCAACATCCGCAAGTCAATCAACATAATACATCATATCAACAAAAAGAAAAATAAAAACCATATGATCATATCAATAGATGCAGAGTAGGCATTTGACAAGATTCAACACCCATTCATGATAAAAGCTCTCTGTAAAATGGGGATTGGAGGAACCTTCCTCAAGATAATCCAGGCCATCAACTACAAGCCCACAGCGAGCATCATTCTCAATGGGGAAAAACTGAAAGCCTTCCCCTTAAGATCAGGGACAAGACAGGGCTGCCCGCTCTCACCACTTCTATTCAATATAGTACTGGAAGTACTTGCCATAGCAATCAGGGAAGAAAAAGACATTAAGGGCATCAAGATAGGAAGGGAAGAAGCCAAGTTATGACTATTTGCAGATGACATGATATTATACCTGGAAAACCCAAAACTCTCTACCAAGAGGCTCCTAGAAATAATACATTCCTATAGCAGAGTAGCAGGGTACAAAATCAATACCCAAAAGTCAATGGCCTTCCCATATGCAAACAGCAAAAGAGAAGAAAGGGACATTAAAGAAACTATCCCATTCACAATTGCGCCGCAGAAAATGAAGCACCTAGGAATCAGTTTGACAAAGAATGTAAAGGATCTCTACAAAGAAAACTATAAAATGTTACTTCAGGAAATAAAAAGAAGACCTGAGGAAATGGAGATACATTCCCTGCTCATGGATTGAAGGATTAACATTATCAAAATGGTAATACTCCCTAGAGCTTTATACAGATTCAATGCAGTCCCTATAAAGATACCCATGATGTTCTTCAAAGAAATTGAACAAACACTCCTGAAATTTGTATGGAATAATAAAACCCCACGAATAGCTAAAGCAATCCTTGGGAAAAAAGAAGATGGGAGGTATCACTTTCCCCAACCTCAAGCTCTACTACAGAGCAGTTGTAATTAAGACAGTGTGGTATTGGTATAGAGACAGACCCGTAGACCTATGGAATAGAACTGAGTATCCTGAAACGCACTCACAAATATACAACCACTTAATCTTCGATAAAGGAGCAAAAAATATTAAGTGGAGCAAAGAAAGCCTCTTCAACAGATGGTGCTGGGAAAACTGGGCAGCTACATGTAAAAAAAATGAACTTAGACCTCCTTCTAACGCCATCCACAAAAGTCAGATCAAAACGGATTCTAGATCTCAACATCAGACATGAATCTATAAGGTACATCAAAGAAAACATAGGAGAAACGCTCTACGACATCGAAACGAAAAGTATCTTTAAAGACGACACACCACTGACCAAGCAAATGGAATCAAAGATAAACAAATGGGATTATATAAAATTGAAAAGCTTCTGCACCTCAAAAAGAAACGGTGACCAAGATACAAAGACAATCCACAGAGTGGGAAAGGATATTCACCCAATACCCATCTGACAAGGGGTTAATATCCAGGATATATCAGGCACTGGTAGCACTCCACAAGAAAAAAACAGCCAACCCCATCAAAAAATGGGGAGAAGAAATGAACAGAAGCTTCCAAAAAGAAGAAATTCGAATGGCCAAAAGGCATATGAAAAAGTGCTCTTCATCTTTAATCATCAGGGAGATGCAAATCAAAACAACAATGAGGTACCATCTCACCCCACAGAGACTGGCACACATCCAAAACAGCAAGAACAACTGGTGCTGGCGTGGATCTGGGGAAAAAGGGACTCTCATCCACTGTTGGTGGGAGTGCCGACTGGTCCAGCCCTTTTGGGAAAACAATATGGGCAGTCCTCCGAAAGCTATATATTGAGCTCCCATTTGATCCAGCAATAGCACTCCTGGGAATATACCCTAGAGACCGAAAAACACATAGCAGAAACACTATCTGTACTTCTTTATTCATCTCTGGGCTATTCACTATAGCTAGAATCTGGAAACAACCTAAATGCCCGAGAACAGAGGACTGGCTAAAGAAACTGTGGTTCATCCACACTATGGAATACTATGCGGCTGTCAGAAAAGATGAAATTATGGAATTTACCTGCAAATGGATGGACATGGAGTCTATCATGCTGAGTGAAATTAGTCAGAAGGAAAAGGACAGATATAGAATGACTGCATTCATTAATAGGATATAAATAGATACCAGTGTTTTACTAAATATGGGAAATGGTAATGGCAGATTAAAACTCACCATTGAATATACACAAAGAGACTTAAGTGATAAACTCTAAATATCTGCAGGGCTAGCCACAATGTGTAAAATAAGAGGGGGGAGATGTAGAGACAGAGAGAGAGAGAGAGAGAGAAAGAGAGGAAACTGGGGTACCTGCTATTAAGGCAGGGTGGGGGCGGGAGGGGGGGTACATTGGTGGTGGAAATGGGGCACTGGTGGAGGGATGGGTGCTGGAATACTGTATTACCAAGAACCAATTATGAACACCTTTGTAATTGTATGTTTCATGGTGGTATAATAAAAAAATTTAAAAAAAGGGGAGAAGAAATGAACAGAAGCTTCCGAAAAGAAGAAATTCAAATGGCCAAAAGGCATACGAAAAAGTGCTCTTCATCTTTAATCATCAGGAAGATGCAAATTAAAACAACAATGAGGTACCATCTCACACCACAGGGACTTTGGCACAATCCAAAACAGCAAGAACAACCTGGAGCTGGCGTGGATGTGGGGAAAAAGGGACTCTCATCCACTGTTGGTGGGAGTGCCTACTGGTTCAGCCCTTTGGAAAATGATATGGGCATTCCTCTGAAAACTAAACATTGAACTCCCATTTGAAATGTGGGAAATGGTAATGGCAGATTAAAACTCACCATTGAATATACACAGAGACTTAAGTGATCACTATCACTATCACTATCTTCCTGTTAATCATCTATTTGCTAGAGCGGGCACCAGTAATATCTCCAGATGTCCTGTCTCATGCTAGTAGAATCCAAAGGCATCCGCTTGCTCCAGGAACATAGAGAGCCTCAAACCATTATATTAGGTCACGGGTAATGACCTAATATAAATATTACTGGTATTTGGCATATCAAATACTACACGAGCAGCTTGCCAGGCTTGCCATGTGGGTGGCATACTGTTGTAGTCACCTCTAAATAAAGCATTTATAGATGAACCGCGTGGCCGCTAGTGGTCGCGCAAGCTGGCCTGTGATAGTCTGATCTGCTGGGTGGAGTTGTGACGAGAGGGAATTCCGGATGTGGAAAATGGTGGGCCCCATGGAGTAGGGGAGGGTGGTCTGGCTTGTTGTGAGGCTCTGCTGGGGTAGCAGGCCAAGACTAGAACCTGCCATGCCTCCCGGGCGCCTTACTAGCAGCTGGGCTCAGGGAGAGCAAGGAACAGCTCTGCCCCATGTCTGAAAGTCTCTGGTTCAGCATACCCAGGCCGGATTGAAAAGATACTGCTGCAGGGTGGTTGTCGATGATCACAGATGAAACAGGGCTACCTGTTATTGTGGCAGCCTGGGGGTGGGTGGGAGGGGTAGAGTACATTGGTGGTGAAAATGGGACACTGGTGGAGGGATGGGTGCTGGAATACTCTATTACCAAGAACCAATTATGAACACCTTTGTAATTGTATGTCTCACGGTGGTATAATAAAAAATTTTTAAAAAACGAAAAGAAAATCTTGTTACCAAAGATAACTAAATTATTTTAAATTTGGGGATGTACTAGGTGAATTTTCAGTGAATAGTCTAGAATTAATTTACTTTCTAATTTAATATGATATAAATGTTTCTATAAATTACAACATCTGTTAATTAGAAAATGCAGAGGGTAAGCACTGGCCTTGAATGTTACTAACCCCGGATCAGCCTAGTATATGGTCCCCAGAATACCACCTGAAGTAATCCCTGAGCTGTGAGCCTGGAGAAAGCTCTGAGCATCATTGGTTGTAGTCCACAATAAGCAAAAAATAAATAAATAAAATAAATATTAAAGCAAAGTATAAAAAAATCTCTAAGGTACAGAAAGTATTGCATGTTAGAGAATCTTATGAGATGTTAGTGGGAAATAGCAAAACTGTGGACATTATACAAAGTAAACACCACCTTTCATAGAGTTTTATTTTTCCTTTATATTCAGACCTATTGTGTTCTCCCTTCTGAAATTGAACTTGCCATTTCGTTGGTAAAGAAGCAAATAGCACCAGGCCAAGAAAAGTCAGACTCGAAGTCCTGAAGAATCTGCTATCAGTACTCATCAATACACTGGCTCAGCTCTTCACACTCTATCTGTCTGAATGCAAGGTTCCCTCCCAATGGAAAACCAGCAGGACAGTTCTACTGTTCAAGAATGGAGACATCCACAACATTGGCAAAGATCATCCCATCTGCCTGTGGTTCATCATCTACAAGCTGTTCACTCGAGTCATCGTGAACAGGATTGGTGGAACAATAAATGGACAGCCATGTGAGCAAGCTGGCTTCTGTAAAGGATTCAGCACCATCTACCATATCCACACAGTAACCAAGCTCATTGATGTTTGCAGGGAGTTCAAGATGCCACTCTGTCTCATGTTCATTGATTTAAAGAAAGCCTTTGATTCTGTTGAGACTGAAGCAGTCATTGAAGCCCTAGCCAAACAGGGTGTTCAAACTCAATACATCAAGATCCTTCGTGAGCTGTATTATGGATTCACCACCAGGATCACACTGTTCTACGATAAGTGATCATTGATATAAAAAGGTGTCCAGTAGGGTCATACCATTTCACAGAAACTCTTCAGTGCCACCCTTGAGAACATCATGTGACAATTAGAATGGGAATGATTGGGAGTGGAGATAGACAGTTGGCAACTACACTGCCTCCGTTTTGCTGCTGATATTGTTCTGATAACACCAAACATTAGCCAAAAAGGCACCAATGCTGGCTGACTTCGACTGAGAATTTGGAAAGATAGGTCTACAGCTGAATCTCAACAAAATAATGTTCATGAAAAACGAACTAGTTCCAGATGCTTCATTCACTCTTAATGGGACAAACATCTGTGAAAGCAGCAGTTAGGTGTACCAAGGTAGATAACTCAACATGATGAATAATTGAGCTGCGCAGGGGAAGAGAGCTGTGTGGAATGCCTTTAAGAGCATTGAAGAAATAGCTAAAAAGGACAAAGATCCTCCGGCTCCGGTACATCTCTTAGAATCCACCATTCTCCCTGCATTAACATGCACCTCAGAGACCTGGGCCCTAAGAAAGCAGGACGAAAATGCTATTCGGGTCTCCCAAAGAGGAATCCAAAGAGCTATGCTTGGAATATCATGCTGTGAGAGAAGTGAGAGAAGGAATCTGGAGTTCTGAGCTCTGTCGATGATCTAGAGTCAGGCATGCTGTCTCATTTGCCAAGGCATCGAAAATCAGATGGGCTGGTACCTCATGCCATGGAGGTGGGCTGGGGAAGGAGGGAGGGAACTGGGGGACATTGGTGGTAGGAGATGGGCACTGGTGGAGGGACGGGTGCTGGAACACTGTATGACCAAAACCCAAATATGAACTTTTTATTTGTATATCTCACGGTGGTATACTAAAATACTTAAAAAAATATGAACCAATACTAAAACAAATAAAAGATGACACAAGGACAAAAAAAAAAAAGAAAATCAGATGGGCTGGACATGTAATGCAACTTGGAGACGACCACTCAACTAGAGCTCTTACCTACTGGATCCCACTGGATGTCAAAAGATCACGTGACTGTCCACCTACAGGATGGTCAGATTTCTTCATCAATGCCCTGATGGAACGGTTTCTGTGTATTCTTGGACCAAGCAGATGCTATTGGGCTACACTGGCAAGTGACAGGGACAAATGGAAATGTTACTGGCACCCTCTCGAGCAAATTAATGAATAACCGATGCCAAGTGGTCAAATGATTGCGTTAAGAACAGTTTGCCTATATGTACAAATACCTCCTATAACTCTAGGGAAAAGGGAAAAGAGAGGTGGTAATTAAATATCATTTGAATTGAAAAACTAGCAGTGGGTGCTGTATAATGACTACCTTGAAATGCTCAGTGAAAGGGCCATGCATTCAGAAATTACATAGAGAAGGGTAATGTTTAGGGAAGGCACATTCCAATTTAACCACTTGATCACTTTTTCACTTGACATCCCGTTATTCATCGATTTGCTCAAGCAGGCACCAGTAGGGTTGAGGCATGGAGGGTCAATGGAATAGGGACATTTCCATTTGACCCTATCACATGCCAGTGTAGCCCAATGGCATCTGGTTGCTTCAGGAATACAAAGAGCCTCAAACTGTTCATTCAGTGTTCAGTGTTCATTCAGTGTTCTTTGTCTTGACGAAGAAGTCTGACCGTCTTGTAAGTGGGGGCCACGTGATCTTTTGATATCTCGTGGGATGCAGTCGGTAATGACTCTAGTCCAGCGGTCATCTCCAAATCACATTACATGTCCAGCCCATCTGATTTTCGATGCCTTGGCAAACAAGACAGCGTCCCTGACTTTGGATCGTCAACAGAGGCCGGAACTCCTGATTCCTTTTCTCACTGAGTGAGGCTTGATATTCCATGCATAGCTCTTTGGATTCCTCTTTGGGAGACCTGAATAGCATTCTCATCCTGCTTTTGTAGGGCCCAGATCTCTGAGGCATGTATTAATGCAGGGAGAATGTGGAGTCAAAGAGATGTGCCCGGAGCTGAAGATTCTTTGTCTTTTTAGCTATTTCTTCAATGTTCTTGAAGGCATTCCATGCTGCTCTCTTCCTCCTACACAGCTCAGGTTTTAGGTCATTTATCATGTTGAGTTCTTGACCTAGGTACACATAACTGCTGCATACAGAGATGTTTGTTCTGTTGAGAGTGAATGGGGCCCCTGGAACTAGTTCATTTTTCATGATTTTGCCAATTTTCCTGGTAATTTAACCATGACACACTAAACGAAATGTTCCCAAAAATCCAAGTAAAATAATGTGTATCATTATTTTACAAATACATGCTTCATTATGCAGATGACTGACAGTCCTCCTTCTTCTTAGCACTGAGGGAAATTGCAGGTAACACTTTCTGTTTACCATTCTAAAAAATGCTTAAGGGACATTTTAAATGAAGTGCTATAGGAGAGTGGTTTATATTGCCTATTAGGGTAGAATCTTAAAGCTAATTACATATTCGTCCTATCTTAGTTACTGAACCAGAGAAACACCTAAATAAGCAATTTGTAGTTATTCAACTTGAATTAGCTCTCTTATTAACACCTCAAAGCATATAATAAAGTCTTTCTTAAAACTAAAGATAAAATAGAAGAAAAATACTTCAATGCCTAATGGAGCCCAATGTCATTAACAAATGAAGCATGTTCTCAACTAACTGATTTGTTTTCCTGTTTACTTGAAAATTATGTATCAAATTATAGAGGTTATTGTTAGCAATTTACATAGCACCTGTTTTATTTCATTAATGTGTTCCTTTAATTCTTTTTACATTTTCAATCTGTATTTGAGACATAAATGGTTTCACGTTTAGAAACTTGAAATTAAGAATTCCAAACTTTGCACCATGTTAAGTGCATCCTGATGGGATTAAAATTAAGTGACACCACCGTTTGCCTGCTCATATTAGTAGCTTGCGATAACCTTGGGATTTATGTAGAAAATAACCACTGAAAATTATTTCAACATATAGTTAGTAGATATATGATTACTTGAAATAAGAATACCTGAATTTCTATTTTATTATTCTGGCCTCTTCCAACTTCATTATGTATGAGAATTTTATGATGCATATTTTAGAATCCAGAAGAAAAGTTTGTAAGATTTTTTTTAACTTTTGACTACTTCTTCAATTTTAAATTATTTTTGTCCTTTTTATTAAAAACATTGTGGTTTGGTAGGATCCCCAATAGATAATGGGATTCAGTGAGGTCCGCTGATGCATTTGGGGCTGGTGACTGTCTCCCCAGACTGATGGGCAAAGTAGTGGGCCCACAAGCTTGTTGGACAATCAGTGGCAATATCATTTCAATAAGTTTCCTAGTTATAGAGACATTGTGAAGGGTTGGAGGTAGGGTGCTACAGAGGGGTGGTCAAGCCCTTTCCTTCTGGGGACAGTCTTTCTAGAGATAATCCACCCAGAGGGAATTCCATCTGGAGGTTACAGCACATTAGATTTCTTTTAGGAGATTTGCCCAAGGGCAGGATCTGTGGTTATTGCAATTCCTGGTTCAGTGCTCATGAGTGACTCCTGGCAGTACTTAATTAACCATATATGGCACTATGGATTTGAACAAGCATCCACGGGATACTAGAGGTGTGCTTCAACTCTACTGTTTCTCTGGCCTGGAGAAGGGTTTTTTTTTTTTGATAATGGTATATCAATTAATTTCACAAAATGCAGCCAGAGATGGAGTTAAGTTAGGAAATAATCTAGGGAAGAAGTTGAGAGTAATTTGTGATTCTAACCCTAAACTTGCTCACCAATGTTTCTAAAACACTTATGGATGCTGCCGACTTACTGCTTTTACTCTTGACTGTAGATTTGAGTGTTGTCTTGACTTCAGCAACATTATGTGGAAGGAATATGGAAAGAGAAACAGGCTTTCCATTGAAGTGGGAGGTCTGGGTTGCAGGGATATAAAACTAGCCTGCTCCCTTTTTCTTGGGCTTTCTCCCCCTTTCTGCTGGTGCTCCCCTTCTTGCCTCTTCCTCTCTTCCTCCCTTCTTCACGTTATATTATTCTTAACACATGGTGGCAGTCATCTTGGCCTACACGTGGCCGTAGCCCAGCCAGGAACCCTAAGTTTGGGGGTTTTTTTAGTGCTTATTTGTATGCCAGAAGCTGTGTTAAGTAAAACATTTTGAAACTTCTCCAGATTTTTGCGTCTATCCCTTGTCCTTGGCCGCTGAACCCCTGGGACAAAAGGGGATACCTGACCTTGCTTCGGATTTTATGTGGGGTACCCCAGAGTTTCCCCACATTATATTATACTTCTCTTGCATTTTAAAGATTCAAACACATGTACATATATGTATATATATGTACACACATATATATGTGTGTGTTGGATGACAAGTTTAGCTAATCTGGGAGCTTTGCTATTTTACTCACTCATAGCTTATTCTACTTATGCAAAGGTTCATTCTAATCTTTATTTTTTGGTCACACCCGGCGATACTCAGGGGTTACTCAGGCTCTGCACTCAGGAATTACTCCTGGAGGTGCTCGGGGGACCATATGGGATGCCAGGGATCTAACCTGGGTCAGGTGTGTGCAAGGCAAAAGCCTTACCCTCTGTGCTATCGCTCTGGCCCCAAGCCAAGGTTCATTCTAATATCTCTCTTATATGTAAACACTGCTAGAGGGTGTGGCAGTTACAGAAGTCACCTTGACTCTGAAAACTTCTGACTTATCTGACTTATTATACATCTACTAAGACTTCTATATTTTCTAGATTGGGCACAGCTCCTCTTTATACCCACTGCACGCAGAGTGGGACAGTTATAATTTACCAGGAGACTACCACCCTGGCTATGTTGAGACTACAGGAAGATTATAGGAAGGATCATGTTAGTTTGCTCTCAAGCAGGCGAGTGTGCCTCTTTCAGTACACAGAAAACAAAATACTCAGAATCACCCTGGTGCAGATAATAACAAGAAGGATCTTGTGGGTACCATCTAGATTACATGAAGCTCATGAAATTAAGATGCATTACTTTATAGCAGCTCTCTCTCTGCTCCAGTGTTTTATGTAAGAGATAATCTCAGCAGAAGGGATTAGCCCTTGGTATAACCTTTGTTTATACCTATAATAAGGTGTAGCACTGCCCTTCTACAATCTGTTTAGTGTTCTTTTTTTGATATGACCCTCCCTGTCACAGAGAGGATTAATTTGGTGTATATAAGGGAACTGGCTTGAGGTCCCTTCGTCTTTTTTCCTTCTTTTGGGTAGGACTCCTCTCAGGTGAGATCCTATCTCTTTGGTGGGAGGCTTAGGTTGTCTTACATGGTCAAAGTTCTGACCAGAGCTAGAGTTCTTTCATTATATTGGATTGCTGTGGAAGAGCTTTTGTACTATTAAAAACCTTTTTTGGAACTGCTCCAGACTCGTGAGTTTTCATCTGTTCCCCTGGCAGCCTTGGAGGTAGAAGACAACTTCTGTCCTGATACTGTCGGGGACCCCAGCGGCTTCCCCAACACATATGTACAATATGTATCTATATATCACGATCACGATCTTCCCGTTCATCATCTATTTGCTAGAGCGGGCACCAGTAATATCTCCATATGTCCTGTCTCATGCTAGTAGAACCCAAAGGCATCTTCTTGCTCCAGGAACATAAAGAGTCTCAAACCATTATATTAGGTCATGGGAATGACCTAATATAAATGTTACTGGTATTTGACATATCAAATACAACACGAGCAGCTTGCCAGGCTTGCCGTGCGGGTGGCATACTCTTGTAGTCAAATGCTTTTTATTAAATGCTATCTATATATACTTCATATCATTTATCATGTTTCTAAATGTAATTTCAACTTTTTCTGTTATAGTTTATATTGTTTCAGGTTAGCACATTAAAATTTAAAAACATTTTCTATTGCACTACAGTTAGTAACAGCTCTAGCAGTAGAAATGTAAATATTTTCTTATTTAACAATTATAATAATATGGCATTATTATACATGTGACATATAAATAATATGTGCTCATGATAGGTTCATAATATATACTTATATTTTTGAAAGGTCTTGCTTCTTGTGTAGTTACAGCAAAGTGTGACTCTCAAAAAGTCATTCTGGATTTCCTCTTCAATACTTTTATTTACAATTACATTAGAAGTCATTTTGAATCTGAAAGGTTAAGTGATGTAATTTTGATATGAATTATCCTAACTGGAGAAGCTTGCAAGTCCGCTTCCTTTGTGTGACTTCCCATCCTCGGGAAGAGATTTATCTATCATCTGTTTCACTGTTTTGAAAATTTAAGTTTTTCCCTAATCAAGCACCCAAATAAGGTCTCCTCTGCTGGACTATGATAAAGACTGAACAAAAATGTTATAAGGTTGAAACTTTCTTGGTGTCAAAATCTAATTCAGTTTCTTGCTGAAATTCCCCTCAAATTAGTCCTGGGTAATTTGCTTACCATGTCTAAAACATTGGTATACATCAAATTGGCATCATGTTTGCTTAAAAAGTAATGTCATCTACTTTGAGGAAAGGAAGCTTCACTAGTCTTGTGCTGGTAGTAGAATTTTAGTATACATATGCTAAAGCTAAATTAATTTTGTAACACAAGATAAACAATGCTGATTTAGAAATTACACTTTTTTGTTCTTTGCATGTTTTGTTTCTAGTTTGTGGGTCATACCTGGTGATTCTCAGGGATGTAAGTGTCCCCTACCCCAACCCTATGGGTGGCTTATGTGAGGCAGGAAGGAGAGAGAGATGGTCACTTTCTTCAGAACCACCTCTGTTGTCCTGGGGTGTCCTGGCTAGACCTCACCTAGGCCTTGCAAGTTTTTATCTTTGCCTCTCTGAAGAAGAATTTCAGGAGAAGAAAAGCAGTGAAGTAAAATCACTTCACTTGTATCACTTGTCTTCCCATTGTTCATTGATTTGCTCAAGTGGGCACCAGTAATGTCTCCATTCATCCCTGTTGCATGCCTAGGGCATCTGCTCACTGCAGAAACACGAAGAGTCTCAAACCATTTGGTAAACCATGGAAAACAGGTCCATCGTTATTACTGTACTTGGCATATTGAATATGACACAGGTAGCTGCCAGGCTCTGCTGTGTGAGTGGGATACTCTTGGTAGTAGGTAGGCTTTCAGTTCATTCATTTACTGATGTACCACGTGGCTGCAAAATGGCTGTGCTCAGTAGGGAGAATCAATAGCAGCTCTGCCCCAATAGAGAAGTCTATTTCAAGCCCAGGTATGCTCGAACCATAGACACAGATACCCGGGTCAGAGCTGCTACCAGTTGTCCCTGTGCTCCATTGATCATGAGGCATCTGGAAGGGAGGGTAAGTTCCGGCCCTGGCCACCATCCCAATAGAGCCTCAGAAGAAGCCAGAGGAACCCTTGCACCATGATGGCAGGATTTTTTCTTTTTTTCTCTTTTTATATTTAATTATACCATAGTGAGATATAAAATTACAAAGAAGTTCATGTTTGGATTTTGGCCTTGCAGTGTTCCAGCACCCATCCCTCCACCAGTGCCCATTTCCCACCACCATATCCCAAATTCCCTACTCCCTCCCTAACATGCCTCTATGGCAGGTTCTTTGTATCTTTACTCTCTTTCTCTCTCTCTTTCTATCTTTCTCTCTCTTCCTTCTCTTACACACTGTGGATTACAATACATACATTTAGAAATTATCATGTGTATTTTTGCCTGTATTCAATGCTTAGTTCTAGGCTGGTATTATCACTTTTGACAATTATTAGCACACTGTTCACTTCTAGTCTTACCTAACCTCTGACTCCGACACGTTTGTGATATATTCCACTTTTGACAAGACCTCCTGATCCATGTTTTGTCTGACCTTGAATATTGGTTTCATACTATATCTAAATATATATGTTTATATATTATATATCATGCAAATAAATGCAGTTATTCTATATCTGTCTTTTTCCTACTGGCTAATTTCACTTAACATGATCCTATCCATGTCTGTCGGAGATGCCACTGGGGTCCCCCAACAGTGTCAGGACAGAAGTTCTCTTCTACCCCTGAGGACACCGGGGAATGGATGAAAACTCAAGAGTTCAGTGCAGTTCAAAAAAGGTTTTTAATAGTACAATAGCTCTTCCACATCAATCCAATATAATGAAAGAACTCTAGCTCTGCTGAGAACTTAGACCATACAAAAGAGCCTAAGTCTCTCACCAAAGAGAGAGGATCTTACCCAAGAGGAGCCCTGCTCAAAAGAAGGGAAAAAAGGCCAAAGGGGCCTCAATTCAGTCCCCTTATATACAGCAAAGTAATCCAATCTGTGATGGTGTGTCAACAAAGAACCCTAAACAGATTGTAGAAGGATGGTACTACACCCTATTACAGGTATAAACAAAGGTTATGCCAAGGACTAATCCTTTCTACCAAGATTATCTCTTTTTATGTAAAACACTAGAGAGAGAGAGCTGGTATAAAATAATACATCTTAATTTCATGAGCTTCATGTAATCTAGATGGTACCCACAATGCCCTTCTTATTTATTATCTGTACCAGGGTGATTCTGAGTATCTTGTTCTCTGTATACTGAAAGGGTCACACTCGCCTACTTGAGAACAAACTATTATGATCCTTCCTATAATCTTCCTGTAGTCTCAATGTAGCCAGGGTAGTAGTCTCCTAGTAAATTCTAACTGTCCCACGCTGCGTGCTGTGGGTATAAAGAGGAGCTATGCCCAATCGAGAAAACATAGAAGTCTTCATAAATGTATAAGTCAGAAGTTATTCAGAGTCAAGGTGACTTCAGTAACTGCCACACCCTCTAGCACTGTTTATATAGAAGAGAGATCTCATTAGAATGAATCTTGGCTAAAGTAGATTAAGCTGTGAATGGGCAAAACAGCAAAGCTCCCAAACTAGCTAAACCTGTCATCCAACACATGTCCATCCATTTATAGGCAAATTTCATAACTTCATTTTTCCTAATAGCTGCATAGAATTCCATTGTGTAGGTGTACCAAAGTTTCTTTATCCAGTCATCTGTTCTTGGGCACTCTCGTTGTTTCCAGATTCTCACTATTGTGAATAGTGTGCTATGAAAATAAAAGTGCAGATAGTGTTTCAGTTGTGTGTTTTTGGTGTCCAAGGGTATATTCCCATGAGTGGCATGGCTGGGTCGAATGGGAGCTCAATTTCTACTCTTTGGAGGATTGTCTATATTGTTTTTCCAAAAGGCTCTAACAGTCAACATTCCCACCAACAATGGACTAGAGTCCCTTGATGGCACCCTTTTCCAACATCAAAACTCCACAGTTTTTCAGAGCTCCACCCAAGAGAAAAGCTGATCTCAAATCCTGCTCATCAGAGTCCCACCTCATAGAGAAGCCTCAGTTGTATCACTTGTCACTTGTCTTCCTGTTGATCATTGATTTGCTTGAGTGGTCACCAGTAACATCTCCATATGTCCTGTCTCAAGGGAATCTGCTAGCTCCAGGAACATAAAGAGCCTCAAACCATTCCATCAGGTCATGGGAATGAGGTGAATAATTGTTACTGGTATTTGGCATTTCATATATGACACGGGTAGCTTGCCAGGCTTTGCTTTGCGGGTGGGATACTCTTGTAGTCATCTATAGTCTCAAGCATTTATTGATGAACTGCAGGGCTGCAAAGCCGCCCGCTAGCTGGGCCTATTTCAAGTAGAGAAGCCTATTTCAAGTAATGTCTCAATAAGATTGATTTAAAAAATGCTAATAGGAAGCCAGAGAAATAGCCCAAAGTGATGGAGAACACGCCGGACATGCACAGTGCCACCGTTTTGATTCCTTTCACTATATGAACTCTCTTGCACTACCACATGTGGCCCTGGTGGTTCCTAGTACTGAAGGGTAGCCTCTTCCACTCCCTCCAAGTCCCAGATCAAATAGTGTCAATTAAATATTGTTGTAGCATTCAGGCATTCAGAAGAAAAAACAAGAGTGAGAAGTTCTAAGAGATAAAGCATAAAGTGAAGACTTGTCCCTGGGTAAACTATAGGAGGTCTATAGGGAGGTGTGATGACCAAATGCTCTTGATATTTCACCTAGACTGATATTGGGCATCTGCATTCATCTTATGAGGTCAATTCTGGGAAAGTGATTCAGTGAGATGTGAGAGCATTTGGCAGAATAAAAACTTTTTTTTTTAAATAGTGAAGGGAATGGAAGACATGTCTTCCTCGCTGACGCCTGCCTCCATCAGAGCGCATAGTCACAGGCCTGGGTATCATTTTGCAGGTAGAGATTGAGAAACCCACGCATGGTTTGTGGATCAGTGACGAGCGCTGATACCATAGGGTCCTCCCTCCTGGCCGCCACCCCAGAGCTCGAGTTTTGGAGACTTGTCTAAACACTTGTTCAGCTCCAGGACTTCCAGTCGTTCAAATCAGGTAATCAACCATAGATGGAGAACTGCCACCAGTGAAGGCTATCTTCTTATTGGTCAGAACCTCCTCAGGCTTGCCAAACTCTTTGCTTAATTCTTCCTTTGGGGCAATGCATGAAGTAAAAACAGATTTTGTTTGGAGGTTTTGAGGAAAGGGAAGGAAGAAAGAAAGAGAGAGGTAATGAGAGCGACACATGTGCTGGGGGACAATATGTGTTTGGCCACATGGACTCAAGCAGCACACGGGCTCGGGCAGCATATGCCCGCACTTCCTTTGTTTAAGGTGGTTTTCTAGGATTTTCCCAAACTGCCCTCACCTGGGACTTCTACCTAGGTAAGAGTCTGGTTGCTAAGAAGTTGTAAAGTGTTGGGAGTGGTGGATGGTCTTCTTTGAAATTCCTTTCCTGCCCTTTGTTCCTGCTGGAGCTTCCAGCCTTCCCTGGTTTCTTGGCTCCAGGTGAAACCTTATCAGGCCTTAGTTTCTGATACTGCAAAACGGACATTTTTCAGCCTTGGAGCGGTAGGTTTTATTAGGTTTTATTGCACACTAGGAATTCCATTGCATGGTTTCTCCTCTCTATATGCCTATATCATAACTGCCGGCCCTGTGCTTAGGAATCACTTCTGGTAGTGCAGGAATCGCTTCTGACAGTGCAGGAATTGCTTGCTTCTGGCAGTGCTGGGGCGGGGAACCATGTGGGATACTGAGGACCCCTTCTACTTACCTACTACATGACTACTACATTATTACTATAATAAGTCCGCAAACATTTTAATGTGATACATTTACCCATATTTTAAAGGTTCTCCAAATAAAGTTTTGCTTGACTACAAAGTTAATGTAAGATTTAAAAAATAATGTGTGCATTTTTTCTCATTAAAAAAATCATGTATGATCATTACAAAACAGAAATAAACTCATTTGTGATACCACAACCAGAAATTCTTTGTTAGGATTCTGTTGTATTTCTAGTTTAAAAATAATAACTATGGGAGTCAAGTTGGAGCTATTCCTATTTTTTCTATTTTTAGTACTTCATTTCATGTTTCTAAAGTCTGTGTTGGGAGCACAAGTCTTCCTTCCAGTCCTGTGTCAACAGCAGGTGATAGTAAGTGGTTTCTTACACTTAATTTTTTCTAAAAAGAAATTCTAAGCTTGATTTTTTGTTTCTATTTTGATGCATTTTGTGTGGATTTCCTCCATTCTCCTTCAAGTAGCAGATTCTACTTCGCTACTCATTGTACCTACATATAATTTTGTTTAGTGATTTTTCTCTTGTAAATTTCTGAGTAGCCACTGAAAAATTTTCAGGGCTCTCCAATGGTATTTGGTAGTGTGTCCTATCTGCTGGTGATCATTTATCAAACATTTTGAATATCTTTAGAAGATACAATTTTTAAAAGATATTTTTTGGTCTATTGAGCTCATGGGTAGTTAGGCAGAGCAAATCCACCCACCCACAGATGGTATTTACAATTTGTCATTCTACCACCCTTCTTTGACCCTAAAGGAAAAGATAACTACAGCCTGATCATCCTTGGTTGGGAAATGTAAACTGAGTGATGGGTTTTCAACAAGTTCAGTGAATTGAATTTTAAGCAAAGAGCAAAGTGATTAAACCAGCATATTTTCCCCCTAAGTGGAAATAGAACTCATGTATAGGGTATACCATCTATTCAAACCTTACCTCAGAGACCATGTATTTATTACACCTTTACAAAGTTTAGTATTGCTCTTTTTAATAACAGATGCTAGCACCTATATGGTATTTACAATATGTTAAACAGGTCTTAAGTAACTCAGTGCTATTGCATTTGGTCTCACAATACACTCAATAAAAATTATGGATTGAATGTTTTTAATATCCCCAAATTATACTGTATTTATATTTTATTATCCCTAAATTATAGTTTATTTTTATATTATTCTCCAATGATATTGCCTGAAAGGGATTTCGGGAGGTAATATTTTAGGTGAGACCATGAGTTGATTCATTACCCTTCAAGCAGCAGATCTTAACTTGCTGCTGTATGATGCCTATGTGTAATTTTGTTTAGTGAGTTAACCACTCAAGGAACTAGTGACCAGACAGCTTGCTTACAATCTTTCTTTCTGCCTGTCATGTGAGGACAGAGTCAGAGAATGATTGATTGTGAGCCAGGAGGAGCATCCTCCCCTTGATTTCTACTGTCCTAGGACACTGGTCTCAGATTTTCTAGACTAAAGACTATAAGAAATAAATGTATGTGGTTTAAGGCACCCAGTCTATGGTAGTATATTATAAAAGCCAGAGTAGAATAGATATATAGTAAGTGTTAAATGATTATAGAGGAAAGGTAACTTATACTTGATCACATGATTACTTGACATCCCGTTATTCATTGATTAGTTTGAGTGGGTGCCAGTAACATTTCCATTTGACCCTATAACATTAGTGAGGTTAGTGAAGTCGAGGTAACTTATACACTGTCTTTTATTTTTATTCAGGAGATTAGGGGCAAACCTGTAAGCACTCATTGCAGTGATAATATATGCATGCACCACATTATATTGCATCCAAACATGAAAAGTAACATTTTCTGTGAAAAGTAGATGATACTCTTGTGAAACTGTTAATTTACTGAAATCAATCTAGTATTGTAATTTAGAAGATACCACTATTGTGTCACTATTTTATGCTCAGCAGAACAAAAAAATCAGGACTTCCAGGATGGTGGTATCACTGTCTTCCCGTTCATCATCGATTGGCTCGAGTGGGCACCAGTAACATCTCCATATGTCCTGTCTCATGCTAGTAGAGCCCAAGGGCACCTGTTTGCTCCAGGAACATAAAGAGCCTCAAACCATTCCATCAGGCCATGGGAATGAGGTCTAAATTGCTACTGCTATTTGGCATATCAAATACGACACGGGTAGCTTGCCAGGCTCTGCCGTACGGGTAGCATATTTGTGTAGTCATCTCTAAACCCAGCATTTATTGAGAAACCACACGACTGCAAAAGGCCACACGAGCCGGGCTGTGATAGACTGGTCTGCTGGGTGGAGTTCTGATGAAGGGGAAGTCCGAATGTGGAAAATGGAGGCCCTCATGGAGTGGGGGTTGTTTGGCTTGTTGCAAGGCTCTGCTGGGGTGGTGGGCCAGGGCTAGAACCCGCCATCCCTCCTGGGTGCCTCATGAGTGGCTGGGCACAGGAGAGCTGGTAGCAGCTCTGCCCCATGTCTGGGAGTCTCTAGGATGGTGGTGTCTCGGAAATTTGATTTATATTATTGATATTTAGCTCTTTGTTAAGCATTAGTTTTCTTTTAAAATTAATACCTTTTTTCCCATAGGAGCTGCAGAAATGACAGCTCTTTTTTCCTATATTCAATTTTAATTTTGTACTAGGTTGGATGTTACATAGCTTTTGTCTTTAGATACCCATTCTATTCTTATGCATTCATTTAACATCAGTTACTTAAGGTCTACACTGTTCAGGACTCTAGGACAGGGCATTGGGAAAACATCAATGAACAAAATTAATAAATGTACTTGTACTCATAGAACTATATTCTAGTATGGATAAGGTACCAAGGATAATGAAGTAATCAAGAAATTCAAGACAAGATAGATTTCAGAAATAAGAAACCGTATTGTTAAAATCAGAGACAGATGAATGAGGACCATAGAGAAAGATGACTTTAGCACTAACATTTAATTTGATACTTGGAATTGAGCCTGAAACCCTCATAGGAGTAGTCCAAGCAAAGAAAACAGTGATTGCAAAAGTCCTTGAGTCAGAACTGACTTCCATATTACTGAGAATAAGACAGGATTTTTTATAACTGCTGTCCAGCTTTCTTTTAGCTCAGTCTGATTTATTTAAGACTCTGGGAAAAACCCAATTTGCATGACAAGATTAAATAAGCTTAGAAACTCTGACCCAAGTACTTGAATATTAGGAAAGTCAAGTTTCCATTTGGGTTTTGTTTATATCCTCATTCCTGTTAAATGTCAGCTAAATATGAAATGCTTCCAGTGTTGACTTTTAAGAAGAAAGCTTAGGTCATTTAAATGAGAAAGCATACAGATAGGGATGCTATAAATCAGATTATTACTGAGCATGGTTAGATTTTGAATGTCTTCCAAGAAAACTCTTTGCATTCCTTTATAGTCTCTGTTGATTTGGTTGATTTATACTAAAAATTATGATGTTTTGTTAGAATCTTTTTTGATTTACTGCTGGTATGTTGTAATGTCATATTGATATATTGTAAGGGTAATGATCATAATAAAGATCTTTTAATTATTGAAACCATTAGTAGAGGAATTAGAAGTAGAAGACTATTTTTCTAAAAAATAATTAATTTCCATTTGAGTCACAAATCTAAATAATAAAAATGTTCACATGCTACCAATTATTCCGAACACTTTGCTTATTCCAAACACTTTGCTAAGAAGTAACTTAGTATTTATTTACAACTAGGACATTAGTAGATAATGCAATACATTGAACAAAAAAGAAGAAATTAATGTGAAGGGAATTTAATATGAAGGGGAATTTAATATGAAGGAGATAAGGATTGTGCTATCAAGGAAATGTTTTGTTTCTTTATAATATTAATTCCTTTATACTAATCTTTATCAATGGTTAAAAATAAACAATCATATTTATAAAGTATATGGCAGGGCCTGGCAAGCTACCTGTGTCGTATTTGACATGACAAATACGACAATTATAGACCTCATTCCCATGATTTGATGGAATGGTTTGAGGCTCTTTATGTTCCTGGAGCGAGCAGATGCCCTTGGGCTATCTCGCATGTGACAGGACATATAGAGATGTTACTGGTGCCCGCTCGAGTAATCGATGATCTAAGGGAAGTCAAGTGATCAAGTGATTTATAAAGTATAAGTTTACAATTTTACCAAGAAGATATACAGAAAATAAATATTTCCAAATACCATAATGGCCAAATAAAGATTTTTCTAGAAATAATGGTAAATCTTAAAACATTAAAATTACCAGATAGTAAGCTCGGAGAAAAGTTGGAAATTAATTGCTATCAATTATAAAGTAAAAATTTTAAATAGCCTTATTAATTTTTTTTTTTTTTTGCTTTTTGGGCCACACCCGGCAATGCTCAGGGGTTTCTCCTGGCTCTGCACTCAAGAATTACTCCTGGCGGTGCTCGGGGGGACCATATGGGATGCCGGGGATTGAACCGGGCCGGCACGGGCCGGCCACGTGCAAGGCAAGCGCCCTACCCGCTGGGCTATCGCTCCGGCCCCAATATATAACTTGTTTTTTTTTCTTTTTGGGTCACACCCAGCAATGCTCAGGGGTTTCTCCTGGCTCTGCACTCAGGAGTTACTCCTGGCGGTGCTCGGGGACCATATGGGATGCCGGGATCGAACCCAGGCCAGCACAGGCCGGCCGCATGCAAGGCAAATGCCCTACCTGCTGGGCTATCGCTCCAGCTATTTATTTAATCATATATGTGAACAGTTTATTTTCTAATAAAATGTAGTTAGCTATTTTCTCTATGGAATTTACATTATTATATTCTAAAACAATACTAAAAACACTGTGAAGTAGTTAACTACCAAAGAAAGCTGGTTCTACAACTATCAATGTGAGAATTTTTTGAAGGGAGTCTCTAAGAACAAGTTTAAAGCTAGATTATATATGATATATATGTTTTAAACTTGTTCTCTAAGAACAAGTTTAAAACTAGATTATATATATCTAATATATATATATTATATATTAGATTTAAAATTGTCATTTTTTTCAAATAAGTCATAAGTCAACTTAATTTTGTTTAGTATTTATTCTAGCACAATATAGAATATGGTATTTACCTTTTAAAAAGCAAGTTAAGTTGCTAATATAATATATATATGTCTTAGACAAAAGTAGTGAGAAATGTGTTGTAGAAAATTTTAAAAAATGAGTAAGGGTGTGAAGCCAGATATGACCTCCGAAGACATTTAGATGTGAATCAGAAAGTTGGTAGTAAAAAATGAAGAAAAAATTCACTTGATGGCATTTAGTGATTTTGAAATAAAAAAAAAGAAAAGAAAATGCAGTCTCTGATTATTTTTATGAGAGGACAAAATATATCAAAGAGTGAATTTAGGTTTTCATACAATATCTCAGACATGTGTGAGTTTTCATACAATATCTCAGACATTGTATGAGACTCTCAGACATGGGGCCGAGCTGCTACTTGCTCTCCCTGTGCCCAGACGCTCATGAGGCACCTGGGAGGCATGGCGGATTCTAGCCATGGCCTGCTACCCCAGCAGAGCCTCACAACAAGTCAGATGACCCCGACTCCCCCGGGGCCACACTTTTCCACATCCGGAATTCCCTCTCATCACAACTCCACCCAGCAGACCAGACTATCAGAGCCTGGACCATCTACACCCACCCTGCAGCATTTTTTTCAATCCGGCCCAGGTATGCTGAACCAGAGACTCTCAGACATGGGGCAGAGCTGCTACTTGCTCTCCCTGTGCCCAGCCGCTCATGAGATGCCTGGGAGGCATGGCGGATTCTAGCCATAGCCGGCCACCCCAGCCAAGCTTCACAACAAGCCATGACACCCCATCGCCACCCCCGCCCGACTCCATGGGGGCTGCCGTTTTCCACATCCGGACTTCTTTCTCATCACACCTCCACCCAGCAGACCAGTCTATCACAGCCTGGATCATCGACACCCACCCTGCAGCAGTTTTTTTTTTTCAATCCGGCCCAGGTATGCTGAACCAGAGACTCTCAGACATGGGGGCAGAGCTGCTACTTGCTCTCCCTGTGCCCAGCCGCTCATGAGGTGCCGGGAAGCATTGCAGGTTCTAGCCATGGCCTGCCACCCCAACAGAGCCTCACAACAAACCAGACGATGCCCCCTACTACATGGGGCCGCCATTTTCCACATTGAACTTCCCTCTCATCACAACTTCACCCAGAAGACCAGACTGTCACAGCCCGGCTCATGTGGCTGCTAAGCGACCCACGCGGTTCATCAGTAATTGCTTTATTTAGAGGTGACTATAAGAGTACTCATCAATACACTGGCTCGGCTCTTCACACGCTACCTGTCCGAATGCAAGGTGCCCTCCCAATGGAAAACCAGCAGGACAGTTCTACTGTTCAAGAAGGAGACATTCATGACATCGGCAACTATCGCCCCATCTGCCTGTTGTCTGTCATCTACAAGCTGTTTACACGAGTCATCCTGAACAGGATTAGCAGAACACTAGATGAAGGTCAACCATGCGAGCAAGCAGGTTTCCGGAAAGGATTCAGCACAATCGACCATATCCACACAGTAACCAAGCTCATTGAGGTTTGTAGGGAGTACAAGATGCCACTCTGTCTCACGTTCATTGATTTACAGAAAGCCTTTGATTCTGTGGAGACTGAAGCGGTCATCGAAGCCCTAGTCAAACAGGGTGTTCAAACCCAATACATCAAGATCCTTCGTGAGCTGTATTACGGATTCACCACCAGGATCTCACCATTCTACAAAGAAGTGATCATTGATGTCAAAAGGGGTTCGACAGGGTGATACCATCTCACCAAAACTCTTCAGTGCCACCCTCGAGAACATCATGAGACAATTAGAATGGGAAGGAATGGGAGTGAAGATAGATGGTCGGCAACTACACCACCTCCGCTTCGCTGATGACATCGTTCTAATAACACTAAACATTAGCCAAGCGGCACAAATGCTGGCTGACTTTGACCGAGAATGTGGAAAGGTAGGTCTACAGCTGAATCTGAAGAAAACTATGTTCATGGAAATGAACTAGTTCCAGAGGCCCCATTCACTCTCAATGGAACAAACATCTCTGAATGCAGCAGTTATGTGTACCTAGGTCGAGAAGTCAACATGATGAGCGACCTAAAACCTGAGCTGCGCAGGAGGAAGAGAGCAGCATGGAATGCCTTCAAAGGCATCGAAGAAATAGCTAAAAAGGACAAAGAACCTCCGGCTCCGGGCACATCTCTTCGACTCCACCGTTCTCCCTGCATTAACATACGCCTCAGAGACCTGGGCCCTCTGAAGCAAGGATGAGAATGCTATCCGGGTCTCCCAGAGAGGCATCGAAAGAGCTATGCTTGGAATATCACGTCTCACTCAAGTGAGGAGAAGGAATCCGAGTTCTGACCTCCATCGCTATTCCAGAATCAGGGGCGCTGTCTCGTTTGGCCAAGGCATCGAAAATCAGATGAGCTGGACATGTAATGCGATTTGGAGACAACCGCTGGACTAGAGCCGTTACCGACTGGATCCCACGGGATGTCAAAAGATCACGTGGCCGCCCACCTACAAGATGGTCAGACTTCCTTGTTAAGACCCTGAAGGAGCGGTTTGAGGCTCTTCATATTCCTGAATCAACCAGATGCCATTGGGCTACATTGGCACGTGATAGGGTCCAATGGAAATGTTACTGGTGCCCGCTCGAGCAAATCGATGAATAACTGGGATTCAAGTGATCAAGTGATCAAGTGACTATAAGAGTATGCCACCCGCACGGCAAGCCTGGCAAGCTGCTTGTGTCGTATTTGATATGCCAAATGCCAGTAACATTTATATTAGGTCATTCCCATGACCTAATATAATGTTTGAGGCTCTTTATGTTCCTGGAGCAGCGGATGCCTTTGGGTTCTACTAGCATGAGACAGGATATATGGAGATATTACTGGTGCCTGCTCTAGCAAACAGATGATGAATGGGAAGATAGTGATAGTGATAGTGATAGTGATACAATATCAAGCCAGCAGACCAGCCTATCACAGCAGGGCTCATTGAGATCCAACCTGCGGCAGTCTTTGTTATATCTGGCTCCAGCTATGCTGATCCAGAGACTCATAGACATGGGGCAGAGCTGCTACTGGCTCACCCTGTGCCCAGTCACTCACGAGGTGCCCGAGAGGGATGGCGGGTTCTAGCCCTGGCCTGCCACCCCAGCAGAGCCTCGCAACAAGCCAGATGACCCTACACTCCATGAGGCCTCCATTTTCCACATCCAGACTTCCCTCTTGTCAGAACACTGCAGTAGACCAGCCTATCACAGCCTGGCTCGCGCAGCTACCCGTGTCGTATTTGATATGCCAAATACCAGTAACAATTATAGACCTCATTCCCATGATGTCTTTGGTTTGAGGCTCTTTATGTTCCTGGAGCAAGCAGGTGCCCTTGTGCTGTACTGCATGAGACGGGACATATGGAGATGTTACTGGTGCCAGCTTGAGCAAATCAATTATGAACGGGAAGACAGTGACAGTGATACAGTGATACAATATCAAGATAGTTATTCAGATTATATTCTTCTTATACTACTGCCAACTATTCTTTAATAATTGGCACTGGGAATACCTAGTATTCTAACAAAATTTATTTCTCAGAAATGTGTTAGCATTTAGAAAACCACACCACCCTACATTACTGTCTCATTGAAGTTGAAGAATTTTGTTGGACCAAACCCTAATAACATTAGAAACAGTTATTTGATGATAGTGTTGGGAAGGGTATTGGAGACTCCCAAAGCAGTACCAAGGATGCACTATGGCCAGTTCAAGGTTCTCAACTAGTTTGTTCAGGCAGGATGGTTAAGTACTTGGGAAGGATAAAGCATTAATGTTCTGACCTAGAAGTGCTGAAAGGGCGGACACTAGAACTGTAACAAATGTGCTCAAAGACTAATGGGCCAAACCTAAAAGGGTTTTGCTGTTACCCGAGATGATCAAACTTTTTGGCCTTGCACATGTCAGATATATATTCAAGCTCTTTGAACCATGATCATTTGCTTATTTATTTTTATTTTATTATAACAACGTGAGATAGACACTTACAAAGCAGTTCATGACTGGGTTTCAGGAATACAATGTTGCAGCACCCATCTCTCCACCAGTATTCCAACCACCAATGTCCCTAGATTCCCTTCCCTTCCCAGTTTGCTCCTATAGCATACTCTTGTAGTCATCTCTAAATCCAACATTTATTGATGAAACTTGCAGCCACAAGCGGCCGTGAGCCGGGATGTGATAGGCTGGTCTGCTGGGTGGAGTTCTGATGAGAGGGAAGTCCGAATGTGGAAAATGGAGGCCCTCATGGAGTGGGGGTTGTCTTGCTTGTTACGAGGCTCTGCTGGGGTGGCGGGCCAGGACTAGAACCCGCTGTCCCTCCCAGGGCTCCTCGTGAGCGGCTGGGCACAGGGAGAACCATTAGCAGCTCTGCCCCATGTCTGTGAATCTCATAGAACTGAATATCTTGATAGGTACTCACAAATATATGATCTCTTAATCTTCAATAAAGGAGCAAAAATATTAAGTGGTGCAAAGAAAGCCTCTTCAATAAGTGATGCTAGGAAAACGTGGCAGCTACATGTAAAAATGAACTTAGACCTATTTCTAATGGCATTCACAAAACTCAGATCAAGATGGATTACATATTTTAACATGAAACCTGAATAGATAAGGTACATTGGAGAGACCATAGGAAAACCCTCACAGCATTGAAGCTCAGAGCTTCTTCAAAGACATAAGGAACTGACAAAGCAAATGGAAGTAAAGATATGGGATTATATGAAACTGAAAAGTTTCTGAACCTCAAAAGAAAAGGTAACCAAGATACAGAGATAGTCCACAGAATGTGAAGAATGTTTAACCAATACCCATCTGATAAGGGATTAATACCAAATATATACAAGATACTTATAGAACTTTCAAGAAAAAAAATCATCTAACCCCATTAAGAAATGGGGGAGAAGAAATGAACAGAAATTTTCCTTAAAGAACAAATTTGAAAGTCCAACAGGCCTATGAAAAATTTCTCTTAACCATGATTTTTTTATTTGATCTAATTCTTTTTATTTTTTTTTTTTTAAGTATTTTATTATACCACCATGAGAAATACAAATAAAAAGATATACAATTAAAAAGTTCATGTTTGGGTTTTGGTCATACAGTGTTTCAGCACCCGTCCCTCCACCAGTGCCCATCTCCATACAAATAAAAAGATATACAATTAAAAAGTTCATGTTTGGGTTTTTGGTCATACAGTGTTTCAGCACCCGTCCCTCCACCAGTGCCCATCTCCCACCAACAACATCCCCAGTTCCCTCCCCTCTTCCCCAGCCCTGCTCCATGGCAGGTTATTTATTTCTTTGCCTTTCTCTCTCTTTCTCTTTTCCTTCCCTTCAGACTATGGATTACATACATACATTAAAAGGTTGTCATGTGAATCCTTTTGCCTCTATTTAATGCTCCAGTTCTAGGTTGGCATTAGTACCCTCGACTATTAGTAGCACCCTGTTCCATTTTCTGTCTTACCTAAACTCTGACTCCCACACGTTTGTGATAATTTCCACCTTTGACAAGACCTCCCGATATATGCTGCACTTGACCTTGGATATTGGTATCATAATATGTACATATATATTTATGCCATGCAAATAAATGCAGTCATTCTGTATCTGTCTCTCTCCTTCTGGCTAATTTCGCTCAACATAATCTTCTCCATGTCCATCCATTTATAGGCAAATTTTATAACTTCATTTTTCCTAACAGCTGCATAGTATTCCATTGTGTAGATGTACCAAAGCTTTTTATCCAGTCATCGATTTTCGGGCACTCTGGTTGCTTCCAGATTCTGGCTATTGTGAATAATGCTGCTATGAACATAAAAGTAGGGATGGTGTTTCCGCTGCGTATTTTTGGTTTCCCAGAGTAGATTCCCAGGAGTGGTATGGCTGGGTCAAATGGGAGTTCAATTTCTAGTCTTTGGAGGAAAGTCCATATTGTTTTCCAGAAAGGCTGTACCAGCCGGCATTCCCACCAACAATGGATGAGTCTCCCCTTTTCCCCACATCCACGCCAGCACTTGTTGTTCTTGCTCTTTTGAATATGTGCCAGTCTCTGTGGTGTAAAGTGGTATCTCATTGTTGTTTTGATTTGCATCTCTCTGATGATTAGTGATGATGAGCATTTTTTCATATGTTTTTTGGCCATTCGAATTTCTTCCTTGCTGAAGTTTCTGTTCATTTCTTCTCCCCATTTTTTGATGGGGTTGTTTGTTTTCTTCTTGTAAAAGTTCTACCAGTGCCTGATATATCCTGGATATTAACCCCTTATCAGATGGGTACTGGGTGAATATTCTTTCCCATTCTGTGGACTGCTTTTGTATCTTAGTCACTGTTTCTTTTGAGGTGCAGAAGCTTTTTAGTTTCATGTAGTCCCATATGTTTATCTTTTCTTCTAGTTGCTTTGTTAATGGTGTTTCACCTTTGAAGATGCCTTTAGCTTCAATGTCGTGGAGGGTTTTTCCTATATTTTCTTCAATGTACTTTTATGGATTCAAGTCTCATATTGAGATCTTTAATCCATTTTGATCTGATTTTTGTGCATGGTGTTAGACACAGGTCCAAATTCATTTTTTACATGTTGCTGCCCAGTTTTCCCAACACCACTTGTTGAAGAGGCTTTCCTTACTCCATTTTAGACTCATTGCGCCTTTATCAAAGATTAAATGATCATGTGTTTGAGGTTGGGTGTCAGGATACTCAATTCTATTCCATAGGTCCACAGGTCTGTTTTTATTCCAATACCATGCTGTTTTAATTACTACTGCCTTGTAGTACAGTTTGAAGTTGGGAAAGGTGATGCTCCCATCTTCTTTTTCCTGAGGATTGCTTTAGCTATCCTTGGGGGTTTATTGTTCCACACAAATTTCAGGAGCGTTTGGTCAATTTCTTTGAAGAATGTCATCGGTATCCTCATAGGGACTGCATTGAATCTGTACAGAGCTCTAGGGAGTATTACCATTTTGGCAATGTTGATTCTCCCCATCCATGAACAGGGAACGTGTTTCCATTTCCTTG